>JAKSZT010053883.1:10457086-10511430 GCA_026826555.1 Tolypeutes matacus | reverse complement strand
TGGGAACCTCAACCCCTATCCCACTTCTTCAGCCCCACATATCCTGGAAAACCTCAACAGCCTCAGCCCTTGAAACTCACCATAACAATTCCCCTTTTCCCTAAATTCACCATCACTTAAGCCTCCTGCGCTTGGAGCTGTCTCCTACCTGGCTTGCTTCACTTATTTGGTCCCCAAATAAATATATTCCTGATACATCCGTTAGTCTCCCCACTTTTTGTTCTTAGACACTTCAATTCCCAAGTCCAGCTCCCCAGTCCTCCCTCTCCTCTGCTCAAGCTATCCCAATCCTCAGCCTCCCAGACCCTAGAACCACATCTGAAACACTGATTCTACAACTTATCCAAGGTGGACCCTATTCACTCCCCTGCCCCACGTACCCCAAAGATCCCTGCTAATCCCCAGATAGTAGGTGAATATTTTTATTTTGTTTTGTTTTTATTTGTCTGGATAAGGGGACAAAAATAACCTCAGGAAAAGGAAAGAGACAACTTGAGAAGTTGGGATTGATGCACACACAGGACCTAGGGCAAGAGTTCTTGATAGTGATGATGACTCTGATAATCATAATCAGCGTTGAGTATTAACTATGTGCCCCTCAGTGGCTTACATACATTTGTCTCATAATCCTCACGTGATTCTTGTACAGACGAAAAAACTGAGGGGTAGAGGATTAACTCATTTGTCTGAAATCATACAGCAAGTGGTGGAGCCAAGATACCAACCCAAGAAACCATGTATATCCTTTTCTGGTCCAAGGACTCCTTTATATTTTTGCATCCTACTCCAAAGGATCTTGGTCTAACCCTTTAGGGGAAGAAGCAAAGTCTCAATAAACCTAGCATCCAAATCACTTTTTTATTTGTACCAAATTCAGGAAAGTAGGAGAAAGCCTCTGTGGAGCTTGGCAGAGCACTGAATCAGGACAGGTGGTGATGGAGGATGCAGACACTGGACAGGTAGAGGAAAGGCTGGGGCAGAGAACACATTACTTGAATGAGAAAAGAAATAGCCCAGTGTCCAAAAGTGTTTGTGGCAAGTAGGAGGGAAGCCAGCTTGACTGACTCATTGGCTTTGGTACACTGCCTTTCCGCTCCACCCAGGCTAAGGTGCAACAGGCCCCAACCTGTCTCACACAGCTCTGACTCACGTGACTCCTTCAGCCCAAAGTTGAGCCAATGTGCTTTGTGACCCTGCCCTGATGTTGAATAGCAAGCCACCTTCTGCTGGATGTAGTCTTCTGCTGGGCACCACCTTCCTACAAATGGCCACTCATGGCTTGGGCATATGGGATCTTCAACGGACATTGTCATTGTTTGGCTCTGTACCTGGGGTGTCTGCCTGGTCTGCGGTTTAAGGCAGCAATGGACTCTCTACCATAATGTTTTCATCTTTGCCCGTGGGAGGATGATCAACTTTTTACAAAGTTCAGGAAAACATAAGGTCTCACTGCCTACCCAGTTCCTGAAGTGCTCATAGGTATGTGAGTAGGTGGAGAGGAGGGGCATGTTTTAGTTCTAACAAGACTTCCTGCAGGGAAGAGGACAGGGCCAAGTGTGCACCATGCCCAGAGCACAAACATGGAATCCATCCTGTCAAAAAACAGGGCAAAACTGACCGAAACAAACAAACAAACAAAAAACCCAGGATGCATTAGTCCTGTTATTGGGAATCATTAAAACTCAGAATTGAAGCCCATTCATTTATTGCACAAGACTGCTGATCACATGAAATGTGCATGAGACTCTGAGTCAAAAGGCACCAGCTGACTCATGCTAAGGCCTTTGGCAAGTCACTTTGCCTTAGTTTCCAAAGCAGCGACACAGGAAAAATGATTTTGATTTTGTTCTTGTTTTGTTTGTTTGTTTTTATTATTGTCCTCATCGAAGTCTCATACTGCTAAACTTAATCAGATGAGGGCAAAAGTTGGGAAGGAAGTCAAAACCGTAGAAAAAGGAACCGGATCTCCTTTACTTTTCTTTCCATAGACTGTGTGCTGATTCAGAGGGGAAAAGGCTAGGGAAAAATTCTGGCAACTTTATCCTGCCATGGTCATAAAGGTCATAGGATGATTGTAAGAGAAAGTAGGGTATGGTTTAGGGACTGATCTCTTCCCCACCCCCAAACTGAAGGCAAATATATTTGTGCCTCCAGAAGAAGGAGTACATAGTTCTTTGACCATCAGGCTGTGAAGCCGTTTGATCTCCATCTGGAGAGGGGAGATTGGAGGGGCTGGTTGTAACATACCAGCAATGGTCCAGGTTCCCATTCCTTAACTCCAGCACCTAGAAGAAGTGCAAACAATCTACAATTCTAGGTAGACTAGAAAAGGCAGCTTTGATCTACCTGATATTATTTTAAAGTGTCGAACATCTAGTTCATTCCTCATTACTATCTGGTCAGAAAGATGGATTTGGTGAAAATTGGGATGCTGTTCAATCTACTGGTTTTAAAAACCTCTACCGTCATCCTGTCATTGCATTTGGAATAAAATCCATACTTTTCCTCTGGCCTGCCTCCTTTTCTGACTCATCTAGTAATCTCTCTGCTGGTGTGTGCAAGCCCACATCAGCCTTCTGTTTCTCAAACCTGCTAGCCTGCTCAGTCCTGAGGGCCTTTGCTGGGAATGCTCTTCTCCACTCTAGCTGTTCACCGAAATCTCTTCTCTTTCTACTGTGATATGATTGTAGCTCAGTTCAGCACTAGACTATATTTCCCAGCCTCCTTTGCAGTAGGTGCTGCTATATGATGGAGCTCTCTCTAATGGAATGTGGAAGTGATCTTTTTCCAGTCAGGGCTCCTAAGCCAGTGGGTACTCCTCCTCCGTGCTTCTTCTTCCACCAGTTGGAATGAAGCAAAGGGGATGCCAGAGTAATAAGATGTAAAGAGCCTGCCTCCCTGAGTCACTGCATGGAGGAGAGTTACCTGCCATCCACTTTGGACGGTAACATAGGCAAGATACAGAATTTTTGTTGTAATAAACCATTGAAATGTTGAGCCTCATTGTTCCTTTAGTCTATCCTAACCTAATACATCCCAGATCATCACCTGGCAGGAACCTTATTGTGAATCAGGTCTCAATTTAAATGTTATCTTTTCAGAGACCTTTCTACTTGATTACTCAACATTGAGTAACCTTGTCAATCTACTATTTTCATCAGAGAATTAATTGCTAGCTGGCATTCTTTTACTTGTTATCACTCTTCAAAGAGATTGCTATAATGTAAGCTCCATGGGAATTGGCACCTCTGCTTGACTCATTCAACGCTGTATTCATAGCATCAACATGGTATCTAGCACATGATAGGCAATGCTTGCTGAATGAATATCTTCTCCCTAGTTTTTTTTTTTTTTTTTTTTAAAGATTTTTATTTATTTATTCATTTTTCTCCCCCTTGCTGCTTGTGCTCGCTGGGTCAGCTAACCACGCCGTGCGGGCGGGCTTGCCTTCACCAGGAGGCCCCGGGAACCAAACCCGGGGCCTCCCATATGGTAAACGGGAGCCCTACTGATTGAGCCACAGCCGCTTCCCTCTCCCTAGTTTTTAACTCAGTTGGGAAGCAAAGAATTTTTTAGCTTGCCATAACAATAAAAGGACAGAAAGAGAACAAAGGATAAATGTAAGGCTCCTCTTTACACCTGATTTGGCCCTTCCATTCTAGGAAGGTAATGGATGGGTGTCCTGGTTTAAATCTTTTGTGGACCCCAGAAAATCATGTTCTTAAGCTAACCCATTCCTGTATGTATAAGGTATGTGGGACCTTTTGGTTAGATTCAGTTAAGGGACCTTTTGATTAGATCACTTTTTATTAGAGCACTTCAGTTAAGGGCCTTCGATTAGATTGCAAAAACCAGGGTTGGTCCTAATCCTTTTACTGGGGTCCTTTATAAATAGAGAAGACACACAGAGAAAGACAGCTGCCTTTCACCCTACCATTTGAGAGAAGACACTAGGATTGCCTACAGCCAGAGAAAGACAGCTGCCTTTCACCCTACCATTTGAGAGAAGACACTAGGATTGCCTACAGCCACAGAAAGACAGCCACAGAAAGAGAGAAACCCCAAGAGGCTGAGAGAGAGGCCAGAGGCTGGAATCAGTGGAGCAGCCCTAAGCAAAGAGAAGGGAGAGATGACCCATGTGCCTTATTGCCTGCAACAGAGAAAGTGAGCCTGGAGGGGAAGGCAGGGACCTCTGCAGAGACCAGCCTCCATTTTGCCTTGCCACATGGCAGGACTCCAGGATTGCCAGCTGCTGACCTTGGTGAGACAGCATCTCTGATGATGCCTTTATTTGGGCATTTTCACAGCCTTGGAACTGTAAAAATTTCCCCTAATGAATTCCATTATAAAAGCCAACCCAATGCAAATATTCTCACTGTCCTGATTTTGTGATAATCAGGGTAGGCTAAACATTCGCTATATTAGAAACCATGCATGTGTCCCCAGACCTAGCTTTTCTCCCTAGGTCTGGATTTTAGAATGCTGGTGATAAGCTAAGCCTGATTTATTATATGACCATCCTGTATGGGAAGGTATCTTTGGTCAACCTTAAGAGATATAGTGGGGGATGGATGTGGCTCAAATGGTTGGGCGTCTGTCTCCCATATGAAGGGACCTGGGTTCGATCCCCCAGACCTCCCGGTTAAGATTTTTTAAAAAGAACACAATATAGAAGGCACTCAGGCCACCAGTCCCCGTGCACGGGCACACCATCAGGTCCTGCGAGCGGGTGAGTCCCCCAGGCCCGCCAAGCCCCCAAAGCCCCATGCGTGGGTGCACCGTCACGCCCTGTGCGCAAGAGTGCCGTCAGGCGCTGCCAATCCACGCAGCAAGACGTAACAGGAGAGTGACAGAAGGGAGAATCAAGACGAGACGCATAAAAAAAACAGGAACTGAGGTGGTACAGGTGGTAGGACACCTCTGTCCCACATCGGAGCTTCTGAGGACTGAATCCTGGTGAAGACAGGAGGAGAAGGATGAGAAAGAGGGCAGGAGACAGACATAAAATATTGCCCAGTGAATGGACACAAAAACAGCAAAAATGGTGTGTGTGTGGGGTAAAAACGGATAAAAGTAAATAAATAAATACATAAATCTTTAAAAACACAAAAATAAAAAGAAAATTTAAAAAGCCAACCCATTTCTGGTATTTTGCTCCTAGAATATTTTTTAAATATATTTTTTATTGAAGTATATCATTCATACATAAACATGCATAAACAATAAGTGTATAATAAAGATTGTGAACTTACAGAATAAACATGCATAACATCATTCAGGAGTCTCATGCATCATCCCTCCACCAACACCTTGAATTGTTGTGAAACATTTGTTACAAACTATGCAAGAGCATCGTCAAAATATTACTACTAACTATTGTCTCTACCTTACATTTGGTGAATTTTTAACCCCAATCCAGTTTCTTTTTTAAATAAATACTTTTATTGCAGAGGTTGTGAACTTACAAAACTATCATGCACATGTGTAAAATTCCCATACAACACCCCTTCACCAACACACCACATCGTAGTGGAACATTTGTTATAGATTATGAGATAATATCAGACTATTACCACCAACCATGGTCCATAGGGTACATGTGCCACACTTTTTCCATACACCCCCATTATCAACAAAGTACATCTTTGGCATTGATGCAGGAATATTATAGTATCGCTGTTAACCACAGTCTATAGGTCACACCAATTGTAGTTTTCCCATGCTTCTCTACATTCCCTTCACCCTGTAATAGTGATGTACATCTGCTCTAGCTCACAGAAGGACACTCTTGCATTTGTATGCTCAACCACAATTCTCATCTCCCTCTAGGTTCACTGTGTTATTTAGTCCCTAGATTATTCTTTAGCTTTCTTTCAATTTGACATTTACTTCCCAAGACTACCCTTTTCAGCCATATTCCCATTTATAAACCAGCTGCTACTCACTATGATGTGTTACCATCAACTCTATCCATTTCCACACTTTTACAGTCAAGTTAATTAAAACTTCTACGTACATTAAACATCAGTAGTTCTTCTCAACCCTCCTCTTATCTCCTAATAACCTATACTCTAGGTTTTAACTCCATATGTTTATTCTTCATATTTAGTTCATATTAATGAGACCATGCAATATTTGTCCTTTTGTGTCTGGCTTACTTCGCTTAGTATAATATTTTCAGATTCACCCATGTTATCATATGTGTCCCAATTTCATTTCTTCCTACTGCAGCATAGTATTCCATCGTATATATATATATATACACCACATTTTGTTTATCTATTCATTGGTTGATGGACGCTTGGGTTGTTTCCATTTCTTGGCAATTGTGAACAACACCTCTATGAATATCGGTGTGTAAATGTCTGTTTGTGTCATAGTTTTTAGTTCTTCTGGATATATTCCTAGTAGAGGAATGGCTGGATCATATGGCAATTCTATATTTAGCTTCCTGAGAAACCACCAAACTGTCTTCCACAGAGGCTGCCCCATTTTACAATCCCACCAACAGTGAAGGAGTGTTCCTATTTCTCCACATCCTCTCCAGCACTTATTGTTGTCTGGTTTTTTTTTAATAATGTCCATTCTATGCATTGTTAGATGATATCTCATTGTTGTTTTGATTTGCATTTCCCTAATAGCTAGTGAAATGGAACATTTTTTCATGTGCTTTTTGGCCATTTGTATTTCCTCTTTGGAGAAATGTCTAAATCTTTTGCCCATTTTTAAATTGGATTGCTTGCTCTTTTATTGTTGAGTCGTATGATCTCTTTATATAGAATGGAAAGCAAACCCTTATCGGATATGTGATTTCCAAATTTTTCTCCCATTGAGTGGGCTGCCTTTTCACTTTCTTGATGAAGTCCTTTGATTCACAAAAGTATTTAAATTTGAGGAGGTCCCATTTATCCATGTTTTCTTTCATTGCTCATGCTTTTGGTGTAATGTTTAAGAATCCACCACCTACCACCAGGTCTTGAAGATGTTTCCCTACATTTTCTTCTAGGAGCTTTATGGTACTTGCTTTTATATTTAGGTCTTTGATCCATTTTGAGTTAATTTTTGCATAAGGTGTGAGATAGGGATCTTCTTTCTTTCTTTTGGCTATGGATATCCAGTTCTCCTAGCACCATTTGTTGAATAGACTTTTCTGTCCAAGCTGGTTGGGTTTGACAGGTTTGTCAATCATCACTTGTGGGGACAGATGTGGCTCAAATGGTTGGGTGTCCGTCTGCTATATGGAGGGACCTGGGTTCGACCCGGGACCTCCCAGTAAAATAAAGAAAAATATAGAAGGTACATGGGCGTGCTGTCAGGTCCCCCATGTGGGTAAGCCCCCAGGCCCCGCCGAGTCATGCAGCAAGATGATGACGGAACAGGAGAGAGACACAGGGGAGAGCCAAGACGAGACACACTGAAAAAAAAAAAAGAATACATCAGGAAATGAGGTGGCGCAGGTGGCAGAACGCCTCTCTCCCACATCAGAGGTCCCCAGGATCAAATCCTGGTGAAGACAGGAGGAGAAGGACGAGAAGAAAGGGCAGGAAACAGAAACAGAGAATTGCCAACGAATGGATACAAAAACAGCAAATGGGGTGGAGGTGGGGGTTTAAAATGGATAAAGTAAATAAATATATAAATAAATCTGGAAAAAAAAAATCACTTGGCTATAGATGTAAGGGTCTGTTTCTGAACCATCAGATTGGTTCCATTGTTCTATGTGTCTATCTTTATGCCAATACCATGCTGTTTTTACCACTGTAGGTAGGTAATATGATTTAAAGTCTAGAAGTGAGAGTCTTCCAACATCACTTTTCCTTTTTAAGATATTTCTGGCTATTTGGGGCCTCTTACCCTTACAGATAAATTTGATAACTGTGTTTTCTGTTTGTTTAAAAAATGCTGGTGGAATTTTTTTATTGAATCTGTATATCAATTTGGGTAGAATTGACATCTTAATGATATCATTTAATGACTAAACATCTTAATGATATTTAGTCTTCCAATCCATGAGCATGGAATGTTCCTCCTATTATTTCAGTCTTTTTAAATTTCTTTTAGTAATGCATTATAGTTTTCTGAATACAAGTGCTTTACATCCTTGGTTAAGTTTATTCCTAAATATTTGATTCTTTTAGATGCTATTGTAAATGGAATTTTTTCCTGACTTCCTCCTCAGATTGCACATTACAATTGTAGAGAAACACCACTGATTTTTGCATATTGATCTTGTATTCTGACACTCTACTGAAGTCATTTGTTAACTCTAGCAGCTTTGTTGTAGATTTTTTGGGACTTTTTGTGGGGGGGAATAGCTCACATATCATCTGTGAATAGTGAAAATTTTTCTTCTTCCTTTCCGGCTTGGATGCCTTATATTTCTTTTTCTTGCCTGATTGCTCTAGCTAGTACTTCTAACACTATATTGAACAACAGTGGTGACAATGGGCATTCTTGTTTTGTCCCTGATCTCAACGTGAAAGCTTTCAGTCTTTCATCACTGAGTACAATGTTAGCTGTGGGTTTTTCATATACGGCCTTTATCATGTTAAGAAAGTTTCCTTCAATTCCTATTTTTTGTAGTATTTTTATCAAGAAAGGATGCTGTTTTGTCAAATGCCACTTTTGTGTCAATTGATAAGATCATGTGATTTTTTCTTCTTTGAGTTATTCATGTGATGTATTATGCTGATTGATTTTCTTGTGTTGAACCACCCTGGCATGCCTGGTATAAAACTCACTTGATGTTTATGAATAATTCTTTTAATGTGTTGTTGGATTTGATTAGCAAGTATTTTATTGAGAATTTTTGCATCTGTATTCGGTAGAGAATGGGTCTGTAATTTTCTTTTTTCACAATATCTTTATCTGGCTTTGGTATTAGGGTGATATTGGCTTCATAGAATGAGTTTGGTAGTGTTCCTTCTAGTTCAATTTTTTGGAAGAGCTTGAGTAAGATTGGTATTAAATCTTTGAATGCTTGTTAGAAGTCACCTGTGAAACCATCTGGTCCTGGGCTTTTCATTTTGGTGAGCTTTTTGATGACTATTTCAATCTCTTTCATTGTGATTGGTTTGTTGAGGTCTTCTATTTCTTCTAGGGTGAGTGTAGGTTGTTTGTACATTCCTAGGGATTTTTCCATTTCATCTACATTGTTCAGTTTTTTGGCATAAAGTTGTTCAAAGTATCCTCTTATGATCTCTCTTATCTCTGTGGAGTCAGTAGTAATGTTCCAGTTTTAATTTTTTATTTCATTTATTTGTATCTTCTCTCTTTTTTTCTTAGTCATTCTAGCTAAGGGTTTGTCAATTTTGTTAAACTTCTCAAAGAACCAACTTTTGGTTTTGTTAATTCTCTTTTGTTTTTTTTGTTCTCAATTTTATTTCTTTCTGCTCTGGTCTTTGTTATTTCATTCCTTCTATACTTGCTTTGGTGTTTTGCTGTTCTTTTTCTAGTTCCTCCAGCTATATAGTTAGGTCATTGATTTTAGCTCTTTTTTCTTTTTTAACGTAAGCATTGAGGGCTATAAATTTTCCTCTCAGCACTGCCTTTGCTGCATCCCATAGGTTCTGATATGTTGTGTTCTCTTCGTCATTCATCTTGAGATATTTATTCATTTCTCTTGAAATTTCTTCTTTGACCCACTGATTATTTAAGAGTGTGTTGTTTAATATACATATTTATGTGAATTTTTCCCTTTTTCTGCCACCTATTGATTTTCAGCTTTATTCCATTATGATCAGAGAAATTGCTTTGTATAATTTGGATTTTGTTGAATTTATTGAGATCTGCTTTGTGACCCAACATATGGTCTATCCTGGAGAAAGATCCATAAGCACTTGAAAAGAATGTATATCCTGCTGTTTTAGGGTGCAATGTTCTGTATATGTCTATTAGGTTTAGACCATTTATCATATTATTCAAGCTCTCTGTTTCTTTATTGATCCTCTGCCCAGATGTTCTTTCCAGTGATGAGAGTGGTGTATTGAAGTCTCCAGCTGTTATTGTAGAGATGTCTATTTCTCCCTTCAGTTTTGCCACTATTCGCCTCATGTATCTTGGGGTATCCTAGTTAGGTTTATATACATTTATGATTGTTATTTCTTCCTGGCAAATCATACTTTTTATTTATATGTAATGTCCTTCCCTGTCTCTAATAACAGTTTTGCTTTTAAAGTCTATATCATCTGATATAAGTGTAGCTACCACAGCTTTTTTTTTGGTTACTGCACACATGGAATATCTTTTTCCAAACTTTCAGCTTCAATCTATTGGTATCTGTATTAGTCAGCCAAAGGGGTGCTAATGTGAAATACCAAAAATGGGTTGGTCTTTATAAGGGTATTTATTTGGGGTAGAAGTCCACAGATACCAGGCCATAAAGCGTTAAGTTTCTTCTCTCACCATAGTCCATTGTCACATGTTAGAGCAAGACAGCTGCCGGCATTTGCCAGGGTTCAGGCTTCTGGGTTCCTCTCTTCCTGGGGCTGTGTTTCTCTCCAGGCTTAGCTCCTGTTTCCTCCACCAGGTCAGCTGTAGACGATCAGGCAAATGGCTTGCTTCTCTTCTCCTGGGGCCTTCTCTCCAACATCAAAACTGCTTCTCAAAAAACTGCTTCTCAAAAGACTGTGCCAACTGCCGTTTGCCTTGCCTTTTATATTCAATTCCCCACCCACCAAGGGGTGGGGCTCAATGCCCTAATCCTAACCTAATCATGCCCAGATTAACAGATCAGTTTACAAGAATGATTCAATTATATTTTTGGAATTCATAATTACATCAAACTGCCACAGTTTCCTTGGGTCTAAGGTGAGTATCTTGCAGACAGCATATAGATGGCTCATATTTTCTTACTCAATCCACCAGGCTGTGTCTTTTGATTGGTGAGTTTAGTCCATTAATATTCAATGTTATTACTGTAAAGGCAGTTCTTATTTCATCCGTTTTGATCTTTGGGTTTTATCTGTCATTTTATTTTCACTACTCTTTTGAGAGTTTTAGCTACTGTTACTGATACAGTCATCATTTCTAGACTCTCTTCCATACCTCTCTCTCCTATCTTTTCTTTTCAGGCTGTAACACTCCCTTTAGTATTTCCTGCAAAGCTGGTCTTTTTGTTATAAACTCTCTATTTCTTTTTATCTGTGAATATCTAATCTTGCCCTCATTTTTTAAAAAGATTTATTTATTTATTCCCACCACCATCACCCTTTTTTTGCTGTCTATGTCCATTCGCTGGGTGATCCTCTGTGTCTGTTTCCTGCCTTCTCTTCTCATCCCTTTCCTCCAGGCTTCACTGGGATTCGATCCTAGGGACCACCGATGTGGGAGAAAGGAACTGTGCCACCTGCGCCAACTCTGTTCCTAGTTTCCAGCACGCCTCATCTTGACTCTTCTCCTGCATCTCTTCCCTTGCTGCATCATCATCTTGCTGCATGGCTCAGCAGGGCCCGGCTTGCCACAGGCGTTTGCGTGGGCTGGTGGATCGCCTGCATGCCTTCTATTTTTATTTCACCAGGAGGTCCCGGGGAGTGAACCTGGGTCCCTCCATATGACAGACGGATGCCCAACCACTTGAGCCACATCCACCCTCTCGCCCTCATTTTTGTAAGATCATTTTGCCAAATATAAAATTCTTGGCTGGCAGTTTTTCTCTTGTAGTATCTTGAATATATCATGCTACTGCCTTCTTGCCTCCATGATTTCTGATGAGAAATCGACACTTAATCTTATTGGGTATCCCTTATACGTTATGTATTGCTTTTCTCTTGCTGCTCTCAGAATTCTCTGTCTCTGGCTTTTTTTTTTTACCGGGAGGTCCGGGGGTACGAACCCAGGTCCCTCCATATGGGAAACGGATGCCCAACCATTTGAGCCAAATCCGCCCCCCTGTCTTTGGCATTTGACGTTCCAATTAGTATGTGTCTCAGAGTTGTTCTGTTTGGATTTGTTTGGATGGGAGCACATTGTGCTTCTTGGATACAGATATCTATGTCCTTCAATTAGGTTGGGAAATTTTCCATCATTATTTCTTCAAATATTCCTTCTGCCTCTTTCCCCTTCTCTCCTCCTTCAGAGACACCCATGATACATATGTTTGCACATCTCTTGCTGTCATTTAGTTCCCTGAGACCCTATTCAATTTTTCCCACTCTTTTCTTCATCTGTTCTTTTGTATGTTTGCTTTCAGAGGTCATGTTGTCAAGCTCACTGATCCTTTCTTTTGCTTCCTCAAATCTGCTGTTATATGCCTCCAGTGTATTTTTTTTTTTACTTTATTTTGTACATTTAATAATTGAAAATATAAACAATTAAAAACTAAAAAGTAAACACAGATGAATAAATATATACATTTCTCAATTAAATGTAATGGATACATATAAATTTTTTTTTTAATCAAACAATATATTACACAATATATTTGGTTCATAGTAACGCATTCATACAGTATTTGTCCTTTTGTGTCTGGCTTGCTTCGCTCAACATAATGTCCTCCAGGTTCATCCATGTTGTCATATGCTTTTTGACTTCATTACTTCTTACAGCTGCATAATATTCCATCGTGTGAATAGAACACAGTTTGTTTACCTATTCGTCTATTGATGGACACCTGAGTGGTTTCCAACTTTTGGCAATGGTGAATAATGTTGCTATGAACATCGGTATGCAGATGTCTGTTCCTGTCACTGTTCTCAGTTCTTCTGGGTATATACCCAGTAGTGGTATTGCAAGGTCACGTGGCAAGTCTATATTCAACTTCTTTAGGGACTGCCAAATGGTCCTCCATAGTGGCTGTACCATTCTGCATTGCGACCTACAGTGAAGAAGTGTTCCTATCTCTCCACATTTTCTCCAACACTTGTAGATCTCTGTCTTTTTAATAGTAGCCATTCTGATAGGTGTGAAGTGATAGCTCATTGCAGTTTTGATTTGCATTTCCCTAATCATGAGTGATGTTGAGTATTTCTTCATGTGTTTCTTTGCCATTTGTATTTCTTCTTTGGAGAAATGTCTATTCAAGTCTTTTGCCCATTTTTTAATTGGGTCATTGGTCTTTTTATTGTTGAGTTGTAACATCTCTTTATATATCCTGAATATTAAACCCTTATCAGATATGTGATTTCCAAATATTTTTTCCCATTGAGTCGGCTGCCTTTTCACCCTTCTGACAAAGTCCTGTCAGGTGCAGTGTTTAATTTTGAGGAGGTTCCATTTCTCTATTTTTTCTTTTGTTGCATGTGCTTTGAGTGTAAGGTCCAAGAAACCACCACCTACTACAAAGTCTTGAAGATGTTTCCCTACATTTTCTTCTAGTAGTTTTATGGTCCCGGCTTTTATATTTAGATCTTTGACCATTTTAAGTTGATTCTTGTATAGGAGGTGAGATAGGGGTCCTCTTTCATTCTTTTGGTTATAGATATCCAGTTCTCCCAACACCATTTGTTGAAGAGACAGTTTTTTCCCATTAGCATGGACTTGGTAGGTTTGTAAAAAACCAGTTGACTGTATAGGTGAGGGTTTATTTCTGGATTCTCAATTCTATTCCACTGATCGATGTGTCTATCTTTATGCCAGTACCATGCTGTTTTGAGCACTGTTGCTTTGTAATATATTTCAAGATCAGGCAGCGAAATTCCTCCCACATTGCTCTTCTTTTTTAAAATGCTTTTGGCTATTTGGATGCACTTACCCTTCCACATGAATTTGGTAATTGCCTTCTCTAATTCTGTAAAGTAAGCTGTTGGGATTTTGATTGGTATTGCATTGAATCTATAAATCAGTTTGGGTAAGATTGACATCTTCACAATATTTATTCTTCCAATCCATGAACACGGAATGTCTTTCCATTTGTTGAGTTTTTTTTAAATTTCTTTTAGCATTGTTTTGTAGTTTTCTGCATATAGGTTTATCATTCTTTGGTTAAATTAGCTCCTAGGTATTTGAGTCTTTTTGTTGCTATTGAAAATGGAATTTTCCCCCTGATTTCCTCCTCAGGTTGTTCAATACTAGTGTACAAAAACATTACTGATTTTTGCGTCTTGATCTTGTATCCTGCCACTTTGCTGAACTCATTTTTTAGTTCAAGTAGCTTTGTCGTGGATACTCAGGATTTTTCTAAGTACAGGATCATGTCATCTGCAAACAGTGAGAGTTTTACTTCCTCTTTTCCTATTTGGATGCCTTTAATTTTTTTGTCTTGTCTAATTGCCCTAGCTAGAACTTCTAGTACAATGTTGAATAACAATGGTGACAGTGGGCATCCTTGTCTTGTTCGCGATCTTAGAGGGAAAGCTTTCAACCTTTCCCCATTGAGTATGATGTTGGCTGTGGGTTTTTCATATATGCCTTTTATCATATTGAGGAATTTTCCTTTTGTTCCTATCTTTTGAAGTGTTTTTATCAAAAAGGATGCTGTATTTTGTTGAATGCCTTGTTTGCATCTATTGAGATGATCATGTGGTTTTTTCCTTCAATTTGTTAATGTGGTGTATTACATTGATTGATTTTCTTATGTTGAACCAGCCTTGCATACCAGGAATAAATCCCACTTGGTCGTGATGTATAAGTCTTTTGATATCCTGTTGGATTCGATTTGCAAGGTTTTGTTGAGAATTTTTGCATCTATGTTCATTAGAGAAATTGGCCTGTAATTTTCTTTTCTTGTAGAATCTTTATCTGGCTTCATAAAATGTGTTGGGTAATTTTCCCTCCTCTTCAATTTTTTGGAAGAGTTTAAACAGGATTGGTGTTAATTCTTTTAGAAATGCTTGGTAGAATTCACCTGTGAAGCCATCTGGTCCTGGACTTTTCTTTGCTGGGAGATTTTTGATGATAGATTCAATCTCCTTAAATGTTATTGGGTTGTTAAGTTCTTGTATTTCTTGTAGTGTCAGTGTAGGTTGGCTGTGTGTTTCTATCAATTTGTCCATTTCATCTAGTTTGTCGGCATATAGTTTCTCATAATATCCTCTTATGATTTTTTTGTTTCTTTGAGGTCATTTGTAACTTCCCCCCTTTCATTTCTGATTGTATTTATTTGCATCTTCTCTTTTTTTTTCTTTCTTGGTCTAGCTAGGGGTTTGTCAATTTTATTGATTTTCTCAAAGAACCAGCTTTTGGTTTTGTTGATTTTCTCTATTGTTTTTCTGTTCTCATTTTCATTTATTTCTGCTCTAATCTTTATTATTTCTTTCCTTCTGCTTGCTTTGGGATTGGTTTGCTGTTCTTTTTCTAGTTTCTCTAGTTGTTCAGTTAAATCTTTGAGTTTAGCTCTTTCTTATTTTTTAATATAGAAATTTAGGACTATAAATTTCCCTCTCAAGACTACCTTCGCTGTATCCCATAAGTTTTGATATGGTGTTGTGTTGTCATTTTCATTTGTCTCAATATATTTACTGATTTCACTTGCAATTTCTTCTTTGACCCACCAATTATTTAGGAGTGTATTGTTCAGTCTCCACACATGTGCGAATTTACTTTTTTTGTGTCTATTATTGATTTCTAGTTTCATTTCATTATGATCTGAGAAGGTGCTTTATATAATTTCAATCTTTTTATATTTATTGAGAGCTGTATTGTGACCTAACGTGTGGTCTATCCTGGAGATAGATCCATGGGCACTTGAGAAGAATGTATAACCTGCTGAGTTTGGATGCAGTGTTCTGTATATGTCTGTTAGGTCTAACTTGTTTATCATATTGTTCAAGTTCTCTGTTTCCTTGTTGATCTTCTGTCTAGTTGTTCTATCTAATGATGTGAGTGGGGTGTTGAAGTCTCCAACGATTATTGTAGAAATGTCTATTTCTCCCTTCAGTTTTGCCAGAGTTTGTCTCATATATTTTGGGGCACCCTGGTTAGGTGCGTAGATATTTATGACTGTTATATCTTCCTGGAGGATCGTCCCTTTTATTAATATATAATGGCCTTCTGTATCTCTTATAACTTTTTTGCACTTAAAGTCTGTTTTGTCTGATATTAGTATAGCTACCCCTGCTCTTTTCTGGTTACTATTCATGTGGAGTTTCTTTTTCCAACCTTTCACTTTCATCCAGGTTTCTATCCCTGGGTCTAAGGTGAGTCTCTTGTAAGCAGCATATAGATGGCATATGTTTTTTTTATCCATTCTATCAGCCTGTATATTTTGATTGGGGGGTTTAATCCATTCACATTCAGTGATATTACTGTAACTGCACTATTTACTTCCTCCATTTTATTCTTTGGTTTTCATATGTCATCTTGTTTTTGTCTGTCTTTATACTCTTTTGGTTATCCTTTCTGTTATTCTTTCTTCTATACTCTCCTCCAAGCCTCTCTCCTGTCTTTTTCTTTCAGATTCTAAGGCTTCCTTTAATATTTCTTGAAAAGGTGGATTCTTTTTTGCAAACTCTCTTATTTTCTGTTTGTTTGTGAATTTTTGACCGCACCTATTCGGTCTTTCATTCCCATGAACTCTGTTACTTTTCTGTTCAGAATTTCAGATTCTTCTTTGTGTTCACTCAATGTCTTCTTGATTTCATTTATCTCTTTAACTATATTGTCTTTCAACTCATCAATTTGATTTTGGAAATTTGTGCTCATCTCGCTGTTTAGTTCTCTCAAATTCTCTTCTGGGGCTTTGATGTATTCCTTTCCTTGGGCCATGTCTTCTATTTTCTTAGTATGGCTCATAATTTTTTGCTGGTGTTTAGGCTTCTGGTTAGGATGTAGTTTACTCATGCTCAATCTCTTTCTCTTTTATAGGGATTTAGTGGCAGGAGGCTGTGAGTTACCACAGCTCTTTGATTTTTGGCTCGACCTTGATTTTTAGGATTGTCCTGCTGGTTATTCAAGACTTGGCACTCGACCAGTAATTGGTTGTAGAGTCATTTCTTAGGGCCTTAGGTAGGGAATCTATAGAGGCCAGGGAAAGCCTCTCCTACTTTTTTTTTTTTTTTAAAGATTTTATTTATTTATTCATTTATCCCCTCCTTGCTGCTTGTGCTCGCTGGGTCAGCCAACCACACCGTGCGGGCGGGCTTGCCTTCACCAGGAGGCCCCAGGAACCAAACCTGGGGCCTCCCATATGGTAAACGTGAGCCCTACTGATTGAGCCACAGCCGCTTCCTCTCCTACTTATTTTTTATGTGCTTTTTTTTTTTTTTTTTTTTTTTTTTTTTACCAGGAGGTACCGGGGATCGAACCCCGGTCTCTCCATATGGTAGACGGATGCCGAACCTCTTGAGCCACATCCGTTTCCCTCTCCTACTTATTTTTAATTTCCTTATATGCACTTCCTTGGTCTGCCAGGAGATGGCGTTCTTTGGCAGCTCTCAATTCAATGCCTGGTTGGAGTGTATTTATTGTGACACCGACCAGATCAATGTGATAGAGCTTCCTGTCTGGAGGCTAAGAGCCTTGTCATTCAAACTTTCTGAGACTGTTCTCCAGTCTTCTCTGGCAGCCCCCTCCCTTTTCCCGGCTAGGAAATATTTCCACTCCCCTCTGAGTCCTCAACAAGCAGTTGTTGTTAGTAGAGGAGGAGCTTGGGAGGATTCTATATCTTTAGCCCGTTGCAGGCTCCAAGGCAAACAATGGCGCAGCCGCACCTGGCCTGGGAGGGCTCTTGAGACACAGCCGACTAAACCTGCAGAGTCAAAAGCTGAGTCATTCCCAGGCTCTCTCTCCCCTCTTCTGTGGAATCCTCAACAATTAGTCCAGGCTAGAAGAGAGGAAGATTGCAAGGGTCAAGGGTCGGATTTCTGCAGTCCTTCACTGGCTCCCAGGGCAAACCACTGTGTGGTCCCACCTGGTCTGGAAGTGTCCGTGGGGCTCCACAGCCCAAATTTGCGGGTCAGAACCTGAGTCAGCCTTAGGCTGTGTCCCTTTCTCTCCCCTTTCCAAGGGTGGTAGATCCCTGGAGCCCCCTTTGTCTGTAATCACAGGCCCAGAGGCCGGAGAATTCTAAAGAGTCTTTAATGTGGAGGAGGGTGCTGGCAGCAGTAGCTGCTGCTGGTTCCAACTCACAGTTCTGTGCTCACGATTTCCCTCTTTTGTCCCTCTCTCCTCTGGGTGGTGTGCAGCCTTAACCTGCTGTCCTAAACCCTAGAAGATCTTTTTCGGGGCTGTTTCAGCCTGTCCTCTATCTATTTTTCTGGAGATGAGAATCCCATGTCTTACTAGTCTGCCATCTTCCCAGAAGTCTCCAGTGTATTTTTAATTTCATTTATTGCATCTTTCATTCCCATCAGGTCTGCTATTTTTCTATGTATGCTTTCAAATTCTTCTTTGTGCTTCCCACAGTGTCTTCTTAATATCCTTAATCTCTTTAACCATCTCATTGAATTTATTAAGACGATTTGTTTGAACATCTATTATTAGTTGTCTCAACTCCTTTATGTCATCTGCAGGCTTATTTTGTTCTGTTAACTGGGCCATATCTTCCTGTTTCTTGGTATGGATTGTAATTTTTCGTTGGTGTTTTTGCATCTGGCTTGCCAGATGTATTTATTCTGGGTGCAGTTTTTCCCTTGTCTTTTCTCCCTTGCTCGTTGTGCAGTAGGAGTCGAGGATGTCGTTGGTGCTGTAAGCTATGGAGGCTGAAGCTGCCCACGTTGCCCCAGGGATTGGTGAAGCTTCTCCCACCTTTCTCCTGTCAGGGGTAGGGACAGAGCTGCAGCCGTGGATAATAATCCAAGCTGGGCAGGACAGGACTGTCTGTAGTTGCCTAGAGAGACTGTTGAAGCTTCCCACCCCTTCCTCCCCTACCTTGGGTGGGGATGGAGCTGTGGTTGTGGGCAGCAATCTATGCTGTGTGGGTCCAAAAGGACAGCAGTGACTCAGGTAAACTGACGTGACACCCAGACGCTCTCCCTGCCGGGGGTGGGAATGGACCCTCTGGAGTGCCCAACAATCTCATCCATGTGGGCTGGACACAGCTGCAGTTGCCGTGAGAGGCTGAGGGAGTGCTGCCCCTTGTTCCCTTTAGGGGGTAGGAGCAGAACCACCGATGCCCAACAGTCCAGTCCCTGTAGGCCGAGAGTACCCGCCGTTGTCCAGAGAGGCTGTGGAGACACCAGACCTGTCCGGTCCTATTGGGGGTGGGGGTGGGTCCACAGGCACCCAACAGTCCAGTCCGTACCAGCTGAAAGTGTCTGCCATTGCCCAGAAAGGCTGAGGAAGCACCAGCCCCCTCCTTTCCTATTGGGGCGTGGGGGTGGATCCACAAGTACCCACCAGTCCAGGCTGTGTGAGCCAAAAGCACCTGCAGTTACCCAGAGAAGCTGCGCAGACACAGTTCGTCTCTTGTCCTATTGGGGATGGGGGTGGAGCCACAGGTGCCCAGTGGTCAGGTTTGTGCAGATCAAAAGCACCTGCAGTTGCCCTGAGAGGCTGTGGGGACACCAGCCCCCTCCTATCCTATGCGGGGCAGAGGTGGAGATGGACTCGAAGGCACTCAACAAACCAGTTCCTGTGGGCTGAAAACACCTGCCGTTGCCTGGAGAGGCCGAGGATACCCAGCTCCTCTCCTACCCTGTTGGAGGGCGGGGATGCAGCCCCAGGTGTCCGACTCTTCAGTCTGTGTCGGTGGAAAGCACCTGCAGTTGCCTGGAGAGCCTGGTGCAGGTCCCGCCAGCTTCCTCCCTGTTGGAGGTGGGGCTGGAGCCTAGGCTAGGGCTGAAGTCCAATCTGGGGGGAAAGAAGCCGGTCCCTACAATCAGCCCTGCTTCCCCTCGTGCTGAGGGCATGGTTAAAATGGCAGCTACCAGCTTCTTTGACTTGGACAGGTTCAAAGTTTAGCTGTTCTTAGAATTATATTTTAGCCTGTCGAATTTACTTATCAGTAGCTGAAGTTGGTGCCACACAGTGTCTTTCTCCCCCGTTTTTTGGGAAATGGAGTTTCCAACTCCAGCCACGGAATAGCTCCCGAGGCAGCTTGCACCACAGGCACCGACCTCTGTGGCATGGAGGGCTCTACTCATGAATCTTCTCTGCACATGAGCAGTCTCCTCCTTCCCTTCCTCAAGGATGTTGCAGGATACTCTTCTGGTCTCCTGGGGACCCCAAACAGGTACTGTAGATAGCTCTGGGTGATTACTAACTGCCCTGTAGCAGGAGCTGACTCCAGGAGCTCCTTACTTTGCCACCATTTTGGCTTCCCTCCTCCTAGAATATTTAGAAAACTAAAACAATGGGGTGCTATGGTCAAAGTCAAATAACAGAGAGGTGCTGTTTGCCGTTGTTCCAAACTAGCCTTATATGTGGGGATAATAAAAAGTACCAGTACTTCCAGAAGATGGTGGACTAGAAAGACATGGGACTCACTTTTCTTCTAGAAAAATAGCTAGAGGACAGGCTGAAACAGCCTAGAAAAAGATCAACAGGCAAAGGCTGGACACCATCCAGAAGAGAGAGGGACAAAGGAGCAGAATTGTGACAGCAAAACTGAGTTGAAACCTGCGGCTGCTGCTGCCGGCACCCTCCCCCACACTAAAGACACTTCAGAATTCTCAGGCCTCTGAGCTGGCCGCAGACAAAGGAGGCTCCAGGGATCCACCGCCCCAGGAAAGAAGAGAGAGAGGGACACAGCCTAAGGCTGACTCAGTTTTATTTATTTATTTATTTATTTTTATTTTTATTTTTAAAGATTTTATTTATTTATTCATTCATCCCCCCCTTGCTGCTTGTGCTCGCTGGGTCAGCTAACCACGCCGTGCGGGCGGGCTTGCCTTCACCAGGAGGCCCCAGGAACCGAACCCGGGGCCTCCCATATGGTAAACGGGAGCCCTACTGATTGAGCCACAGCCGCTTCCCCTGACTCAGTTTTAGACCCACGAATTTGGTCTGCTGTGTCCCGCGAGCCCTCCTAGGCCGGGTGGAGCCATGACATTGTTTGCCTTGAGAGCCCACAAGGGTCTAAAGAGATCCCACCCTCCAAATCTCCTTCTCTACTAACTGGGACTAATTGTTGAGGATACAGAGGGGAATGGAATTATTTCCCACACAGGAAAAGGGAGGGGGCTGCCAGAGAAGGCTGGAGAACTTTCTCTGAGAAAGTTTAAATTACAAGGCTCTTAGCCTCCAGGCAGGACGCTCTATCACGTTGTTGCAACAAACACACTCCAACCAGACACTGAACTGAGAGGGCTGCCAAAGATCACCATCTGCTGGCAGACCAAGGAAGTGCATGAGAGAAAATTAAAAATAAATAAGAGACGCTTTTTCCGGCCTTTACAGCCTCCCTCCCCAAGGCCCTAGGAAGCAGGTCTTCAACCCATTACTGGGTCCAAAGCCCAGTTTTGAGCAACCAACAGGGACACTCCTAATGACCCAGGTCGAACCAAGAATCACACAGCCTCCCACCACTAAATCCCTACAAAAGAGAAAGAACTTGAGCATCTGAGTAAACTACCATGCTAATCAGATGCCTAGACATCAGCAAAAGATTATGAGCCATACTAAGAAAATGGAAGACATGGCCCAAGGAAAACAATATATCAAAGCCCCAGAAGTGTTGCAGGATTTGAGAGAACTAATTAATGAGATGCACACAAGTTTGAAAAATCAAATTAATGAGTTGAAAGACAATATGACTAAATAGAAAAACAACATCAAGAAGACACTGAGGGAAGCGGCTGTGGCTCAATCAGTAGGGCTCCCGTTTACCATATGGGAGGCCCTGGGTTCGGTTCCCGGGGCCTCCTGGTAAAGGCAAGCCCGCCCGCACGGCGTGGTTGGCTGACCCAGCGAGCACAAGCAGCAAGGGGGGGGATAAATGAATAAATAAATAAAATCTTAAAAAAAAAAAAAAGAAGACACTGAGAGAGAGAAAAAAAAAGAGACTGAGTGAGCACAAACAAGAATTTGAAATCCTGAATAGAAATGTAACAGAGCTCACGGGAATGAAAGACACAATAGGTGAGATCCAAAACACATTAGAGGGGAGTGGGAATGGATGGGCTCAAGCAGTTGGGCACCTGCTTCCCACATAGGAGGTCCTGGGTTCGGTTCCTGATGCCTCCTAGAAAAAAAAACAAAACAAACATCAAGCAAAACAAATGAAAAAAAAACAACTCAGGGGAGCTGATGTGGTTCAGTGGTTGAGTGCTGGCTCCCCACATATGAGGTCCCGAGTTCAATCCCTGGCCCCAGTACCTAAAAAAAAAAGAAATAGAAGCATACAACAGCAGACTCGAAATGATAGAAGACAGAATAAATGATACTGAAGACAGAACAACTGAACTTGGAGAGAGAAAATAAGACAGAGAGAAAAGAACAGAAAAAAATTGAGCAGGGGCTCAGGGAGTTGAATGAGAACACAAAATGCAACAACATATGTACCATGGAGGTTCCAGAAAGAGAAAAGAAGATAAAAAGAGCAGAAAGAGTATTTGAGGAAGTAAGAGCTGGAAATTTCCCAACTCTCATGAAAGAAATGAACTTACATGTTCAGGAAGCACACCGTACTCCAATCAGAAAAAATCTGAAGAGACCTATTCCAAGACACATACTACTCAGAATGTCAAAAATAGACAGAAAATTCTGAGAGCAACAAGGGAGAGGAAAACCATCACATACAAGCGACACCCAGTAAGACTTAGCTCAGATTTCTCATCAGAAACCATGGAGGCGAGATACAGTGGTATGATGCAATTAGGATACTGAAAGAGAAAAACTACCGGCCAAGAGTTCTTTATCCAGAAAAATTGTCCTTCAAATATGAACGTGAGTATAATATATTAACAAAGAAACAGAAACTAAAGAGTTCGTAAAAAAGAATCCACCTTTGAAAGAAATATTAAAGGAAGCTTTAGAGCCTGAAAGAAAGACAGGAGAGAGAGGCTTGGAGGAGAGTATAGAAAAAAGATTAGCAGAAGGGATAACCAAAGGAGTAAAAAGACAGAGAAAAATATGATATGACATATGAAAACTAAAGAATAAAATGGTGGAAGTAAATAATGCATTTACAATAATATCATTGAATGTGAATGGATTAAACTCCTCAATCAAAAGATATAGACTGGGAAGCGGCTGTGGCTCAATCAGTAGGGCTCCCGTTTACCATGTGGGAGGCCCCAGGTTCAGTTCCCGGGGCCTCCTGGTGAAGGCAAGCCTGCCCGCACGGCGTGGTTAGCTGACCCAGCGAGCACAAGCAGCAAGGGGGGGATAAATGAATAAATAAATAAAATCTTTAAAAAAACAAACAAACAGGGAAGCAGCTGTGGCTCAATCAGTAGGGCTCCCGTTTACCATAAGGGAAGTCCCGGGTTCGGTTCCCTGGGCCTCCTGGTGAGGGCAGGCCCGCCCGCACGGCGTGGTTAGCTGACCCAGCGAGCACAAGCAGCAAGGGGGGGGGGTAAATGAATAAATAAATAAAATCTTTAAAACAAACAAACAAACAAACAAAAAAACAGTATGGTCCTGGGAAGCGGCTGTGGCTCAATCGATAGGGCTCCCGTTTACCATATGAGGCCCCACGTTCAGTTCCCGGGGCCTCCTGGTGAAAGCAAGCCCGCCCGCGCGGCTCAGTGAGCTCACGCAGCAGGACGACCCAACAAAGGGAGACAAGCAGACACAGAAAAACGCACAACAAATGGTCACAGCGAGCACAAGCAGCAAGGGGAGATAAATAAGTAAAATCTTAAAAAAAAAAAAACAAAAAAAACCAGTATGGTCCTAAAGAAAAATATAGAAGGCTCGTGGGCTGCCACGCCCTGTGCATGGGTGTGCCATCAGGCCCTGCCAAGCCATGCAGCAAGATGATGACATAGCAGGAGAGTGACACAAGGGAGAGCCAAAACAAGATGCGCCAAAAAAAATCCAGGAACTAAGGTGGTGCAGGCAGGAGAACACCTCTCTCCTACATTGGAGGTTCCCAGGATCGAATCCTGGTGAACACAGGAGAAGGATGAGAAGAGAGAGCAGGAAACAGACACAGAGAATTGCCCAGTGAATGAACACAAAAACAGCAAAAACGGGGAAAGGGGTAAAAATGGATAAAAGTAAATAAAATAAAGAAATAAATCTCTTTAAAAAAAAACAACAAAAAACAGTATGGTCCTGGCACAAAGATAGACCAATCAATCAGTGGAATAGAATTGAGAGTCCAGAAATAAACCCTCACTTCTACAGTCAACTGGTTTTTGACAAACCTACCAAGTCCATGTTAATGGGACAAAACAGTGTCTTCAACAAATGGTCCTGGGAGAACTGGATATCTATAACCAAAAGAATGAAAGAGGACCCCTTTGTCACTCCCTATACAAGAATCAACTCAAAATGGATCAAGGACCTAAATATAAAAGCCAGAACCATAAAACTACTAGAAAAAAATGTAGGGAAACATCTTAAAGACCTTGTGGTAGGTGGTGATTTCTTGGACCTTACACCCAAAACATGTGCAACAAAAGAAAAACATAGACAAATGGGACCTCCTCAAAATTAAACACTTTTGCACCTCACAGGCCTTTGTCAAAAGGGTGAAAAGGCAGCCGATTCAATGGGAGAAAATATTTGGAAATCATATGTCTGATATGGGTTTAATATCCATGAAAAATAAAGAGATGTTACAACTCAACAATAAAAAGACAAATGAGGGGAAGAGGATGTGGCTCAACTGGTTGGGCTCCCATTTACCATATGGGAGGCCCCAGGTTCGATTCCCTGGGCCTCCTGGTGAAGGCAAGCCTGCCCGCATCGCTCCGTGCTGAGCTGACGGCCCACGTGGCGTGGTGAGCTGGCACAGCAAGATGACACAACAAAAGGGAGAAAAGCAGACATAGGAAAAAAAAAAAAAAAAAACGCACAGCAAATGGACACAGCGAGCACAAGCAGCAAGGTGGGGGATAAACAAAATAAATAAAATTAAAACTTAAAAAAAACACAAACAACTCAATTAAAAAATGGGCAAAAGACTTGAATAGACATGTGTCCAAGAAGAAATACAAATGGCAAAAAAACACATGAAAAAATGTTCAACATCATTAATGATTAGGGAAATGCAAATCAAAACTCCAGTGAGCTATCATTTCATGCCTATCAGAATGGCCACTATAAAAAAGACAGAGAACTACAAGTGTTGGAGAGGATGTGGAGAGATAGGAACACTTCTTCACTGTTGGTGGGAATGCAGGATGGTACAACCACTGAGGAGGACTGTTTGGCAGTTCCTAAAGAAGTTGAATATAGACCAGCCACGTGACCCTGCAATACCACTACTGGGTATATACCCAGAAGAACTGAGAGCAGTGACACAAACAGACATCTGCACACCGATGTTCATAGCCACATTATTCACCATTGCCAGAAGCTGGAAACAACCCAGGTGTCCATCAACAGAAGAATGGATAAACAAACTGTGGTCTATTCACACGATGGAATATTATGCAGCTGTAAGAAGAAATGAAGTCATAAAGCATATGGCAACATGGATGAACCTGGAGGACATGATGTTGAGTGAAGCAAGCCAGACACAAAAGGACAAATACTGTACGAATGTGTTACTATGAACTAAATATATTGTGTAACATATTGTATGATTCCATTTATATAAAATGTAAATATAAATCAATTTATAAAGATGAAATTTGATTAGTGGTTATGTAGGCATGCTAAGGGGTGTGGAGTTTTTCTTTTTGGAGTAATGAAATAATTCTAAAAATTTTTGTGATGATGAATGCACAATATTGTGACTATAGTAAAAGCCATTGGTTATACTCTTTAGGTAGATCGTATGGTATGCAAATATATCTCAATAAAACTGCTTAATAAATAAATAATTGTGCAAGAATAGCCAGGAATAGCAGCTGTGTATAGCAGGTGAAACAGAGAGAGATTGAGAGGTGAAGAATTTTCTTGTTTTTCTGTTTTTTGTTTATTATTATTATTATTGATATAATGAAAAATGCCCTAATAATGATTGAAGTGATGAATGTGCAACTATGTGATTATACCAAATACCATTGATTGCACACTTTGGATGAATTGTATGCTTTATTAATATGTATCAATAAAATTGACTTGTTATAAAAAATAAGTACCACTTCACAGAGAAGCTTGTAAACTTACTACCCTAGAATGTCATCTGTCTTTTAAAATCTACATTAAACTCATAATCAGCAGTTATTCCGGGATAGGCCCAGCCTCACTGACCTGGCTGTGTTTTTGGCACAGTTCCGCCGCTAGCTGTCACTCACTTACGGCACAATCCTTTAGGGCCACTGCGATGAGGAAACTGAGGCAGCATAATGGTGCCCATGGATTCATTTATTCATAATGTATCTGTGTAAAAAAAAAAAAAACAAAGAAAGAAAAGACAAAGAAACATAATGTATCTGTGGTGGTTTGGAGCTGAATGTATCCCAGAAAAACCTGTTCTTGAATTTAATCTACTCCTGTGGGTGTGAACGCATTGCATTGTAAGTAGGACCTTCAGATGAGGTTACTTCAGTTAAGCTGTGGCCCACCTCAGTCAGGAGGGGTCTTAATCCCATTACTGGAGTCCCTTATAAGTGGAATGAAATTCAGACAGAGAGAAAACTACAGAAGTGAGAAATGAAGGCCAATGGAACCCAAAAGAGAAAAGAGAGGCAAGGAGAGGCTGCCAAGGGCATTGCCGTGTGACAGAGGAGCCCAGGACCAAGGAGCGCCAGCAGCCAGCCCCAGAACGCCTGTCTTCAGGAAGAAAGCATCATCTTGATGACACCTGGATTTGGACTTTTTCCCAGCCTCAAAACTGTGAGCTAATAAATTCCCATTGCTTAGCCAACCCATTGCATGGTATTTGCTCGAGCAGCCAAGAAAACTATAGCAATATCTGAGTGCCTGCTATGGACCAGGCACCATTCTAGGCGCTGGGGCTACAGCAGTGAAAAGGACAGACACAAATCCCTGCCCTCCGAGAGCTTGAAATTCTAATGGGGGAGAGCGTTAATCAACAAGATATATACGTGAAATGTAGAGTTTGTTTGGTAGTGGTAGGACTAAGGAGAAAAATGAGGGAAGTAACATAGGAAGAAGAGAAGGCAGCGAAAATTCTAGGTCAAGTAGCCAGAGAAGGCTTCCCGAGGTGATATTTGAGTAAAGACCTGAAGGAAATGAGAAAGAAAGGCATGAAGGTATCTGGAGAAAGAGCACTCCAGCTAAGGAAAAAGCAAGTACAAAGGTGCTGAGGTGGGAGAAAGCATGGTGCACCCAAGGAATATGGAGGTCAGGGTGATGTAGAGCCAAGGGAGGGGAAGGGAAACAGGAGGTGAAGGCAGAGAAGTGAATGGGGGCCTTAGAGACATTATAAGGACTTTGGCTCTCACTCTGAGTGAGACAGGGACCTGTCGAAGGGTTTTAAGTAGAGATGTGATCTGATCTAACAGAATATTGCTGGCTGCTGTGCTAAGAACAGAATGTAGGTGGACAAAGGCAGGAGCAAGGAGACCTGTGGCAATAATCCAGGTGAGAAGTGACGACGTCCGGGAGCCAGGTTCTAGAAATGATGAAATTTTATAAATACTTTGAAGTGGAGCCAATAGCACCTAGGATAGGTCGGCTATAGTGTGGGGAAGGAGTCAAGGTTTTAGGCAGGCCCCAGCAACTGGACGAGTGAAGCTGCCCTTTACTTCCCAGGGGAAGCCTGTGAGGGGTGCAGGTTGGGGGTGGTAGAGTATTAGGGGCTTGGGGCACTTCAATTTGAGGTCTCTGAGGCTGAACAGGGAACATGGTAGCATCCTGTAACTTTCTAGGAGGAACCAAGCCAGACAAGCTGTAATGTTTTTTTGAAGGCAAAATCCATAGAGAAGGATCAGTAATTGGTTATTTAATATCTCTGAAACGGTATTTGGTGAGAATTTAGCCCTTTTATGTAAGATATTTATTTGCTTTTCTTGCTACATAGTTTGAGATTTAGAACTATGGTGTGTGTTTTTTTAAACCCTTATTTTCTATTTTCTTGTATTCCTATTTTTAAATGTATGTCTTACTCTTTTCTTATGCTGTAAATAAAGACTCCTGCCATAAAACCTCCAATGCACTTACTCCCCTGATATATTTAAAGTCTTCTTTATAAAGATACAGTGAGTTCCTCTTTCTCTGTACCAAGGATCTCGAATTCTTTCCACTAATAACTAATTAAAGACTCACAATTTCTACCACTATAAATCAGAGATCAAATACTAGAAATCTCATTTCAAATGAAATTGGGTATCAAAAGGTTGAGATCTGAACAACAGCAAAATAATAATCACTTCTTACCTCCAACTAGAAATATCTTTGCTCAAGTCATTCTCTTTTATGTAGGCAAAAAAGCATACCAGAACAGGGGGAATTTGTCTATAAACTACTCGCCATGAGTACCCACTGGGCCATGTACATTGAAATCCTCTAAATAAAGGCCCACAGTGCAAACTCATACACAAGGCAATGACTCTGCCCTGGATATTTAACACCACAGAGTGTTTCTAAATTACTCCAGAGTCTAGATGTGGCTAATTTTAAATCACTTTGGAAAAATAAACACAGGCACACATCATCTGGAAGCTTTAGCATAAGAAAGAAGTTATCCTGAAACTCAACAGTAGGAAATAAACTCTAAACAGTTCAGAATTATGGGTCTCAATTTGTGACTGGAAGTCAAGACAAAACTCGACTCCCTACCTAGACATTAGAAATTTGGTATCCTTTCTCTCTCAGGTAAAAACTGGGCTAGCAGTTCTCCTCCTATGGGACACACCGTTAGTCTGCATTTCCTTGCCTCTCCTTCAGCTGGGTATGGCCAGGTGACTGAATTTTTCCTGATTTTGTGGAAGTGATGTGTACCATTTCCAGGTCTAGCCCATAAAAACTTCTCAAGCTTGATTCTCTCCTCCTTCCATCATCTTCCAACTGAATGTTGAAGGCCAAGGCAACTTGGAAGCTACATGAAAATGGAAGAGCTGCTGGAAGCTCAGGATGCTGAATAACTGCATGGAGGAGAGTGCTCCCACCTCATCCTACCGCCATTGACTTGGACTCACATTGGACTGTTAGTGAAGGAGAAATAATGTTCTCTTGTGTTAAGCAACTGATATTTGGGGTGGGTTTGTTTTCAGTCAGCCTACTTTAATGCAGAAATTGGTACTGAAATGGGATATTATCAAAAAAACCTAAAATATGATATTGGCATGGTGGTCAAGAAGTAAACTGGTATTGGAGGCTAGGAAAATGGAGACCCCTGTTATTCAGGGGGCAAAACATTAGGTGAAACGGTCTCCCATGGCAACTTGGATTACTGACTATATTAACCATATAGCCCGTATCTTTAGTCTAACAAGAAAGGTTGAAAAGTCATGTGAGTGTGTCGACTTTTGTTACAAACATTACAAGAAATAGCTAAGCTTAGGAAAGAACTAGCTGGTCATAAGCAGAAAAGAGGGATAAAGTGAAGAAATGTGTGGTCATGAAGGGTTATAAAAATCAATTTTCGGGGGTCGGATGTGGCTCAACTGGTTGGGCGTCCGTCTCCCATATGGAGGGACCCGGGTTCGATCCCAGGGACCTCCTGGTAAAAAAAAACAAAAACAAACAAACAAACAAAAAAAATCAATTTTCTTCTTTTAGACCCCAGATAATAAGAAGCTAAGTTTAAAATAGGCTTTTTTTTTAAAAAAAAAAGATTTATTTTTATTTATTTATGCCCCCCTTGCTGCATCAATTTGCTTTTTTTGCGTTTTTCTGTGTCTGCTTGTCTCCCTTTGTTGAGTCATCTTGCTGCGTCATCTCACCACACCACAGGGGCCGGCTTGCCTTCACCAGGAGGCCCACAGGCATCGAACCCAGGGCCTCCCATAAGGTAAACGGGAGCCCAGCCAATTGAGCCACAGCCGCTTCCCTAAAACAGGCTCTGAATACCAAGGCCCAGTACGACGGGCCCTGCAATAAAAATCATATTAAGGTTTTTCTGCTCAAACCCACTTCAAATGAACTCAAGGAGACACCATTGAGAGCACTATGGAAGAGAACAAAGAAATGAATCAGGCTTGAGAATTGTGTATAGGAAAGAACTTTTGAGTGTGGTTACTGGTGTTCAGAACTGACTAGAAGGGAGGCGGCTGTGGCTCAATCAGTGGGGCTCCCGTTTACCATATGGGAGGCCCCGGGAACCGAACCCGGGGCCTCCTGGTGAAGGCAGGCCTGCCCGCACGGCGTGGTTGGCTGACCCGGGGAGCACAGGCAGCAAGGGGGGGATAAATGAATAAATAAATAAAATCTTAAAAAAAAAAAAAAAAAAAACTGACTAGAAGCAACTGATCAGAAGCCTATTAAGCGTAACTAAGTGAATTATTTTGCCAAAGAAACCCCAAGGCCAGATTTAAAATGCCAGTGGAGGAAGTGGATGTGGCTCAAGCAGTTGGGCAGCTGCTTCCCACATGGGAAGTCAAAGGTTCGGTTCCTCATGCCTCCTAGAATAAACAAACAAGAAGCAAAACAAAAAAACCAACTCAGGGAAGCTGATGTGGCTCAGTCGTTGAGCACCAGCTTCCCATATATGAGGTCCCAGCCCGGCTTCCGGTAACTCAAAAACAAAAACAAAAACAAAAAAACCATTGACTTTCCCAAGCCCATAAACAACCTGAGGCCTCCAAACTTTAATCAGCAGTAAGCTGTGCAGCTCCCAAGGAAGTCAAACTCAATGCCTTCTTCAGATGGAGCTGTGGACAAGGGAGTTCCTTCCAAAGAATAGAACAAGACTCTAACAAAGGAACTTTCCTAACTATCACAAGGCTTGTCCAGCATGACTTTCTAATTGCTAGGGCCAGTGACTGCTTTTCTCATTCTCCCCTTCCAAATGGGAGTTTTTACTGAGTTACATCTGCTGCTACTCCATCACTGTATGTGGAGCAGACAGCTAGCAGCAGAGTTTGCAAGACCATACGCGGACCACGATCGAGACCTGAAGGACAGGGCATCACAGGGACTGTAGACTTTGACAAGTGCCTGGATGGGATATGGGGCCACTTCCTATGGAGAAAGCGTTATGTGTTCTATGTGTGAGGTGAAATTGAGGGACTGCTGACCACCAAATCAGGCTCCTATTCTTTCTTGGTACACAAGTGGATTATACTTCACAGCCTCGCTTGCAGTTCGTCCTGGCTCTGTGACTGAATTCCAGTCACTGGAAAGTGGGTAGAGAAGTGATACACACCCAGTAGCCTCAGACCTTGAATAACTGGCAGCATGGGGCAGAGCCTCCCCCACCATCAGACTGTTAGACAAGTTACTCTCTCTGGAAATTCCATTTAGCATACTTGAGTCCCTTAAGTGCTACGAGAAATAGTAGCTAACATCTAAAGGGCACTTATTATGAGCCAGGCAGTCCTAAGCATGTCACGTGTATTAGCTCATTTAATCTCTACAACCACTCCATGATAGTCTCCATTTTATAAATGAACAAACTGAGGTACAGGAAGGTTAGGCAACTTACCCACAGCTATCGAGTGGCAAAGCTGGAATTCAAACCCAAGGAGCCTGGCTCTAGAGTACAGCCATAACTACTATCCCCTATTGCTGGTTTATTTCTATTACTGTGCCACTACAGATTGCACAGCTTTTACATTAGCAGATAGCTGTCTTCCCGCAGTAGTTATGAAGATGTTCCTTTAATAGTTCTGAGATGCCCATTTCTTCTGGAGTTTAGGCACATGGCCATAAGTCAGTTATTTAATGGGGCAGGGAGATAGAGACAAGGACAAAAGTTCAGCAGTCACCACCTTAGTTTAAAAGAAATTGATCAAACAAAAGTCTTATGATAAAAACTTTATTGTGTTAAATATCAAATGTTTTACACATTGCTTTTTCTTCAGAAAGTTCCTATTAAAAAATAAAATAAAGTGTTGATTATTTAGGGCTGACTTGCATTTCAGTATTTGACAAAAACTCAAACCCAAATGCATCTAGTTCACTCAGCTGCAGAAAGGTCCTATGTTCAGCCCCTAAACCAATGGCACAATGCAACCAACTTTGGGATCCCTGAGTTTGGTTCTCTTAAAGTTCTCAGAGTTTTCCCAACTCTCAAAACCAAAGCATTATGGGAATGACTGAGCTCCTGGCAAGCCTATTTTGCCAATCAGTCTACTTCTTCTTGTAAAATGCAGTAGTCTCAAAGCTTGAAGTAAAAAAAAAACAAAAAACACAACAACAACAAAAAAACAAATCAAGGATGAAAGGGGCTTCTAGACTTGCTGATTTGCCAAATATGGCCACAAAACTGGTAAACAAACCTTTTTTGAATGCAAAAGACATCAGCCCAACTCGCCATGAAGAGATTTTGAATAAAAATAAGCAAATCAATTTTTATCCTAGGTGCACATGAAAATGGCAAATTCAATATGTTGAACTGCTGAGTGTTACCACCAGACTAGGATGACCAGAAGAGGACAGAATGCAAAGCTTATCATTCAAACGGGAAGTTCTCGGATGGTGGTAAGCTCAGAAAGCTGTGGGGCTCTTGGGGAGGTAAAAGAAGTCTGGTCAGCATTAGATAATCTCAGAAGGAATCTGAAAACAAACTGATTTGATTGACTCTGGTAGGAAATTAATACAGGTCTACCTTTCTTTAGGCCACAGATGCATTCAATCCAGGTTCTATGTAAAACAATCTCCTGTAAACAAATCATTTCTCATCAGAGATACATTTTTCCCAAGAAAAAATACCCTAGCATGCTCCCTCTGCAAAACAGCTAATAAAAATCTTCTTAAAGTACATATTTAAAGAAGTATAGTTCTGTAAAAATTGATCTTGCATTCCACACTCCTCACCCCAGGTCTTCTGCAGTTTGCTTAACTTTTTTAGGTAAAAGAAATGTTCCCCTATGCCCTTGAACCATTTTCTCTTGGCAGATCTTGTACAGTAAAATCATGCCCTGAAACTTATCAACTATATGCCCCCTCTTTTTACAGTCTAGATTACCAATCACCAATACATAACTGATAAACCTTTGAGAAAGTTTTCTAACTGTAAACCTCAGAAATCACTAATACTTAAGATGCAGAAATTCAACCTATATGACTCGGGATTACAATGTATATTGTGACACTTTTAAGTAACAGGTTAATGGATAGCCATTTGATGGAACTATCTTGTAGAAATTTAGCAAAGCCTTGAATCTTCTTGTAAACAATTCTACCCACCATCCAGTCCAGAACCACTGCTGCTCGTTTTTCTGTTCTAAATTCACTTGTTCCCATCTTGTACTCAGCTGCTTTAAAACAACACATCCTGTGTGCCCAGATCATCTACATTCCAGAGTGGCTGTTGTGAAAGAGGGAGCGGGGAGGACACAGCACTCTCCACACCTCTTTCCTGCATGGAAGGTCATGATGGAAGGAAACACTGGTGGGTATTTAAGGTCATCTGCCATTTACTCATACTTCTCCCATCCTACCCTTTTATTCCCCAGCACTATAAATTTATTTCTGAATACCTGATCTCAAGTATTTCTACCAAATATTACAACATTTTAGGTTTTGTTGGTTTTTGTGATTCCATTTTGAACCTGATTTTCCCAGTCTGCTACTCTGAATTTGAGCCAAATTACTCTGGTATGACTTTTGAAATAACAGCATGCTAATAGGAAAAAACAGATCTTCCCTTGGAGCTAAAATAGTTTTCAAGTTTCCCTACCAGCCTGAAAGCTTCACAAGGGCAGGCTTTCGATCAAATGTTTTAGTCACGAGTACCTGACACTTAGGCACTCAATCTTATTATGTTTGATGAGTGCATCAAAGAAATATCAGCGCATTCTTGTTTAAAAACTTGTATTGCATAGCTTTCATGAGAATGCCAGTTTTCTGTTGAAATATGTAAGATTTTCTTGAGCCCCCTCAACCGTCACAACACTGGTAATACAATACAGAAGACAGTAAAAACATCTAGAAACCGTTTTTGGCATGCTTGACAGAAAAATCCCGATTATAATTCTTCTATCTGGAAATATAATGATTTGGTGCAGGATGATTCTGAAGCAACTTAATCAAGGTGAGCCTTAGGACCACTCTGTGCACACCAGCCATATCCAGGAGGGCATTTTTCAATCCTCCCTCCCCTATACACCCAGTTTTATTCCCCCACCAAAAGTTAATGGCTCTGATATTTGTACAAACTAAGGCACAAAAGAAAAATCAAGTACATCAAAGGTTTATCCCTAAGTCCTTTAACTTATTCTATGAACTCCTGGTAACACTTCCTGAGGGATCACTAAGATATAAAGCTTGGGTCATGATTTTACATTTCCAGTTACTCAGGGACAAGCTTTGAATTTACTTTGTTGCTAAGAGGAATTGGCTAGTCTTAGAGAAAAAGCTGCTATTGTTTTATGGAACTCCTAACATGAAAGGTAACATCTTCTAGAAAGGAAAACTTGATAATGCTTTCTTTCTAGTTCAGCCAGACTACATACTAAGTCACCAACATTCAAAGGAGAAATGTGGCTTTTTTGTGTGAGTATTTGTGCTAGAGAATGGCAGAATGCATAATCCAGTTAGTTTCTCTTATGACATATGTGATGAGGAATCTGAACTATGTAGCAGTTCAATTATTCCTGCTTATTCTCACTGCAAGTGGTAAACAGGAAAAAGATATCAGAATTCACACTACTCTCCTGGCCAGTTATTTGCAAGGGTGGCTTTATATACATAGTGGGATAAAAGCTGCCATAAGTGAAGAATATATCTGTAGATATAAAAATTGCTTAATTTTAATCTATGTAAAATTAACTGTAAGATAGTTGTCTATCATCATATGTACATGATATTACACACGTATATATACACACGAGCTGAAAAGTTAAATCAACTAAATTTTTATGGCTTTCACTAGAGAGAGAAAGTTGTGGTAAAGGAAGAACAGGCAGCCATTTTAGCTGGTTATAATAAAATCAGGAATATACATCTCACATATCCTTCTGTTTCTATGTTACCCTCTTGCTAGAGAAATCTCTTAGGAAGAAACACACAGGACTAGGTCTTCTTTTAGTTCATATGGAAACAAGGAGCTCTAAAATGCTGTATAGGCAGCAGAGCAACAGAGTTTTAACATCCAATCACCATCTACTCGGTTTCCTTTGCTAAGCAACTGGTTATCTTGATATGTTAGTGGCTAAAGCCCAAACGGTGGGATGAAGAGCTAGTGGCTAATGCCTGGAGGTCTAAACAGGTACAACTGGAAATAATTCTTACCAGCTTCGATAGCCAAAATCTATAGCCTAGGTGTGGCTGTCTGGTTACCATGCACATGCTGATACACAGGAACCAACCTGAGGGAAACTGCAGAAGTTATAAGGGAAAATTCCCTCCTCTCTTTGGTGAATAGAGACTACCCTTGGAGGTAAACTCTGACCACAGAGCTGTCTATTACTGATTACAGCAAAGGGGCTGTCCAACAGCGCGTATTGCTGGCTGTTACCAGTTCTGTTGGTAATCAGATCAATACACAATGATTTGATTTTATTCTTAAAAGTTCATCTATAATTTCTGCACTTCTAGAGTTCTTAAAGTTTTAAACATTAAATAAAGCCAACAATAAAGGTTTATTAATGCCATGTTCCTTAATCCCCTTTGTGTTCATTCTAGAACTTCTGAATTTAAAAATAATACAAAATCCTAACAATGTCAGCTTTATTTTCATACAAATGATGGAGAGGCATTAAGATTTTAAAAATCAAAATATGTTGAAAAAAATGACAAAAAGGGACAAGGATATTTGGCAAAGGAGTGAAGCTCATTCCAAGTATTTCAAATAAGAATATGTGTAAAACTATAGGCCTATTTAATTTTCTCCTAAAAATAAATATACATATGCATACATAAAAAGCTACTGTCATAAAACCTTTCTCCAGACTGATAGCCTAAATTCCACCTGGGACTGTTTCCCAAAATCTCCACATTGTTAAAATTCAGTGGCCATGCCTTTGAGCAGTGCCCCAAAGTTTGTTCTGCTCACAAAGAAAACAGTGAAGACCGATCTTCTCACAGAAGGCCTTTTTGGAGGAGTCTCTTGTAAATTGAGAAGTTCTCCCATACCACACCCACTCCATCCCATGATCCCAAAGATCTGTTAAGTTTAGAAAAATTTCCCAAAACCATAAAGCAAATACAGGGCCCACTGCGCTGCTACTAGATTTTTACGTCAATCATAGCACTGACTGACTACAATCACAGCTCTAGGAGTCAGTCAACAGAAATCCTACAAGCAGTTTCCTAGTGCATCTGACATCTTTGGTGTAGGGCAGGCAAAAGGGTCTACAACACGTGATTGTCTAAAAGAACATTTTAAAGACAATCCAGTGATCCTGTTGTTCTGAGTGCCCTCTTGAAAACAGTAAACTACAACTCCTGCCCACTATTTCCTAACTTTAGAAAGGATCATGATGAATCTGTGTGAATTTCCATCACACCACTGAAGTTTTATAAGACACATATAAACATCATAGCAAAAAGAAAAGAGTTGGAATAGAAGAGAAATGTCTTTCAGTGCCTGCAAATTAAAATTTCAAAAATCCTGAGACACGAGCTTCCATTTTGATTGTGCTCAATGACTTGAAATTTGATGGCAAGAACAAGCTTTCAGAAAGTCAGAATTCATTTAACACTAAGTTCACAAATCATCCTTTTAAAGCTTCTGTCTCAAACATGTTGCAAATTGTAATATGGAATCAAGAATTATTATATTCAAAATTCTTAAAAAAAAAAAAAAAAATTCTTTTCAATAAAACAAAGATTTCAGACCCCTATTAGGTACCTAACAGAACAGTTTCTTTTCTGGGAAAGAACTGTCTAAAACCCATCCAGTAGGATTATTGCAGTGAGGCCCACAGGACAATGCTTTCCAAGGGCTAGTACTCATATAAAAGGCCACAATAAATACATTTACATACTATGCCCCACTCTGATGCTACATGGTAAGCACAATGTGATGAATCTTGCTTAAAAAAGAAACTCCTGAGGAAAGAAAGGGATGGAAAACTCTACCAAGGCCACTTGAGTCAGAAACTGCAATTACTCTTTCCATTGAAGGACACTCACCCAATAGACTGATCATTCCAAGCACCGAGATGAACAGGTGACCAGGAGTTATCACACATTTCACTCAGTTCACAGCTTAAAACTGAGCATTTCAACTTTGTAGTAGATGAGTTTAAAAAGGAAATAAACTGCTGGCAATCAACCCATTAGCTGAACCTGAAGTTCACCAATAGTCCTTAAAGGGTTGAGGTGTGATCAATGAGAGGCTAGCAAACCCAATCTCTAATAAATTCCAGTGTTTAGGCCATTAATTTTCACTCACAGTTCTTGAAACACCACCACAACATTTACAAATGGAATTGTAGTTTTCTTCTTCAATTTGCGTAGCACCATGTTTCACTCTAACGTTAATTCCCCAACAACATCCCACCCAGTGTAATAAGGTATTTGGCAATCCATGCAGCAGCCTGTGGTGCACAAAGTAGCCCAAGTGTTAAACCCACCCACTCATTCCGTTAAAATGTCAAATCCTAAGCACACAAATAAAAACATACCACTCTAGGAGGTATTATTCAATTATTCTTCAATTTCCTGTTATGAACCATGAATCATAACACACAGGGCACTGAGTAAACTTCCAAACCCAAACTATGTGGACAGAGGTTTGTAACTTGACAACTGAGTCAACAGGCCATACCCTGCCTACAGCACAGCCACAGAGCTACAGGGTTAAGCTGATGTGCTTTTAGCTGCATGGGTGGTGGGACTTCTCGTGGCTTCTGCTTTTCAAAGCATTCACTCTTATTCTAAAATGGTATGCTATACACAAAACCATCAGTTTTATTCCGAATACATCATCTTAATGAGAATAAAAGGCTTTTGTATGCACATACTGCCAATACATTTTAAAAGGCCCAAATTTTAACAAGTAGAATAGACAAATCCATCAGACAAGAGATCATAAATTACTTTGGCCGGAAAAAAACTTTTAAAAAAAAAAAAAAAAAAATCTGGCTCGACATTCTGCTTGCAGGTTTCTACATACACTGAGTATGTGTGAGTGTCTGTGTGCATGTGTATGTCTACAGCTTTTTTCATTAGGGAATGGAGTATGGTCTAGCCCACCTTTCCATGGTTAAGTAGGAACTACAATGTTCTTGGCTAACAAAACAAGAAGAGCAAGGTCTGCATTTCCACCAACTCGATGCAAAGCTCCAAGAGCTTCCTGCAAAGTAAAGCCAGCACGGAGAATCCGGTCAATGTCTGCAGCAGGAAAAATTAATGGTGGAAGAATGGAGGGATTTGATGATGGATGGCTGACAGGTGGTTCAAATTCAAGAACTGGCCTTGCTGCTTCAGGACAGACATTTTCTCTGGTTACAGGTCTGTCTGTTGGATTCTGTATACCCTGACTCAAGTCTTTAACCAATATGAAACTGTATGGCAAAGACTTGGTTTGCTCAGAAGTCTGATTGAATGCATCTTCCTGACCTGCTAAAAGTTTGGGTGAAATTTCTGCACCTAAGGTGCAGCATAGCTGATTAGACGTTTTAGGTGAGGTTAGAGTGACAGAACTGCTCTCGTTTATTGACTCCCTAGACTTGGGGAAATCTTCTTTGTCAGCTGACATACCATCACCTGGGCCCCTACAGTTAGTATGTTCTACATCTTCTATTCCAGCACCAGTTGAAGTACCTGCTAATTTTTCTGTTTTCACTGATACATGTATGGCCTGATGGAAGGAGACTTGTGGACACTGTTCACTGTGGGGAGCTGTAATATGCTCATTTTGGATCCATCTTTCAGAAAGGTCCTTAATACCTGTCTGGCCCTCAGCTACCATTTCTGATTGAAAGAGACCTTCTTCAGATTTATTTTCTGAACCTGGTTTACTACTAATGACCAAAAGTTCATGAAGTTCCTTCAAGGCTGCTGTTATAGATGAACAAGATTCCTCTGGTGATTCCACAGAGGGCTGACAACTGCTACAAAGATTTAACGAGGGGGAGCAATTGCCATATTTTTTATTTGCTCCAGACATTTCAACATTATTTTCTGGGAGCTGTAAATCCTGAGTGGAAATGGAACTACTTAAAATTTCATACGAGGGGCCACATTCCGATGTTTCTATTTCCATCAAGGGGTTAGCCGGGGCAAGTTCAGTTGCACCAAGGTACCTAGCACTGCCATTCTGGCTGCTCGCTGAATGAAGCACAGCAACTAGGGGCTGTTCAGCCACATCCACTCCTACAAGCGTCTCTGAATTTGAGCAGCCAAAGCATCCTGAATGCAGATGATTTTCCTCTGTCCCTGGCAGGTCCACTTTCTGCTGCAGCCTGTCTCCTTTCATTTCAGCTTCCAAATCAACAATTTTTTGTTGGTTCTGTTGACTTTCTCCAAGAAGTTCAAGGTCTCCTGTGTTACAAAGATGGTCGTGTGGAGCATTTTGTTGTACGACCTCGTGCTGTTCATTCCCTGGTTCTTCGTGCTGTTGAAGGCCATTAACTTGACTCAGGTTCTGATATTCTGGTTGCTGACCATTTTCACCTGGAAACATCTGCGATTCATGCACCTTAGTAGTTGTGATGGATAAACTAGCTTCCCATCTTGTGTGGAGATGAAATTTGGGGCCCTGGGTGTTTTTTCCAGTAGGAAATTTCTTTAGATTACCTGCAACAACTGCTTCTTCTGATGATTTCTGCAAAAGCAAAGCTGGACTCTGGTCTGCTAGAACACTGTCTGCTGAAGAAGCACAATCAGAAAGATCCTGTAGAGGAAGATGTTCTCTCTTTTCAGAGGTTATCTGGAATTCAGCTGAAGCCTTCAAAGCCTTGACAGCTTTAAGTTCAATGCTATCTGGGTCATTGGGCTTGACAGGGCAGACTGAAGCAGAGAGAGAGCGAGCAAGACTCGTAGGATTACCAAGCTCAGGACCTTGTCCTGAAGGATGGGCTGGATGATTAAATCCATCTGAAGTTGGTAATGATGACATTCCCAGTGAGGTAGTTTCTTTACCGCTTTTCTCTATATGGAACAAAAGGGAGAAAAAAAAAAAGATTAATTAGCAGGTAAAGAAGGCCTCTAAATTAAGCAGAGGATACAAATCTAAACAGTATAGAATAAAATCAGGTCCTTAAGCTCAAGTTTGTCTTACACTCGTAGAAATGAAAAAAAAAAAAAAAAAAAATACAAGAACCATTCTTTATGTGGTAGACCATTCAACATCACAACATCAGCATAAGAGGTAGGCATGTTCTTAATAAAATACTTGATATTTTAATTTAAAATGATTGTTCAAGTATAATCATTAATAGGCATCCATATACTGGCTGGTTAGTGGTCACAACTGAAGAATATTTATGTGTCTTTATTCCCAGTGGGTTCACAACTCTAAATAATGTTTCTCCAAGTGTGTTCTCTCTCCACCACTTATTCTAAAATCACCTAAGGTGCTTGTTAATAAGCATGCAGATTCTGGGGCACCATCCTTGGAGTAAACCATCCTTGGAGTAAACCCATTAATTTGCATTTTCAATAAATTCCTCAGGTGATTCTTAAGCACATTATAAATCGTGAAAACCTCTATACTAGAATGATTCTCATGCTAATGCGCTTTTCATGTTTCCAATGTGAATGCTGAGGTTCTAAATGAGAAGTCTAAAATCAGGTACACCTGGACAGAGGAGGAATTATAAAGCAATATAAGAATGTAATGCTCAGGGACCTCTAGACATAAAAACATTCTATTTATTTCAAACCAGGCTTCTCCCAAATCATGATAAAATTACATGTGATTTAGAGAACAAAAGTAAAGCTAAAGATCAAACAGATTAAATCTCAATCACTCCTACTAAGTAATGCAACTTTAAAAGGATTGTCAGTTACTTTATCACATTAAGACAATTATTATCACAATAAGAAAGAACATTTAAGCAAGGGAAGGTGGGGGGCAGCAGAAGGAGTGAGACAGTTCACGGGCAACGACTATTTAGATTCATTGCAACTTACTGACCACTACTCACACAAGACGGCAGGCTTAAACATTAGCTCAATGTAAACATCATAACGATGTCATTAAATATCAGTGACATCTTTCCATTTTTCCATCAATCCAGTTAAAAATTGTTCTCTATGCACTTACTACAAAAGTCAAAAGGCTGGTAGCAAAAATGATATCCCAGTAGAATCTATTAGGGCAGAGGCAACTCAAATGCTTTGTGCTGAATGTTAACATCCAACATGGGGCATAAGCTTGACTTAATAGTCACGAAGCAATGCAGTTATGATTCAAAGGCGCCAAGTCATTCTAACCAGCATGAGAAGATAATGCATTATTGTTAGGAAGTTATTGACTTTTTGTGAAACGATCTTACCTTACTTTTAGTTCAGGGGTAAATAAGAAAAACAGCATTTATCCTAGTTTAAACCATATCCATTCGAGTCTAGACACAGTTATTAGTTTTATTTACCAATCCCTAAAGCTGATTCTCAAAGAGGTTCAGTTTTGAGCTAATGCAGCGTAGTGAAATAGCCACGTTAGCAACAGAGCAGGGCCTGCTAATGGCTCTGGTACTCATATGTCAGTTTTAAGCAACCAGGTGAGGTCAAAGTGAACACGGCCTCAGTGGATTTTGTACTCACTATGAAAGCAGCAAACAGTCTTCCTGTAGCTGAGGTGGTCAGTTTCACTGGCCTAAGTCCTAAATGTGGGGGAGGACTGGGTCAGTACTACGGGATGATAGGAGAAAAGGATGAGGATAATGGATATTAAGAATAATTAAACTATGCCTGCTTTTAACCCATCCTTACAAGGAAAAAAAGAAAAAGTAGAAATTAAATGCGATATATCTGATTACAACCAGCCTGCAAAAACTGAGAAAAGACCACCTTTCCTCCTCTTGGTAAATCAGCCAATATACTCAGGCTGACATTGACCATATTTACACCACAGGGAAAGAGAAGTAAAGTGCCTCCCATGGAAAATCTGTCAGGCCAGGGAGAGAAGGAAAAGCAAAGCCCCAGTTTTTGCTGTTGGGATAAAACATAAGTTCTGCCTATGCCACTGACTCTGTGACCATGGACAAGTCATACGGTCTAAGTGTCCTCCTTGTCTTTCAATAGAATGAAGATTTCTACCCCCATTGAACTCCAGTTAGTCATGTGCAGTCATGCAAAAAAAAGGCTTCAGTTTTTTCAGAGGAAAGGGACGTAGGAAACCCACAGCAGCATAGTTATCTCCAACATCAAAATGCTACAGTGCCAATATTCTTGATCTGGTATTTACAATGGTCAGATGTGGTAGGGATCATTCCTTTGGAATGATCTAATAATTGATAAAATTTTAAAACGGAAATTACATTTACACATGTATGTATACCAACATACAAACATATATACAGGCTAGTTGTAACCAGATTAAACAAGGTGAAATGGTGAGTGACGGAAGCTAAATCCCCAAAGTGCTGCATGTACAGAGACTTTCTGACCACAGATGACTAGATGGAAGGCTTAACATGGCGTCTATAAATACCTGGTCTGGGGCCCACTCCAGCTGCAGTGCACACACACTACATGCATCATGGCTTCGGACGTTCTGTTTGAATTAGGAAACAGACAAGCAAACTTGGGTTAACAATGCAAACTACACAGCATGCAGGGTTATCGTCTCCATTGCTTTGCCATCTTTAAAATGAGCAACTGACAGAATCGAAGTTAAGGAAAGTTTCTGTTGTTTGGACATCCAAAAGATTTGTTGTTTGTTTCAATTCTCTCTCAGTACATAAAGCAGTGTGTCAACGTCAACAGATCTCAAAAGAACTTGGAAAGAAATTAATTTTACACACCTACACACAGAGGATTCATGGGCAAACATGTAAGACAGGTGAAAAAAGGGCCTCAGTAGACCTTTCAAACAGAATTATGTGATATGAAAATCTTCTTATGGAGTAAAGGTGAGTGAACACATGTAGCAGTCATTTTCCAAATTTCTTTCTCAGTTTAGATTTATTTTTAAAAGAAAACAAACCAAATCTGATTAGATTTTATCCTGGCTTATCTACATCTTTCTTTTTTTTAATCTTCTTTATCTTTTAATCAGTTTTTAGAAAAGATTTCAGATACAGCTCCTATTCTGAGTTATTTTTCAACTGATAGAAAAGATAAAGACTTTTTGGTTTAAAGTAGCCACCAAAGAAACAGCTTTCAGGAAAATACTTTCACCACTAGGTCCCACATTAAGATTTTGATGATTACTGGGAAAGTCAATGTTCGAAAAAAATAGGACAGATATTGTGGAATTATTTCACTATTTATATATTACAAAAATTAACACAAGTCATAACAATAACAAAAGATCACATGGGTAAAAAGCCATTTCCTTTTTTTTTTTTTTTTTAAAGGAGGTAGCGGGAATGAACCTGGGACTTCGTATATGGGAAGCAGGTGCTCAAACCACTGAGCTACATCCACTCCCGAGGCCATTTCCTTTTAATTCTTTAAAATTGATACATTCTCTTTCACTGAGTCTGAAAAATCTTTGGTATCTCATTTAATCTCCTAAACTTTTTATTAAAAGGAGGTAATTACCCAAAGAGGATAACTGTTAGAAATTATTACTATCATTGCTAGTGTTTCTCAAATAAAAGCACCAATATTATGGTGGACAAACCAGAAATTTCCCCAAATGGGAATATATCCACACTTTATTATCAGAGTATTATGACTAAGATGACAAATTACCAAAAAAAAAAAAAAAAAAAAAAAGGCAAAACCTTGTAAATAGCTACGTCCAACTTACTGAAGTGTTCCTTACAGGGAAGCCTAGAACTATTAAATTAGTCTTGCCCTGTCTGGTAGTTTAGAATTCTCCCCTTCCTACCAAATACTTAAGTCACAATAAAAACTGTACTTGGTATATAAAACTGAGCCAAAAGTTGGTGGAGTAGATTCTGAACAAGTCCAGCTTACAAAAGCTCCAAAAGCTATCCATGCCCATTCTAACGAGCCTCAACAACAGGTTTTTCCAATAATAAACATAGGCAAAATCTGGCTGCTTATTTTTAAAGGCCGTATCTCCTTTGTCCTTAGGAGAAAGCTATTCTTTGAACCTGTAACTCCAATACATTCTATTTTGCCAGAAAAAGCAATGTGTGATATTAGTCATACTGATGAGTAATTCCAGCCCAAGACTTTAAAACAATCCAAACTTAAAAGTGAATTATTTTCAGCCTCTAGAAAATGTATCCTAGAGTCACTATTCTGTAATAGATGGGGTGGAAAGTTATCCATGGAGGTGGGATTTCTGTAAAACTGTATTGCTCCATTTTAACCAGAAAACTTGGCTTAGTCTTTAGATTTAAGCAGACCATAACAATCAAGACTCAGAAAAAAGTATAAGTAGCTTGATTTCAATAGTTTATACTGTTCTAAAATGGCCCAATGACACACTACTGTGATCTCATTAATAGCAAAAACACATCATTTTGATTAATGTTCAGTTAAGCTTCCTTCTTATTTTTGGTTCTTCAGTCGTTGGTGGCAGCTATCCTTGAGAAAATGAAAGAAATTTTCAAGGAGATATTGCTGAACTCAAAAGGAATTGTGTGCTTACTGTTATAACTTTCTTTAGAAAACAGACATGATTGTTAGGAAGCCTACCAAAATGTGCCTAAGCAAATAACTCCCAATCTATTTTGCCCGCAACAATGGATTGTTGTTTCTTGAGCTGTTGAAACATGGGGTTTTTCTTTAATGTATTAAGAGATGGGAGGAGGAGGTAAGAGGACAAACAATGAACACATCTACTACTGGCCGAGACTGATTACTAACTGGAAAGGTCCCTACCCCCTTCCGAAGTGTACATTTCCCTGGCTTACCCACCGATAACACGATTTTACGCAAGAGCTCAGCCATTCCAAATACCTGCATCCTCTACAGATTTTTGAAGGGCTTCTGCTAATTCTTGGTCTGCGATCTCCTCTGGCCGCATCTCTTCTCGCCCAGCCCCATATGCCAACCTGGCACACTCTGGTAGCTCTCCCTCAGGGAGGAAGGTGGTCTGTGAGCCCGTGGTGCCGATCACAAGTACATTTTTCTTGAGGTCAATGGAACACTTAGATGGAAGAAACCAAAGAATGATGATAGCAGATAAAATGTCATACAAAAACATGATCCTGAATTTATAACACCATTTACACAGAGCAACACTGACGGAAAGAGAGCATGAAAAGAAAAAAGAGAAAAGAGAAAAAAAAAAACAAAAAAAAAAAAACAAAACTTTATCTAAAAGTATTAAGACATTAACCTAGGTGACACTGTCTGTTAATTTATAATTTTTTAACATTCAAATTTATAGTAGAATGAGCTTTATAGGATATAGTTTACATTTATTTGAACTTTAACACAACTGTTCATTTCTGATCATAAATGTAATACATGTTCATTGTACAAAATTTGGAAAAATGTCAAACATAATAAGTAGCCCTACCTTTTAGAAACACGGTTTTTTCTTATAAAATGGAGACCATACTGTTTACACAGTTTTACATTTTGCTTCTTCCTATCGTGTAAAGTCCAACTTAATATTTAAACTCTACCAGTGGTCCCAAAAGTGGTAAACATGCAAGGCAATCTCTAAAAAAAGTATTTCATATTTATGCACTCCTCCTTTTCTGTGTATTTTACAATTACTTAATATAGGACAGATGCACACATAAATGATTACATCTATGAAGCTGGAGACTGCTGGTCTATACATTAGTTAAAAATACTGCCATAGGGAAAGACAGCAACAAGTTAATAAATTAAATTTTACTGTTTGTTTGTTTTTTAATACATACATGCACTCATTCTTAGAATGCTGTACCTTGATTAAAATATCAGTACAACTCATGTTATTTTACAGGAATTTAATATTAGAATTTTAAATTATTAGTCTTCAGAGTAGAAATAGAAGTATCATCACAATTTAATATATTTACAAATTATTCCCTCTGTACTAAAATTTTTTTTTTAGGAGGTACCAGGGATGGAACCCAGGACCTCTTACATGCGAAGGAGGTGCTCAACCACTGAGCTACACCCACTCCTCCTTAGTACTAAATTAAGACATTTCACTCTCAACATCATATATACATTTTCCTTAATCTTGAAAGTCTTCCTCCCAAGTATTGTTTGTGCAGTATCTAAGGATTGCCAAGGATTTACTAAACTTAACAGTTGCAATAAAATCATCAATACGTACTATCTATAGCTTCCTACAAATCCATCAAAAAAACAAAACAAAACAAAAAAACTAGTTGAGATCTAATCAGAATCTAAAATTACACAAGGGAACCAAATTGGCCATTATAATTTCAAATCAGACAGCAAGATTTAACAGATTCACAAAGACTTCATAAAAATATATTCTATTTCTAATGAATTGATTTCTATCGATATAGATTTCAACCCTTGCATGACATCATACAACTTTCCAGCTTTGAAAATTCAAAAATGATGCAAAAATAACCATGTAACACAAAAAACAGAAGCAAAAAGAAAGTGAAGTTCTTAATTACCTGATGCCGTTTAAGCATGTCCAGTCCCAGAAGCATGTCCATGGGCTGTTCCTCAAGTATAGAGAAGGAACATGCCAGGAAATCTCCTTCAATCTGAACCTGAGCTAAAGCACATGAAGAAGAGGACATATTGATTTTACTTCAAGAGCCCCAGGCAAGCTTTTGAAGTGTATCTATCATTCTTTGCCTTGCTTTCTACAATCAATCAAAGCTAACACAAAGCATGCAAACAGGTAAGTATGAAAATCTATAAAGACCATGGAGGGGGTCGGATGTGGCTCAACTGGTTGGGCGTCCGTCTCCCATATGGAGGGACCCGGGTTCGATCCCTGGGACCTCCCGGTAAAAAAAAAAAAAAAAAAAGACCATGGATTAGTTTAAAAGTCAGTAAGGGCACCATCTCATAAAGTGAATCTGATAGAACTACTATGCAGGACACACGTTCAGCTGGTGAGGAAAGCAAGCATTAAGGGACTAAAAACAAAACAAAAAACAATTCTAATATTAACTACCTATTCCTATACATTCACAAGAGGTTTTCTAAAGGGCAAGAAAAATCTATATACACTGAACCTTTTTTATTAACTCTAAAAGTAAAACTATTTGTTATTGCCTGTTATAATCAAGTTTCTATTTGCTAAACCAGCGACAATACTAAGTAAGGCCTGTGTTTGCCTGGAACCTCCAGCCTTGTCTATTTCATCAAATACTCTTCTTACTTTATATATATAAGATTTTAAAAATTACTTTGTCTTATTTCTAAATGTATCTTACCAACAGAGGAGTGCATAAAATATATGGTCAGTTCAAAGCATGCATCTACTTCCCAGGTTAAGAAACTGAAAACTAACTTAGAAGTCTCCTCTATGCCCTACTGATTACAACTTATTCTTTGCCTCTTAATCCTAGCTTCTGTAGCAATCATTTCCAGCTATTCTTTATAATTTTTACCAGTTTTGGGTATATTTTTCTAAGTCATGTGTTATTCAGTTTTGTGTTTTGGAACTATGACTTGCTTTTCTTACACACAAAATATTCTGATATATCCCTTTAAATGCTTGTGGGTAAATTTCTTTCACTTTAAATAACTCAGTATTACAAGGTCTAATATACCACAATTGATTTAGTGACTCTACTACTACTGGACTTTTGAGTTCTTTCTAGTTTTTGCTGTCACACCACAGACTATCAAGAACATTCTTGTACACGTCTCCCAGTGTGCCATGCAAATTCTCTAAGGAATATTCTAAGAAGTGGAATCACAGAGTGATAGGGTATGCTCAACTTTGCTGGGTGATGGTGAATTATTTTCCAAGATTTCCAGCAGCATATGAGAGTTCTCACTGCTCCACAATCTCATCAACGCTCGATACTATTAGATTTAACAATTGTCATTAATCTGGTACCTAATTTTGTATTTCCCTAATTAATAAATACTTTTCAGGTATTTATTAATCACTTGAATTCCTTTTTAAGTGTCTGTTCAAGTGTTCCCATAAATTTTTACATTGTCTTTCTTACTGAGTTGGAGGATATATATACACACACACATTCTGAAAATGAATCCTTTATCAGTTACATGTATTACTAATAATTCTTTCCCAGTTTGTGTTTGTTCACTTTCTTTGATATCTTTTGAGGAAAAGTTCCTAACCTTAATATGGTCAGATTTAACAGTCATTTTCTTTATATCTATAAAGAACCCCTTCCCTACCAAGATATTCTCCTATATTTTCTTCTAAAAGCTTTGATTTTGCTTTTCACATCCATCTTTAATCCACCTTGAATTGACTTCTATGTATGCTATGAAGCAGGGTCCACTTCCAATATGTTTTGCCACACAGATACCCAGTTATCCCAGCACTATTTCCTGAAACATTCCCTACTGCTCTGTAAGACCCCATCTCTCATTTACCAGGGTCCATATAAAGAATAGGTCTGTTTCAGTTCGAGTCCTTTGGTCTTGATTTCTGGAAGGGCTTGTTATTCAAGAATGTCTTGCCTACTCCTACAATAAAGAGCCCATACAAAGTTTAAAATTAGCACATCAAGTCCCACCAAAGAAACCTTGTTGGGATTTTGATATTATTCTGATCCTGCAGGTTAATGTGGGAGAGTTACTGGCTACAACATAATGAGCCTTCCAATCCATGGTCCAGGTCTCCCTTTAAGTTTCTCGTATAGGTATACGCTTTTCTTCATGCCTTATCACAGCCTTTCGACTAAAACTAAGTTACAAGATGGTAAGGAAGGACACAAGGGACAGGCGCATTTTTCTGTCTGCTCCTACTATTTTCTTCCTTAATAACATGAAAAATTTGAGAACAAAGCCTGTGAAGCAACCAGTTTGTGGTATTCCTGACCAAGTCTCAGTCCTAACGTATACAGGAAAGTATACGAGTAAGTTATTTAAACTATCCTTATTCTACACAAATCAATAAACACACACAAAGTAATCAATAAATAGATAAACATATTACAAAAAAGAGAGGAAAAAAGGTGAATGGGTAAAAAAAAAAAAAAAAAACTATCATTTGCAGTCAAAGAAAAGTAACTTAAAATAAAAAGACATTTTTACCTGCAAATTAAAGGGGGGAAAACTAATAATATTGAATGATAGTTTAAGGATATTAAGATGAATATTGACTTAGTGTTGGAGAAACCAGACTGGTATAACATAACAAAATATATCAAGAGCCTTAAAATATTCCTAACCCTTGATTTACTAATTTCATTTATAAGGTACTTCAATTAAAGAAATAGGTCAAAATATACACAAAAAATTCACTGTCATGTTATAATGGCAAAATATTAGGGAAAAAAATATCCCAAAAGTTGGTCATTAAAACCACACCAGGGGAGCGGGTGTAGCTCAGTGGTTGAGCGCCTGCTTCCCATGCGTGAGGTCCTGGGTTCAATCTTTGGTACCTCCCGAAAAACACATATACACACACAGAATGCTACACATTTATTTTTATCATGTGTATGACATTTCCTGGAGGAAATGCTATGGCTGTTACTAGGGTGTAAAAGCAGAGTACAAGATTCTATACACCACATGACTACCTTTTATACAAGAAAAAAAAAATGCACAGAAAAAAACACCAGAAGGATATATGTCCAAATGCTAATGATAGTTAGTTGTCACTGAAGGGATTTGAGGTGTTTTTGCTTCTCACATTTCTACACTTGTCAAATTCTCTACAATGGGGCACGGACGTGGCTCAAATGGTTGGGCGTCCGTCTCCCATATGGAGGGACCAGGGTTCGATCCCCGGGACCTCCCAGTAAAAAAAAAAAAAAAATCTCTACAATGAGCATCTATTAAATGGATAATGAAAGCAGAAAAAAAAAATATTGATTAGAGATGAAGCACTGAACACATGTATTTATCTTTCTTTACTCCCAAGTAATATTACAATGTAGGTTTTTTTTTGTTTTTTTTTAAGGTACTGGGGCCAAGGATTGAACCCAGGACCTTGTATGTGGGAAGCCAGCGTTCAACCACTGAGCCACATAGGCTCCCCCTACCCCACCCTTTTTTTAAGGGTACAAATCCTTAAGGACAAAAATAATGGAAGATCCTCAAAGGGCTTATCTTTTGAAAGGGCTGAGGAGGGACAGATGCATGAACAACTGTAATGTAGCGTTTTATAAAAGACATGATTTGGAACTTCAGTGGGAGCCCAGAAGGGGCTATGATAGGGGCAGGTTTTCAAAAGGAGAACATTTAGCTGGGCCTTCAGGAATGAGATTTTTGCCCCATCTCCAGGCAAAGGAAAAATTGTGAGAAAATACTTGTACACCTTGCACTCCTTCATCAAGCCCTCCATTACTTGTCATTTCTATAAATATCAGTCTTAGATGTTAAGGTTTTAGAATTTCCTGTTTTGTTTTTCTAAATGACCACAAAGAAACTTAAATCTCAAAAGTAAAGTGCTTGAGAGGTGACATTTTTACATTTAAAATAAATAAATAAATAAATAAATAAATAAATAAATAAATCTCTTTTTCAAGTACCAACTAGATGTGAGGAATTGAATTAAGAGTCTGGATTATAGTTGACAGTGTTAACATTCTCCTCAATTACATGTTTTGTCCCCAAAACTTGTTATGAATAAGTAAAATGAGTATTTTACATCCTTTATATAACTCCTGCCACAGAAAACAGAGAGAAAGGAAACAAAAGTCTGCATAGGGAAACAGCTGTTGCTCAAGTGGCTGGACTCCTGTCTACCACATGGGAGGCCCTGGGTTCGGTTCCCAGGGCCTCCTGGTGAGGGCAAGCTGGCCTGCGCCCACGGAGAGCTGATGGCCCGCACCCACGGAGAGATGGTACAGCAAGATGACGCAACAAAGGGAGACAAGCAGACACAGAGGAAATGCACAGCAAATGGACACAGAAGGCAGACAGCAAGCCCAAGTGGCGGGGGGTGTCGGGGGTGGGGGATAAAAAAAAAAAAAAAAGTCTGCATAATTCCAGACACAATAATACTTGTTAAATCACACTGAACTCAGAAAATCTCTCTCAAGTTAACTGAGCCAGTGTCACTTGAGGACTAGAAGACATCAATTTCCTGATTCACTATTGAAAATTACACAGAATTACCTGTTTATTTGAGGAGATCATTTAGAAACAGATATAATAACAACAAAGGATAAAACAAAGCTGTTGCTGAGACCTTATATCATCATGCATTTGTGTGAAAGGAAACACAGAAGTGAGGGCTGCTGTTTACTTTGCTGCTGCTGTTTGAAGAGCACTTATAAGGAATTTTATTTTGAAGGCAGATATCTGATACCTGCTGGTTTTACTGCTGGGCACATGCAAGCCTGCACAGCGGCAGGGCAATGTCTTAATTACTTTAGCAACTGCATTGCCTTGCATGTGATATCATTATGACTACTTGCTAAAAAAAGTTTTTTTCTTTTGATCCAGGTTTTGGGGAAGAAAATAAAGAAGTAGTAATGGGAGAGTCAACAGACACAAAATTTTAGAAAACAGGAAGATCACAGTGAAGAAAACTTAAGAAGCAACCCAGTTTACATCATGGAACTCCCAAGGGGTGTAGAAACTGGTCACAACAACTCCTTCTGCAAATAGGGGCAGAGGTGGGCCCAAACAAGAGGACTGGCTGGAAGTCTATATCATTGCAGTCAGGCTTTGGGGTTCCCCTCTCCTGACTCTGCTCACCCAGGTGACTACTCCCTTCACTGTAGTAGCACACCTAAGATCATTTTCTGGAGAGGGTAAAACAGAAGCTCTCCTAATGGAAGCAGGTGTGGCGACAGGGACACAACAAGCACCTACTGAAACCAGGAGTTAGATTAAGTTTCCAGAGTCCCTAGCCTCTTTTCTCCCTCCCAGCTGTCAGATCACCCTACATGAAGACCATGATCAATGTGCTGTCTACTCACGTAACTTTTCAAACAAGCATTGGTGTCCCACTCTTCAGTATGAGCAGATGCCAAGGATTACCAAACATTTGAGAAAAACATTAAAAATGAAAGACAATTAAGTACAAAACTTAATAGAAAGGCTGGAAAACAAAGTAAAGGAAATCTCACTAAAACACACGCACACAAAACAGAACAAAATGAAAGAAAGAGAAAATAAGAGGACAAGAACAGGATAAAAGATTATTCTATCTGAATAACAGATAGAATAATGAACTAAAGAGAGGATCCTATGAGCTTTAGAGATGGAAAAGAAATCTTTCACATAAAGGATCAAGAATCAGATAACACCTAGCTTCTCCCCAGCAACAATTACAGTAAAAGGTTAAAGGGCAATACCTCAAAATTTTGAAAGAAAATGATTTCCAACCTACCAAGACTGGAAGAATGTAGGGAAAAAAGACATACTCTGATATTTAAGGTCTCAGCTTACTCCTCTATACCTTTTTCCAGAAGTTACTGGAAAATACACTCAAGTAAATTGAGAAATAAAACAAGAAAAAAGAAGGCATGGGATTCGTGTTATCAACACAAGACCTAGGTGAAGGGAATCTGCAGGACAGTCAAGGGTGATTCTAAAATAACAGCTATGAAGTAGGCCTAGAGGGAACAGTTCAGGTTACAGTAGGTCAGAAGGCCCAGGAAGAAATATCTTCAATAGGATGAAATGACCAGAATACCTGATGTGTTTAAAACTGTTGGGAGGATATTTACATAAGTAGGGAAATGTCTAGGGATGAATAAGCACATAGAAAGCCAAATGACAAAAAAAAAGTACAAGAAAAAATGCTAGACATGAAAGGAAAATGAATACATTCAATTAGATGGCCTAGCTTTCAATAACATTTATATAATCGTATCAGGAAATAGAAATGTAAGCATGTTATTTAGAAATTTAGAAGAAAATATCAAAAGAAATCAGCTAGGAGCAGATGTAGCTCAAGCTGTTGAGCTCCCACTTCCCACATGGTTCCCGGTGCCTCCTGAAAAAACAAAACAAAATAAAACAAAAAAAAAAACAACAAAAAATAAAGAACAAGTTAAGCAAGCAGAAAAACCAACCAATAAAGAACAAGTTAAGAAGCCGATGTGGCTCAGTGGCTGGAGCATTGGCTTCCCACGTATGTGGCCCTGGGTTCAATCCCTGGCCACTGGTACCTCAAAAAAGAAAAAAAAAAAGAAAGAAAAAAAAAGAAAGAAATCAGCTAAAATAGTTGAAAGGATTTCTGAGGAGCAGAAATGGAAGTATGTAGGGGACTGATGTTTTTGGTAACCAGCTAAAACATACACATGCATGATTTTGATCGAATATAGTATTTTAAATTTCTAAGAATTAGGCCTGCTGGTACAGATGTATCACCCAAAGAAATAATAAAATTAAAAACAAACAAACAAAAACATTAAAAAGCTATTACCCTAGTAGAGAGCAAAGCTCCAGGAATCAGTCCTTCCACCAAAACAACCACTGAACTGGCAGAACTATCTACTAAATGAACTATTTTGAAACTCTGGAATCTAGTGGAACACTATGCAGCATCCAGGGAAGAGCTGGTGGAAGAGGCTGGTAAATTGCAGTAAATACTGGGAATTTCACCCTTCTTGCAGAGGCTACCATCCCCTAGCCGCCAGCTGCATGGCAGGCAGCAGTGGGGACTGCAGTCTGGGATCCTGGTACAGCTTGCTGGTGAGCTAGAACTTAGGCCCCCAAAATCCGGGTGTGTATGGTCTGATCAGTGATTACTGCTTTTGATCAGCTACTTCAGATCACTGGGGGACCAGTGATCTGAGGGAGTGTCACTGTTCCAGCCTCCACCAGGCAAAAGTGGCAGAAGAGTATTAAAGAGGCAGTACCTGTTTTGTTTCATTTTTCTCTTTTCTCTTTGTATTCCCACTGGGGAGCAAACAAGTTACAAATTGGCAGCTCTAGACCACCACCACCACCACCACCACCAATAAAACCCTAGTAATCACAGAGGAGTGGGAGAACTAGATTCCCAGAATTATAACAGCATGACACTCAGAATGTCCAGTGCACCACAAAAAAACTACAAAATACATGAAGAAACAGGAAATGATGGCCCATTCTCTGGAATAATTTGCTAGAAACCATCCCTGAGGAAGCTCATACATTGGGAATATTAGTCAAAGACTTTAAATCAACTGTCTTAAATATGTTCAATGAGATAAAGGAACCCATGTATAAAGGACTAAAGGAAATTAAGGAAACATTGCCTGAACAAAATAAAGAGATGGAAATTATAAAAAGAAATCAAACAGAAATTTTGGAGCTTCAAAGTAAAGTAAATTGAAATGAAAACCTCATTAGAGGGAAGCGGCTGTGGCTCAATCAGTAGGGCTCCCGTTTAC
>JAKSZT010053883.1:10407400-10456686 GCA_026826555.1 Tolypeutes matacus | reverse complement strand
AAGTTAGACCTAACAGACATATACAGAACACTGCATCCAAACTCAGCGGATTATACATTCTTCTTAAGTGCCTATGGATCTTTCTCCAGGATAGACCACATGTTACGTCACAATACAGCTCTCAGTTAAATATAAAAAGATTGAAATTATGCAAAGCACCTTCTCAGATCATATGGAATGAAACTAGAAATCAATAACAGACAGGAAAAAAGGAAATTTGCAAATGTGTGGAGACTGAACAACACACTCCTAAATATTCAGTGGGTCAAAGAAGAAATTGCAAGTGAAATCAGTAAATATATTGAGACAAATGAAAATGAGAACACAACATATCAAAACTTATGGGATACAGCAAAAGCAGTCTTGAGAGGGAAATTTATAGCCCTAAATGCCTATATTAAGAAACAAGAAAGAGCTAAACTCAAAGATTTAACTGAACAACTTGAGAAACTAGAGAAAGAACAGCAAACCAATCCCAAAGCAAAGAGAAGGAAAGAAATAATAAAGATTAGAGTGGAAATAAATGAAAATGAGAACAAAAAAGCAATAGAGAAAATCAACAAAACCAAAAGCTGGTTCTTTGAGAAGATCAATAAAATTGACAAACCCCTCGCTAGACTAACAAAGAAAAAAAGAGAGAAGATGCAAATAAATACAATCAGAAATGAAAGGGGGGAAATTACAAATGACCTCACAGAAATAAAAAGAATCATAAGAGGATATTATGAGAAACTATATACCAACAAACTAGACAACCTGGATGAAATGGACAAATTTCTAGAAACTCATAACCAACCTACACTGACACAACAAGAAATACAAGAACTTAACAACAAACCAATCACAATTAAGGAGATTGAATCCGTCATCAAATATCTCCCAGCAAGGAAAAGTCCAGGACCAGATGGCTTCACAGGTGAGTTCTACCAAGCATTTCTAAAAGAATTAACATCAATCCTGTTTAAACTCTTCCAAAAAATTGAAGAGGAGGGAAAATTACCCAACACATTTTATGAAGCCAACATCACCCTAATACCAAAGCCAGATAAAGATTCCACAAGAAAAAAAAAATTACAGACCAATCTCTCTCATGAACATAGATGCAAAAATTCTCAACGAAATACTTGCAAATCGAATCCAACAGCATATCGAAAGACTTACACAGGGAAGCGGCTGTGGCTCAATTGGTAGGGCTCCTGTTTACCATATGGGAGGCCCCGGGTTCGGTTCCCGGGGCCTCCTGGTGAGGGCGGGCCCGCCCGCATGGCGTGGTTGGCTGACCCGGCGAGCACGAGCAGCAAGGGGGGGATAAATGAATAAATAAATAAAATCTTAAAAAAAAAAAAAAAAAAAAGACTTACACATCATGACCAAGTGGGATTTATTCCTGGTATGCAAGGCTGGTTGAACATAAAAAATCAATCAATGTAATACACCACATTAACAAATTGAAGGAAAAAAAAACACATGATCATCTCAATAGATGCAGAAAAGGCATTCGACAAAATCCAACATCCTTTTTTGATAAAAATACTTCAAAAGATAGGAATAAAAGGAAAATTCCTCAATATGATAAAAGGCATATATGAAAAACCCACAGCCAACATCATACTCAATGGGGAAAGGTTGAAAGCTTTCCCCCTAAGATCAGGAACAAGACGAGGATGCCCACTGTCACCACTGTTATTCAACATTGTACTAGAAGTTCTAGCTAGGGCAATTAGACAAGACAAAAAAATTATAGGCGTCCAAATAGGAAAAGAGGAAGTAAAACTCTGTTTGCAGATGACATGATCCTGTATTTAGAAAATCCTGAAGTATCCACAACAAAGCTACTTGAACTAAAAAATGAGTTCAGCAAAGTGGCAGGATATAAGATCAACACGCAAAAATCAGTAATGTTTTTGTACACTAGTACTGAACAATCTGAGGAGGAAATCAGGAAGAAAATTCCATTTTCAATAGCAACAAAAAGACTCAAATACCTAGGAGTTAAATTTAACCAAGGAAGTACAGGACCTATATGCAGAAAACTACAAAACAATGCTAAAAGAAATTTAAAAAGACCTAAACAAATGGAAAGACATCCGTGTTCATGGATTGGAAGAATAAATATCGTGAAGATGTCAACCTTGCCCAAACTGATTTATAGATTCAATGCAATACCAATCAAAATCCCAACAGCTTACTTTACAGAATTAGAGAAGGTAATTACCAAATTCATCTGGAAGAGTAAGTGCACCCGAATAGCCAAAAGTATTCTAAAAAAGAAGAGCAATGTGGGAGGAATTTCACTGCCTGACCTTGAAACATATTACAAAGCTACAGTGGTCAAAACAGCATGGTACTGGCATAAAGATAGACATATCGATCAGTGGAATAGAATTGAGAATCCAGAAATAAACCCTCACCTATACAGTCAACTGGTTTTTGACAAACCTACCAAGCCCACGCCAATGGGAAAAGACAGTCTCTTCAACAAATGGTGTTGGGAGAACTGGATATCTATAACCAAAAGAATGAAAGAGGACCCCTACCTCACCCCCTATACAAGAATCAACTCAAAATGGATCAAAGATCTAAATATAAAAGCCAGGACCATAAAACTACTAGAAGAAAATATAGGGAAATATCTTCAAGACCTTGTAGTAGGTGGTGGTTTCTTGGACTTCACACCCAAAGCACGTGCAACAAAAGAAAAAGTAGATCGATGGGACCTCTTCAAAATTAAACACGTTTGCACCACACAGGACTTTGTCAGAAGGGTGAAAAGGCAGCCACCTCAATGGGAAAAAATATTTGGAAATCACATATCTGATAAGGGTTTAATATCCAGGATATATAGAGATGCTACAACTCAACAATAAAAAGACAAATGACCCAATTAAAAAATGGGCCAAAGACTTGAATAGACATTTCTCCGAAGAAGAAATACAAATGGCAAAAAAACACATGAAGAAATGCTCAACATCACTCATGATTAGGGAAATGCAAATCAAAACTACAATGAGATATCATTTCACACCTATCAGAATGGCCACTATTAAAAAGACAGAGAACTACAAGTGTTGGAGAGGATGTGGAGAGATAGGAACACTTCTTCACTGTTGGTGGGAATGCAGGATGGTACAACCACTATGGAGGACTGTTTGGCAGTTCCTAAGGAAGTTGAATATAGACTTGCCACGTGACCCTGCAATACCACTACTGGGTATCTACCTAGAAGAACTGAGAGCAGTGACACAAACAGACATCTGCACACCAATGTTCATAGCCACATTATTCACCATTGCCAAAAGTTGGAAACAACCCAGGTGTCCATCAACAGATGAATGGATAAACAAACTGTGGTCTATTCACACGATGGAATATTATGCAGCTGTAAGAAGAAACGAAGTCATAAAGCATATGGCAACATGGATGAACCTGGAGGACATTATGTTGAGTGAAGCAAGCCAGACACAAAAGGACAAATACTGTATGAATGCATTACTATGAACCAAATATATTGTGTAATATAGTTTGATTCACACACACACACAAAACAAACAAAACAACAAAGAAATTTACATGTATCCATTACATTTAATTGAGACATGTATATATTTATTCATCTATGTTTACTTTTTAGTTTTTAATTGCTTATGTTTTCAATTATTAAATGTACAAAATAAAGTTAAAAAAAAAAAAAATGAAGGATAAGTTATTTACAGAAAAACAAAAGGTGAAAGAGTCCATTACCAGAAGACCTGCCTAACAAGAAATGCTAAAGGGTGTTCTTCAAGCTGAAATAGAGTGACACTAGACAGTAACCCGAAGCCATAAGAAGAAATAACAAGGGACACGAATGTGGCTCAAGCGAATGTGGCTCAAGTGATTGGGCTCCTGTCTACCATATAGGAGGTCCTGGGTTCAATTTCCAGGGCCTCCTGGTGAAGGCAAGTTGGCCTGTGCGGCGAGCTGGCCCATGATGGAGTGCTGGCACAGCAAGATGACGCAACAAAAAAAGACACAGAGGAGAGACACAGAGAGATGCAGCAGAACAGGGAGCTGAGGTGGCACAAGAGATTGAGCACCTCTCTTTCACTCTGGAAGGTCCCTGGATCAGTTCCTGGTGCCACCTAAAGAGAAGACAAGCAGACACAAAAGAACACACAGCAAATAGACACAGAGAGCAGAAACGAGGAGTGGGGGGGGGGAAATAAATAAATAAATAAATAAATCTTTAAAAAAAGAATAAATAATGAATATTGGAAAAGCTAACTAGATAGGTAAATATAAAATCTTGTATTGTTATACTTTTGGTTTGTAAGTGCTTCCCTTCCCCACCATATGACTTAACAAGCAAATGTGTCCAATAACATTTAAGATCTATCTTAATGGGCATACAATATATAAAGATGTAATCTTAGACAACAACAATATAAAGGTGGAAGGATAGAGAATTTGTATCCTACTGAAACTAGGTTGGTATTAGTTGAACTAGGTTCTTCTTAGTTTACGATGTTAATTGTAATTACAAAGCTAACCACTAAGAAAATAACTAAAAAGCATAGAGAAAAGGAAAGAAGGCAATCAATATGGTATACTGCAAAAAAGCAATTAAATACAATAAAAGGCAGTAATGTAGTAATTGAGGAACAAAAAACATACAAGACAGAAAAAACAAATAGCTAAATGGCAGAAGTAAACTCTTTCTTCTCAGTTATTATCTTAAATGTCAATGGATAAAACTTCCCTATTAAAAGGCATATTGGATAAAAAAGCATGATCCATCTATTGCTATCTACAAGAGCCATATTTTAGCTACAAAGACACAAAGAGGTTGAAAGTAAAAGGGTGGAAAAAGATATTGCATGCAAACAATAATCAAAGAGCGCCAGAGTGGCTATTCTCAGGTAAAGAAAGACTAAATGAAAAACGATTACAAGAGACAATGATATCATATATTGATAAAAGGTTCAATTCAGCAAGAAGATATAATGATTATAAACATACATGCACCTCACAACAGAGCCCAAAAATATATGAAGCAAAACTTGACAGAATTGAAGAGAGAAATAGATAGTTCTATTCAATAATTGAAAGAACATCTAAGCAGATCAATAAGGAGACACAGGACTTGAACACTATTAACCAATTAGACCTAATGGACATATACAGAACACTCTACCCAACAACAGCAGAAAACACATTCTTCTCAAGTGTACATGAAACATTTTCCAGACTACATGTTAGGTCACAAATCAAATCTTAATTTAAAAATATTGAAATCAATACAATGTATCATCTTGGATCACAAGAGAATAAAACCAAAAATAATTGAAAGTGTGGACTCGAACAGATTATTTGCACAACAGTGCTCATAGTAGCATTATTCACAATAGTCAAAAGGTGGACACAAACAATCTAAGTGTCCACCAACAGATGAATGGATAAACAAATGCGGTACACATCCTTACAACGGAATAATATGCAGCCTAAAAAGAAGTGAAGTGCTAGAACATGCTACAACATGAATGAACCTTGAGTGAAATAAGCCATTTACAAGAGGACAAATATTGTATGATTTCTCTTACATGAAATACTTAGAATAAACAAATTCATAGAGACAGAAAGCAGAATAGTGGTTACTGGGGCAGAGGGAGGGAGGGAAGAATAGGGAGTTATTAAATGAGTAGTTTTGTTTTGGGATGATGAAAATAGTCTAGAAACAGTGGTGACAATTACACAGTATTGTCAATGTACTTAATGTCAAAAAATTGTTCACTTAAAATGGTTAAAATATTTGTTATGCATATTTTGCCACAATTAAAAATAATTTTTTTAAAATTCTATTACCTTACAAAAGGACATTAATTCGCAGTGCTTTTCACTCACCTAGATGTACTCTTCCAATAATCTTCTGGGTGCCCACTCCTTTGGCGATCCCTGCCCACCGACGATCCACCAGCCTCATTATATTACACCTTTCTGCACAAGCTTGGCTCATAATAGTCATCTGGGCACCTGGATGGGGAAGGAAACATTGGATAATAAAAATAAAATCCCCATTTGTGGTAAGACTCAAATTACTGCATTAAGAACAGGGCAGAAAACAAGTACACCCCAGGGCTTTTCTCTGTAAAATCATTCCTACCTGGCAGGTTTCCTGCCGCACTTAATTCAACATTCAGTTCCACGTTGGCATCTGAAGCATATAGTGTGGAAACTTGACACTGAGAGAAAGAATGCTTTGTTGCAATATAGTAAATATTTTTAAACTTTACCAAAAGAAACAAAACTAAAGGACTTTCCTAAAGTTCAAATGATGAACACTTTGCCTACAGATGGCTATGATAAATTAAGCACTCCTTTGAGCTCAGAGTAGTTTTTCCAAGTATCTCTAAACATTTTATCAGGCTTTTTTTTTTTTTTTCCTTCAAAATTTTGGGACATTATGTTTATTAGTAAAAAGATACATCCTGTAGTCTCACAAAAAATTAGAAGTGGACTCCCCATTCTCTACTCCAGCAATTCGACCCTCTTTCCTGTAAGGGTGAGGGCTTTTAGGTAATTTCTCTCCCAGTTACATGTACTCACACAGATAGAGTTAGCCTGTCCAGAAGACGACACTTCTCTAATATTTATCCACAGTCCTTCAACCTCTTCTTCAGACTCTAGTTCCACATTCCCGAGTGTTAGAAATTTCCATCTCAAAGTCAACAGGTATAAAACTCTTTATCCCTCAATAATTCTCACTCTGGGCTTTTCTATCTCTGCCAATCGAATCAGTTTCTCGGAGTCATAAAACTTCGGTGTTGTTCACTTTGACTCCTCTTGTCAAAGCCTTCTCCCTGTTCTCAAACCCTGTCTCAATTCTGTTAATAAATTCTATGCAATTTCTGCCATTTCTGACCTTCTTTCTAGCCATAGCAACCAGCTTAATCTCCTTGCAAATGGACAATTTCTCTGGCTTCCAAACTACTCTGTGGATATATAATTTAAAGCAAGAAAAGAGATATCAAATTCTCCAGATCTGTCCCTGACTTCAGTATTCCCTAAAGTATCACCTTGTTCAGGGTCACTTATCTGCTCAAAAATCCTCAATGGCTCCTACTCTTTATAACAGTTTCAAACCACACTACCACACCTTCAGATCCTACCTCATTCTGGCTCCACTATTTATTTCCAGCCTTATATTCTGACTACTCTAAACCATTTACTTTAGCAAAAAGAATGTGTCCCCTTCAACCCTTACTCACTCTGACACAGACCATGCCCCTCCTGTAAACTCCCCCACCCCTGCTTTCACTTTCTCTGAATTCCACCTAAGGCCCAAGACCCACTTCCTCCCTGACCGACCCTCCTTTCCCAGTGATCTCTCCCGTCATTCAAATCCAAATCATATTACTCATTAGGTATCTAAAACTTCATGGGCATTGAAAGCTTTTGGCATTGGAGGAAGGTTAGATTAAAGAAGGCCCAGAAATGATCACAAAAAAGGGAATTTGGAGAGGCAGATCTTTCTTTTCTTCCTCCCTCCCAACTCTACTCTACACAAGTTAGCTGCTGATATAATTAAAGTAACTGGGAAGCGGCTGTGGCTCAATCAGTAGGGCTCCCGTTTACCATATAGGAGGCCCCGGGTTCGGTTCCCAGGGCCTCCTGGTGAAGGCAGGCCCGCCCGCACGGCGTGGTTAGCTGACCCAGCGAGCACAAGCAGCAAGGGGGGGATAAATGAATAAATAAATAAAATCTTAAAAAAATAAATAAATAAATAAAATAATTAAAGTAACTGACCCAGGATGGGAAGGGCTTCTTTCACTGCTCCCCTGCATTTTCTCAAACCTCAGCTTGAAGGCCCAGTCTCTGCCAGTGAAGGCAGCTCAGTTTTGGGAAGCCACTCCTGAGCATACCTGTCGAAGTGAGAATGTCCATCTAACATTCATCTAATTTTTACACAGTGGTGGTAAGTTCTGACTGAATCCACAGTCCTCCAGTCATGTCTCTGCTTGCCTGGGAGAGTGACTTAACATAACCTATCTCATAGAGATGTTCTAAAGATGGAATAAAATTGAATGAGATGGTGTATTTGAAGCACTACTTCGCACAGTAAGTGCTCAATAAATGCAGAGTACTATAACAAGTTCTCATGTATTTGTCTATGATAAGAGCCCTACGAAGCCCAAGCTTTTAAGTCTTACCCCAAGGCACTCAAGCACAAGGTCCTACACTCAGAACTGAATAATCATCAGATTTATTTCTCCCAGGTACATTTGTATCTCAAGACAGTTGAAACCTAGCAACTGCTCAAGTATATGTGGATGAACAAATAAACATTATTTGAGCAGGGGCTTTTCTTCTCTAGGAAACTCTCCACATCTTACTGCCTGGAGTAAGATATCCAGAATAAGACATAAGACCACTCAGTCACACAGTCACACACCCACTGACACCCACACAGTGCTGCATTGTGTTCTTACTCAAAAGCAAAGAGCTGTTACTAAAAAAAAAAAAAAAAAAAAAAAAAAAAGAGGTGCCTATTAGTACAGGGATTATCTGAATCCTCAAGTGGAGAAATTGCCTGTCTCCTTACCTGGATAAGTTCTTCAAGGGCAAGAACCACCCCCCGTATATCTTTGTATTCCTCAAAGCTCCTGGCAAAGTGCTGGCACACAGAACAGGCTCAGATAGCTGACCTATATGCTACACAACTCCTTCTTATAGCTTATTACTCAAAACCTATTTATTCCCAGTTTTGTTTTATTTTGCTTTTTTTTGGTTTCTTTTTTTTTTACCAAGGTATTATAGATCCAGGATGCAAAATAAGGGAAAGTAGGAAGAAAGGAGAGACCATAAAATACAAAACTGCTTAAAAAGTGATTGAAGAAATAAACCTATTACAAACAAGAAAAGACTGGCAAGTCACAAAATATCCCCTTGTTAGAAGTCCAAAGGACAACTGCCGTCCTTTGGACACTAGAGTCTTCCCTTCCCCCTGTGTCAGGTCAGAATGGGGAGACTGAGATACAAAAGATGGAGGCATCACCTGAGTCAACAAAGGCTTTCACAGGATGTCCATTCACTTTGCAGTTAATATAAAGCATCACTACTTGGCCAAAACTTTCCGGAGCCTCTTCCATAGCTATTGTCATGTTTTCCTCAATGTTCTGTTGCCTGTAACAGACCAAAACCAGGTACTAAAAGCATTGTTTCCATCAGAAATCTGTTTCAACGCCGTAACATTAAAAACAGATTTGTGCATATTTTGTGCCCCAATTACAGCGCTGAGCCATGGAAATGGAAACGGGTGCTCTATCCTGTGCCAGGAGACTTAGTAGGAAGGCAGGGAGAGATACATTTGCAGAAAACATAAAGGGATTAAAAATTACCCTTACATAAGACAGTTATGATCCTTTTACAAGCTCAGAAATAGCAAAATAAACTTCTAGAAAGCAAGGGTCATAATTCTTTTATACTATGTAGAATGTCAGAATTTCATGAATGCTCCAATTTTAATTGAGGATTTATTGAGTATCTGGGTACATTTCCTATACTTGGTGTGGTAAAAATAGTTTGCAAACATAATATGTAATACTTCAACTGCATATGTTTAATGAAACCATACTTCCTTAGTAAAGTCATGATGTCAAGGGAGCTCTTGTGTAGAGGTAAAGAACATGGGTGCTAACAGACTTGAGCTCTGGCTCCAATTCCTGACTATATGACCTTTGGCAAATGACTTAACCTCTTTGTACTTCATTTTACCCTACCCACATAGGGTTGTTGTGAGGATTAATATAATATTTGTGAAATTCTTAGAAGAGTGTCTGGCACACAGTCAGGTTAATAAATGTCAACTGCTTTTATGATTAAAACTATGAAATAATTTTGAAGTCAAACACATCTGCCACTTCATCTCCAAAACGGTGTTTTCAAATCTGTGAATTGAGGATAATAATTTCTATTATAGAGTTGCTGAGAGGCATAAAGCCCCTCATATACAATGTTAATGTAAGAGCAAAAAATGCACATATCTAGCTAGCTACCTTAAAATTACACACACACATTTATCATAGTTCACTTGGTTCATCAAATTCAACATATCCTAAACCATATACAACAAAAGGATATAAAAGGAGTTCTAGCTTACTCGAACGTTTCATGTCTTCACTCCCAAACTCCTTTTAACTATCTATCCAATCAATACCCCTAAAAATAAAATATTACCAGCACTCATGTATGGAATATGGAAAATAAAGCAGGGTCTGGGCAACTTGCCTAAAGACTGAGACCAGAACAGGATTCAAAATCTGGGGTAGGGAAGTGGCTGTGGCTCAGTCAGTAGGACTCCCGTTTACCATATGGGAGGCCCCGGGTTCGGTTCCCGAGGCCTCCTGGTGAGGGCAAGCCCACCCGCACGGCGTGGTTAGCTGACCCAGCGAGCACGAGCAGCAAGGGGGGGATAAATGAATACATAAATAAAATTAAAGTAAATTAAAAAAAAAAAAGAAAAAATCTGGGGTAAACTACACTGTAAACCAGGGCTTGGCAAACTATAGCCCACCACCAACTGTTTGTATAAATTAAGTTTAACAGGAAAACAGCCATACTCATGTATTTACACAATGCTGATGGCTGCTTCTACACTACAGTGGCAGAGCTGAGCACTACCAGAGATCAGGTGGCCTGCAAAGCCGAAAATATGTACTACTTTCCCCTGTCCTTTTTTGTAAGAGTATTCTAGCTCAACTGAATTGATGGTTTTATCAGCGTTTCTGTAATAAGATATTAGAGGAGCAGTTGTAGCTCAGTGGTTGAGCACCTGCTTCCCATATATGAGGTCCCAGGTTCAATACCTGGTGCCTCCTAAAAAAATAAAAAATAAAAAAATAAAATAAAATATCGAATGTCTCAGAAAACCAAAGCACACTTGTTTAATTTAGTCAGGCAAATATGCAAGCTTTTATACATCGGCATGCATATAAACTGTATAATCACTGGTATGGTGTACCAAATAAAACTCTGACAGACATTTGCTATAATTACACAGCTTTCTGCCAAAGCCACAGGATGAAATTTAGAAATAACCTAAAATTAGTTCTGCAACTCTGACCTAGCAGTGACTCCAACCAAGACAAGTCTCAGTAAAAAGTCTTCTGAAACAACACTAGTTCCTTCAGCTATTCTGGGTTGTAGAGAGTTTCTTCAGTGGCACGTGGTTTTCTCCTTTGAAAGAATGGATGCATTTTCTCCCCTGCTGGGAAGAAACACGAGCCACATGGATATGCCCCATTTCACTTCTATTCTTCCAACAGTTCAGAATCATGGTGTGGCCATGATGCCCCCGGCAGCTTCCTGGATAGAACACAACTATTCTTGAAAAGTCTGTCAGTTCTCCCTTATAGGTGTAAAAGGGTCTACCTTCAAAGCACACAAAAATATTCCTATTTCTATGGGTAGATTCAACTAACGTGATGTTTCTCAAAGATACTCACTAGTATCTGATACAGTTAATGAGAACACTTAATCAAAAGGAACACAAGTGAATGGCTTAGGCTATCGACTGATTCTGGTGTACAATTTATACTTCTCTGATTTCAAATGTTATCAGACAAATAAGAAAAGCATTATCTGACTGCCAAGTTGAGAGTGTAATATAATGACCAAGTTTGGCTTCATTTAAGTCACCACAAAGATGATGGCATGGCACCTAAAAGGCTACTTGGACTACAAGTAGCATCGTCTCAGTTAAATGTTTGTTTAACATAGTTATACTATGGGCCTCCACAATTAGTGACAGAATGTGTGTGTGTGTGTGGGGGGGGCTGTTCTTTTATCCAAAGGGACTGCCTGAACAACTTCTTGCTTGTGACTTTTATACTAACCAAGGTTGGCATTAGAATCATTGTATTTGCTTAGGTTCCATGCCTGAAGATTCTGATTACTTTTTAAAGCTTCTCATATGATTTTACTTCAGCCCCAAGGAAGAACCACTGCATCACAGAAACTAGTACTGGAAATGTGTCCAACAACAGCTTACCAACAGAGAGAGCAGTACAAGGACTGTGGAGGGAAGACAGACTTAGGACTACAGGCACCGTTCATGGAGAGCCACTCTCTAAGCCAATCATTTTCGAACCCCAGATTTATCAGGACTCACATATTCTATCTAAAGAAAGAGAATCAAAACAGCCTTATAGCCAGCCTAACTCTCACCAGATGTGGGCTTCTCCTCAGACCTGGGGTCATCTACCTGGAGCTGGTTTGATGATGCCCTCTCTACTTGTCAGGGAGTCCTTAAACTCTTGGGAGAAAGGAAAGTCATTAAGTTAGGTGCCTCTATCTCTGTAATGTAGAAATGAAATGTGAGTGAAATGGAAGAGAAGAGAATAACCCAGAAGACTGAAGTTACTATCTCAACTGCAAAGTAGGGAAGCTACGAAAAAGCAGATTCCCACTTAATGCAAGATGATCTATAGTTTGGGAAATCTGCATTGTCTGAGTCTTGCTTGGTTGAAGGGGTCACGTTCTAAGTTGAGTTGTATCCCCAAAAAGTTATGCTGAAGTCCTAAACCCAAGTACCTCAGAATATGACCTTATTTGGAAACAGGGTGGGCCCTTACTCTACTATGACTGGTGATCTTATAAGAAACAAAGAAGAGACACCGGCACACAAAGGGAGAATGCCACATGAAATGCCATGTGAAATGCCTCGTGACAACGGAGGCCGAGATTCACGTGTTGCAGCTGCAAGCCAAGGAACAGGATGAACTGCTGGCAAACCACCAGAAACCAGCAAGAGACAAGGAAAGCTTCTCCCCTACCAATTTCAGACAGAGCACAGCCCTGCTGACATCTTGGTTTCAGGACTTCTAGCCTCCAGAACTGTGAGACAAGAAATTTAAGTTGTTTTTAAGCCCCCCAGTTTGTGGTTCTTTGTTATGGCAGCCCTACGAACCTGAGACATGCCATTACCTTATGTCTTCTTCTATCTTTGCCTGAGCTTCAAGATCAAAAGGGTCAGCAGAAAAAAGACGAATCCTTTCTTGCTCTCTCCGGGCTCGGTCCTGCTGCTGTTCCACCAAGACCCTAGAAAATTTCTCTGCAAAAGTAAGGGGGAAAAATTCTAAGTCCCCCTGCATTTTCATTCTTTATTAGTACTTTTCCACACCGAACAATTTCTTAAAATACCACTGTAAGAGATGCAGAGAGGATACCTAAAATTTATTTGGACTGAACAATTAATTACACTTAGTTTCTATTCTATGAGGCAAGACTATTTCTTCATGTATATGCAGTGTAAAGAAATAAAGTATTTGCAAAGATCATTTATTCTTTTAAGTTACACATCATATTGTTTCTACTCAAAGATAATGACTTTGCAATTTAAATCAGTGTGGCAGATAAATGTCCTCCACTCCTTCCCTTGCTTTGTCCTCATCATCCTAATAACTAGGAAGAAAATAGAGCATACAAATCCCCCGTTTCCTTTTCCAGTTTCCTTTCCTTTATAACACTCTCATTTAAACCTGATAAATTAAATGCAAACTACTGCTAGCCTATATTTTGTGTGTCCTGATGGACAATAAGTAGTAAAATCAGTAAGGAGAAAACATTACTTGCTGTAAGATATATATTACAAGAATCTTTATTTTGCTATTTCTTAAATAGTGATTGATGCATTTAAATGTGTAAACTGAAAGGTGTCATCATCACAGTCTTTGGCAACTAGAAATCCTGACATAAGAAATTTAAGAGGGAAGCGGCTGTGGCTCAATCAGTAGGGCTCCCGTTTATCATATGGGAGGCCCGGGTTCGGTTCCCTGGGCCTCCTGGTGAGGGCTGGCCCGCCCGCACGGCGTGGTTGGCTGACCCAGAGAGCACAAGCAGCAAGGGGGGGGATAAATGAATAAATAAATAAATAAATCTTTAAAAAAAAAAAAAAAAGAAAAAGAAATTTAAGAAATCAAGATAATGGTTACATGAACCATATTAGCAAGGATGAATCTAAAAAGCACTATGTTACATGAAAGAAGCCAGACACGAAAGAGTACATCCTATATGATTTACATGAAGTTCAAAAATGGGTAAAACTAATTTATAATGACTATCTGAACAGTGGAAGGAAACACAATGGAACTTTCTGGAGCAATAGAAATGTTCTGTATCTTGACTGGGGGTGTGGTGCTTACAGGTATATGTTCATCAAAACTCATCAAATTGTACGCTGACAATTTTGAAGCACAATCTGTGTATCTCTCTGTAAGTAACTATTATCTCAATTTAAAAAAAACGGTCAATTCAGGAATGAGTTATTGAGTGTCTCCTATCCTAAAATTTAGTCAGTACCACTTCATAAACCCAAGAGTGAAATGGGAGAAATTCACAGAGAAACCTTTATTCATAAAGATGACTAGAAAAATTAATGTTATGTCTCATAAAATGTAGCCCAAGTGGTTGAGTGCCTGCTTCCCATATATGAGGTTCCAGGTTTAATCCTCAGTACCTCCGGAAAAAAAAAAGAAAAAAAAAAAACCAACCCTCACTGGTTGAGCGCCTGCTTCCCATGTAAGAGGTCCCAGGTTCAATCCCTGGTACCTCCTAAAAACAAACAAACAAATGAAAAAACCAACTTTCATTGGGGAGCAGGATGTAGCTCAGTGGTTGAGCAACTGCTTCCCATGTATGAGGTCCTGGGTTCATTCCCTGGTACCCCTACTAAAAAAAAAAAAAAAAAAAAAAGAATGGCTCAAATACAATCCAAACAAACTGCTGGCAACAACCCCATTATCACCAAAACCTGGGTTGGGTAAGTATAAAGGAGCTCTATTTTGCCATACAGGCTGAGGGTACTGGACCTGTTTCCTGCAACAAAAGCCTTTTAACTGGCATCAGCTGGCTTGTTGTTATTCTCTTTAAGGCTCAACTGAATAGGCCAGAAAATTAGTACCTGGATTGTGTGCTAAAAACAATTAGAGGGAGGCGGCTGTGGCTCAATCAGTAGGGCTCCCGTTTACCATATGGGAGGCCCTGGGTTCGGTTCCCAGGGCCTCCTGGTGAAGGCAGGCCCGCCCGCACGGCGTGGTTGGCTGACCCAGCAAGCGCAAGCAGCAAGGGGGGGATAAATGAATAAATAAATAAAATCTTTAAAAAAATAAAAAATAAAATAAAAAATAAAAAAAAAATAAAAACAATTAGAAAGAGATGTAAAGTGAGGGACTAGTCTAGATCAAGGGTTCTTAACCTTATTTGTTCCATGGACCTCTTTGCCAGTCAGGTGAAAACCACAGAGCCCTTACTAAGTCCACACTATACTGTGTGATTCTTTAATAAATATATCACACCTGCACCAACACGTCCCCACAAGAATAATGTTTTTTTGAATTTCGATTCAAGCTCATGGATCCCTTGTTATGAACCCCTGGTCTAGATGAATTTGAGGGATCTATCCTAAATTCCATCACTATCGCCAGTTAACTCAAGACTGTAATGTCAGCATTAATTTACCTCCTGGAGACCAAATGATATGTTCAATAACTCACATGGCACAGTGAGCTGAACACACCAGTTGCTTGAGTCTCTCTACAATTGTGGCACAATTACTTCACCTCAGGTCAGCTTGACAGCCTTCCAAGTTTATAAACTTACCAAGATCGCCACTGAGCAGAGCATCTGCCAGAGGTGGATTGCGTTCCTTCAGCAAGGAAAGCTCATGAGGATTGGCCAGTAACATGTCTCGGAGCAAGGCTGGATTGTCCAAGCCCTGAGGAGATGAAGCAATTTCTCCAGGAGATGAGTGGGGCTGCTGTGCTCCCGGTGGCTGGGGCTGCTGCTGGGAGCTCGATGTACCAGGCACAGCTATACTACTGAAGTCTATTCGGGGTAAGTCTGTTGAGGAAAATCAATTCAAAGTTTACTCAAAATGACTCCATAAAAATAAACATTTGAAAAGAACAGAACATTTGCTCATCTAAGAACCCATGGTATTAAATGGTAATTGTAGACACTCTTTAACGCTTTTCTCCTTGATCCTTCTCACTACCCTTCTCATGCTGGCTTTAAAGAGTGGAGTCCATGAGAGTGAAATGATAGAAAAGAAGGGGTAGGAGGAACGTTGGAAGTAACCCTAAGTTTTTGGATTATGAAAATCTCAAAATATGACATTAACTTTATGTTTTTTTAAAAATTAAAGCTAGTTTCAATAAACCTGATGTCATAAATCTGGATGTGGTTCCTAAGAAAACACCTAACCTGTTTTGACAAACTTCAAACAGCCCTGACAGATTAGATAAAGAATACTATCCTGTTGTTGGGGATTGAATCATGTTCCCCACAAAAGGCATGTTCAGGTTCCAACCCCTGGACTAGTGGGTGTGAACCCATGTATGAAGGGAACTCTGAAGATGTTATTAGTTGAGGTGTGCCCAAACTGAATGAGGGTGGGCCTTCATCCAAAATAGCTCAAGTCCTTATATAACAGGAAACTGGACACACAAAGAGAAGCCATGGGAAGCAGCCAGAAGCTGGAAATCAGTGGAACCAAGAAGAGAAAGCAAAAATGCTGCTGCATGCATTGTCATATGACAGAAAAGCCAAGGACCCCAAAGACTGCCAGCCAGCCAGAAGATGCTGACACCAGGAAGAAGCAAGCCTTCCAGCTTTTGAAACTGTGAGCCAATAAATTCCTGTTGTTAGGCCAACCTATCATATAGTATTTGTTTTAACAGCTAGGAAACTTAAAACACCTATCAAGTGACCAGCACAAATGTTAGATGTTAAATTCTGCAAGTCTGTGCTACACATATTGGTTGTGAGGTTCTCAACAGTGTTTTGAGAGCACACATTCATCTATGCATCACTGCTAACTCTTCTCAGGCTCTTGGAAAGAGCAGGTACCACTGTGTTACAGGAGAGAAAGGCAGAAGGGACTCGCACAGGTTCTTAGTGCTTAGTGCAGCAAAAGCCACAAAACATTTAGGGAGCTACAACTCCCAGATTCCATAATCTAGGATGAGTTGACCTTATTACAATTAAAGGAAAAGAAAATTGTATTTTATTTGAATTTTGGTTCTTTTATGAGTTTTATTACACAAAGGACCATATATTGTATGATGCATTTATGTGAAATATCCAGAACAGGCAAAAACAGAGATATAAAGTAGATTGGTGGTTGGGGGGCGGATGTGGCTCAAATGGTTGGGCGTCCGTCTGCCATATGGAGGGACCTGGGTTCGATCCCCGGGACGCCCGGTAAAATTAAAAAAAAAATATATATATATATATATAAAGTAGATTGGTGGTTGGATGCCTACAGCTGCAGGGGTTAGGGGAAAATGGGGAATAAGTACAGGACTTCTTTTAAAGGTGATAAAAATGTTCTGAAACTGAGTATGGTGGTGGTTATACAACACTGCAAATATACTAAAAATCCTTCATATGGATGAACTGTATGACGTGAATTCTATCTCAATGAAGCTGTTATTTTTAAGAGTTTTTTTTTTTTTAGAAAAAGAAAAATAAACAAGGAGAGCCAGAATGAGAGACTGGACTTGAGTGAATCCACATTTCTTCAGTCTCAAAAAAATATATATTTGAAGGTCATGTTTGTTCCAGGTCTTGGGCAAGTCTAAATCCTTTTGAACCTCAAATAGAAGAAGGTAATGCTTAAACTCAGGTTTAAGGTTACTGCCTCTTGGCATGGGTTTAGCCAGCCTCTTTCTTCAAATAGACTTCAGCTGGCAGCTAGGCCACACCACAAGAACTACCAACCAGTGAAAAGGTGCCTTGAACGGCAGGATCGCTCTGTGTTGTTACTCTGTATCAACTACGGGTGGGTGTTCTTTGCTGGTTGAGATATTTTATCTCCACCCCTGTTACACGTTATCTTGAGAGTTACTGGCTGAGATATTTTATCCCCATTCCTGTTACACACATTATCTTGAGAGTCCATTCATTTCAGAATAATTTTGAAAAACGTATTTACCTTACAAACCAAGTTTTTTTTTTCACCTATAATCTGGGTTCTCTTGTCTGTATGGGACAGTACAGGGGGGAAAAGAAGAGGCAAATCCTCAGCTCTCTAAATTAAATAGTGGAAGTTTTGGTTAATTAATAGGCTCTCTAAATTAATTAGTAGAAGATTTGGTTAGCTACCTCTGCAAAATTTTATTTGTGTGGCATATTTTCACCACTACTCTTTCTTTTTAGCAGTAATCCCAAGGGACTAACATAACCCCGACCTGGTAGGGATGCTGCTTGATGGTCTCTATTAGCTCCAGTTTCAGGCTGAATGGAAGCACTGTGTTATGAGGCTGAAGCCTGTCATCACCCAGACACTAATCACTTGTTACTATAAACTTTAAAACCTGCTGACCTAGAGACTAAACACTGTTTAAAGATATCTACTAGATGGGAAGCGGCTGTGGCTCAATCAGTAGGGCTCCCGTTTACCATATGGGTGCCGGGGCCTCCTGGTGAAGGCAAGCCCGCCTGCACGGCGTGGTTAGCTAACCCAAAGCGAGCACAAGCAGCAAGGGGGGGATAAATGAATAAATAAATAAAAAATTAAAAAAAAAAAAAAGATATCTACTAGAATCTGGTAGGGAATGGGAAAAAAGAATACATTTCATTAAGTAGTTACAGATCAAGAATTCATAAACTTTTTGTGGATTATGACCCTGTTTGAGTCTCTGAAGAAATCTATGGACCCACTCCCCATCATACACACACACACACACTTCTGCCAATTATTTCAGAGACAAAGAGAGCTCCTAAATCCTAATGCATAGATTTTAGATTATAAACATCTATTCTGGATGGAGCAGTGAATATATATGAATATATATGTAAATTTCTCTTTACTAATTAATACAGCTGATAGGAAAGAAGCAGAAATTGGTGATTCAGCTGCCTAATGTTCATAACATTCAGTATAATGGAGAAAGCACCAAGATTTAATTATTTTGCTTTCACTTATTGACTATTTAACTTTGAAGACATCATTTAAAATCTAAGCTTCATCTGTTAATGATACAACTATAAAGGAGGATCTCTTCCTCCACAAAAGAATTATGAGATCACTTGAAATGTGGGTGCAAATGCCTGGCTGATCACAAAATAAAGGTCTACCACTGAAGGCCAGACACAAAGTAGCAAAAGTCTGTCAGCCAAAGTCAGGCACATGTAACTTCACAAATCATTCTCAAGGATAAAGATTATTGTATAATTATCATTGATAACAACAGAAGCTAATATTATTGAGGGCTTGCTATGAGGTGAAGGTTTTACAAGCATCATTCTCACACCAACTGTAGGAGTTGGGGTTAATTATTGTACCTATTTTACCAGATGAGGAAATGGATTTAGAGAGGTTAAATAACTCATCCAAGGTTAGACAGCAGGCAACGGGCAGAGTCAGGATCTGCACCCTGGTAGTCCTTCTCCAAAGCCCTCCACTCTAAATCACTAGGCTGTGCTATCTCTGGATATTTGTATTAGGAGATGCAACCCCTTATGAGATGTCTTACTTGGGAACTGCACTGGAGGTCGAGGGTCTGTATTCTCCTTCTGCCGTAAAATCACAACGTCCCCATCTTTCAAGCCATAAGAAGCCAGTGATCTGTGGTTATCTGTGAGAGGTCGTTCAGCATAGACAATCTACAAGAAGAAAAGATATAATAGCATAAAGCACCAAGAAATAACGGTATAAAGCAGAAAGACCACAGGCTTCCTCTTAATCAGATACTGTCACTCCCTGGCTCAACCCCCATCAATGGTTTCCCATCACACTTAGAATAAAACTCAAAGTCCTCCCCCTCACCTACTAGCCCAAACGATTTGGTCCTGGCTCCCTCTCTGACTTCATCTCCTACCATGACTGCTGTTCCTCAAATAACAAGGATCAAGCTTCCTTTTAGGGGTATTTCACTTGCTCTTTTCTCTGAGGAATGTGCTTTCCCCAGTCATTTTTTCTGACCAAACACTACCTTTTCAGAGGCCTTCCCTAATCACCATCTTTGAAATATAACTTCATCTAACATACTTTGCATTTATTTATTGTCTTTTTGCCTCACTAAAATGCAAGCTACTTGAGGACAAGGATATCATTTTGTTCACCATATCCCCAATGCTTAGAATAAGGTCTGTTACATAACTGATGTGCAAATATTTGCTGAAATAAAAGATAAATGAATCTGTGGAAGCGGTGGATATCATTTTAGGTTTAATTTTGAGCAGGGAGGGAAATGGGAATGCTTTACTCTGGGTATGCTAACTACAGAAACATTAAACAATATGTACACTTTCAGCAGGACACACATATAAACCAAGGGAAAAGAAGTCAAAAATAAACACGTACTGGCCAATGATTTTTTTTTTTTAATATAAATTTTTCTTTTTTATATCAATACAAGTTATTCAGTTAAACAAGTGGTAACAACTCCCTCTCTCCCACCCCTGTTATTTTTGTTCATTCCTCAATCTTGAGGGATTTGGGACGATGTCCACTCTGACTGCTTCAGGCTGAGAAGGGACATAGATCTTTGGAGCAGAGGAATGAAACTGTTTTGCTTGCAATTGAAGATACTCCTTGGTTTTGGGATGGGGCTGGTCTATCATCATTTTGTTAGTTGTCCAGGGCAGGTGTAACAGCCAATGATTTCTGACAAGAGTGCCAAGTCCACTCAAATGGGGAAATAGTCTCTCCAACAAATAGTGCCAGGAAAACGGGATATCCACATGCGAAAGAATGAAGGTGGGCCCCTACCCCACACCATATACAAAAATTAATTCAAAATGGATCAACAATCTAAATATAAGAATTAAAATATTAAATTCTTAGAAGGAAAACATAGGGGAATAACTTCAGGACTTGTATTAGGCAATGGATTCTTAGATTTTATACCAAAAGCACAAGCAACAAAAGAAAAAATTGATAGACTTCTCCAAAATTAAAAACTTTTGTGCATTAAAGGACATTATCAAGAAAGTGAAAAGACAACCTACAGAATGGAAGAAAATATTCAGAAGCTATATATCTGAAAAAGGTTTAATATCAAGAATATATAAAAAATTCCTAAAACTCAATAATAAAAAGACAACTCAATTAAAAATTGGTAAAGGACTTGGATATTTTTCTGAAAAAGATAAAGAAATGGCCAATGAGTACAAGAAAAGATGTTAAACATCATTAGCCACTAGGGAAATACAAATCAAACCCACAATAAGATGCCACTTAACACCCACTAGAATGGCTGTTTAAAAAAAAGAAGTGTGTCAAAGATGTAGAGACATAGGAATTCTTGTACCTTGTTGGTGGGAATGTAAAATGGTGCAGCCACTGTGGAAAACAAACGTTTGGTGATTCCTCAGGGAGTTAAAGTACAGAGCTACCATATGGCCTGGAAATCCCACATCTAGATATATACCCCAAAGAATCAAAAGCAGAAACAGATATTCATACACAAATGTTCACAGTATTCATGGCATTATTCACAACAGTCAAAAAATAGAAGCAACCCAAGTGTCCATCAAGAGATGACTGAATAATAAAATGCAGTATACAGTCCATGCAATGGAATATTATTCAGCCATAAAAAGGAATGAAGTTCTGATAGATGCTACGATATAGATAAGCCTCAAAGCCATCATGTTGAGTGAAGTAAGCCAGGCACAAAAGGGCAAATATTGTCATGGATATGAAATAGAATATGCAAATTCAGATCCAGAAAGTAGATTACAGGTTACTGGTGGTGGTGATGAATAGAAAGTTAATGTTTAGGGAGGCGGCTGTGGCTCAATCAGTGGGGCTCCTGTTTGCCATGTGGGGGGCCCCAGATTCGGTTCCCGGGGCCTCCTGGTGGGGGCGGGCCCACCCGCACGGCGTGGTTGGCTGGCCCGGCGAGCGCAGGCAGCAGGAGGGGGGTGGATGAATAAATAAATAAAAATCTTTAAAAAAAAAAAAGAAAGTTAATGTTTAATGGATACAGTTTCTGTCTGGAATGATGAAAAAGTTTTGGTAACAGATGGATGGTAGGAATGGTGGCACAGCATTGTGAGAATGATTAATGGCACTGAATTGTATACTTGGAAGTGGTTAAAATGGGAAATTTTATGTTGTATATAAGTTACAATTTTAAAAATGTACACATTTTTAAAAAAATGTACGCACTTTTAAATAAGCTTACGTACTGGCAGTTCCAAACTGTCCCTAAATACCACCCCTTCATGTACTCTTCCTTCTCTTTTACCATCCCCAAAGTTTTATTACTCTTATGTGTATGAGTGGAAGAAAAAAAGTGAAAGAAATCCAGAAAATAATGATTAAATACAGATGCAAAAGGGTCGGGAATGTACTACCAATAAAAATATTTTTATGATGTGAAATCAAACATGGAAGAAAAACTGAGAGCATAAAAAATAGATGAAACAATGTTTTGGGAAAAGAAAAAGAGAACACACAAAGGCATACTATAATTTTACCTGCCCTGCATCATCATACGCTCCAGAGGGGCATTCAGAACAAACTTCAGGCTTTGAAAGGTTTTCCTCCTAACAATTCACTTTTCAGGGGGATTCACCAGGACACATGCAAACTGAGGAACTTGAGTTCTCTCCTGGCTCTGTCACTCAGTTGGTTTTGGCCTCCCATTTCTCGAACAAGCAGTTAGGACTAATCATTCCATTGTCCTTCTGCTACACCGACATTCTACAGTGTTTCCTCACATGTCCTCAGAGGCATCATATATAGGAAAGTTGCCTGGCACTAAACAAACTGCAGCATTTAAACTGGAAAAAAAGTGATTCTGTCATTTCTGTTCTCAGAATTTGCACCAACATGAGGAACCGAACTAAAAGGAAACTAAATTTAGTTCCCTTCAAACTTGAATCCTTCTGGGGATGAGCAAAAAACTGATTTGCAGAGCTTATAGGTCCAACTATACTTTACAAGTTCTATCCATGACTAGAAAAGTATTATTAGTTCTCACCCTCAATCTGCAAAGTTAAAACATTACAATAAATTGCAACTGTCATTCTATTACTCCAATCACATGGCCTCATTTAAGCACATATCTCATAGCAAAACCATACCATAATCAAACACAGACTTTTTTTGCAAAGCAACACAAGAATCATATTATAACTCGGGGACTGCCTGGGGAAAAAAAGCCATAAATCTCAAGTGCCACAGGCTGAGCTGTGTAGCAAGAAAGAAGACACCATAACGAAGTCATCAGTAGTCCAAGTACTCCTTAATTTTCCAGGTTCAGAAATTCAACTATCAGTACATTTAAAGATACATGCTCAGTTTCCTGGGGAGTGACATACTCTAACTATACTTATTGGCCTAGTAAATTAGCTGGGTGACTTTAACAAGAGCTATTAAGACATCCATCACCACTAAGGGGCTATATCCACCAAGGGGATCAAAATACTGTCCATGCTCAATGCCCACTCTGAACATAAAGAAAAGAATACTACCAACTCCTTGCTGCTTGCACTCCCATTTGACAGATGCAATACCTCACTCTATTACTGTTTAACTGCCACAATATTTCCTCAGCAGACAATACAATTTTTTAAAGGAAGGCAGTATGATATAATAAAAATATAAGATCCAGTTAATCACTAACAACAAGCATTTGAAATATGGAATATTGCTATCTGCCCCAATTTCCTAGAGATATTTGGGAGCATGGATGAGGAAAACATTCTTTATACTAACAAAACAGCAGGTGTACTCCATTTTAGTCCATGGACACAAATGAGGTAAACAAAAGCTTAGCTGAAATTATACTTGCTGTGTTTGCCATGAAGAATCGATTTCTTTTTGTTGAAATGGGCTTAATAATTACCAATAATTATCTGGCAACTTAAATCTCAGAATAAGTCTGTGTGGTGATTTTCAACCTTAATGTGTTTCTTGTTTCTTTGGAACTAATGGTTTCAAATCTTTACCATGCAAAACAAGTTTGGTAACGGCATTCCAAACTTAGAGGCGACACTTCCCACAATTCAAATTACCCAACTCAAAGGCCACTATGCTCAAAATTCAAGTTTTGCCACTTATGAGACCATACCACAGACTGGAAAATCTGTACAACCAGAAGTCTTAATCCGCAAAACTGGCACAACTGCTTGTACTTACTCCAGAGGAGGCACCCTACAGACTGAATTCTAATCCTAATCAACATTTAACAACATACCAATAAATAAAACTTCAAAACTTTTAAGCATGTCAAATGTTTTCTGGCTCTGGATGAGAGCCTTCAATTAACAAAATCTTAATAATATAAAAATTTTAAAAAAAGAAAAGAAAATCTTAATGCATTTCAAGCATTGAGGACCAAAAAACGGACCACAAAAACATTTGGAATGATTCAAATGGCTGTGTGTATCCACAATTAGTTGAGTGTGCTCTACATATACCTGCCCATGTAATAGCCAGCTTGACTTTTCAACACTTCTGGAAGGCAATTTCACAATATTTACTAAAAGACTTTCAAATAGTTTATAACTTTGACCTGGTAATTCCAGATATGTAAGAGTTTGTCCTGAGAAAATAATCAGGAACAGGGACAAAGCCTTAAGTATATGAATGTCCATGGCAATATTGCTCATAACTGCTTCCAATTTTCCCCAATTTGAATGAAAAGAAACAGAGAAACTGTTAAATAAATTATAGCACACTTATGTGACAGAATATTTACACAGCTGTTAAAAATTATAAATTTCTCCTTAAAAGGCCCCGGTTTCAATCCCCAGTACCTCTTAAAAGTAATAATAAATTTGAAGGATTTGAAACGTAATGGGAAAACTCTTGACAATGTAATGTTTACTGAAGAGAGAGATGAAATTGTGGGGAGCAGATGTAGCTCAAGTGGTTGAGCGCCTACTTTTCCCCTGGTACCTCCTTAAAAAAAAAAAAAAAAAAAAAAAGATATGAAATTGTTTATACAAACCAAGCCCCATTATGCTTAAGAGATACATTATATAAAGAGGAAAAGTTTAAAAAACATACACTAAAAAAAGTAAACCATGGGAAGCGGCTGTGGCTCAATCAGTAGGACTCCCGTTTACCATATGGGAGGCCCCAGGTTCGGTTCCCGGGGCCTCCTGGTGAAGGCAAGCCCACCCGCACGGCGTGGTTAGCTGACCCAGCGAGCACAAGCAGCAAGGGGGGGATAAATGAATAAATAAATAAAACCTTTAAAAAAAAAAAAAAAAAGTAAACCAGTTATCTCTGGGTTATGATGTAAGAAGTGATTATATTCTTTATACTTTTCTAAACATTTCTACAATGAATATGTAGCACTTATCAAGGAAAAAACAACAACATGAAACTAACCTGCAAAAATAAACATATTAAAACTGGCTACAAAAGAGAATTTCAGTTTCCACTAGTTTAAAATAGTGTTTTAAAAACCACAAATGCTGTGTGCGGAGCTGCATTTGCAGGATCATATAGTGACTGCTATTATTTGACTCTTAAATATGCCTTTCATTTGAGGGTCCTTACACATTCTCCACACATTTTACCACAGGCCACCTACAGAGGTAAAACACAATGATGCTTCAAAAATTTGAAGACTAATTTAAATTGAAGCCAAGTTCTGGTAATTGAAGTTCACTCAGTCAAGTCTGCAGCAAAGCATCAAACAGAGCCATGACTGGCTTCCAAGCCCACACTTGTATTAAGAGATGGAACACGCCCAGCTTTAATCACATGTAAAAGTCGAGATGGTTTCTATTCTAAATTTGTTACCATGCCTGACACGGCATTATAACCACTATCATCAGACTAGAGCTGTTAAAAATTATCACCTTTCGAAGTATATGCTGCTGTACAATCGATGCTGATGTGAAAGACTGAATTCTAAGCCAGTGATCCCCAATGTGGGGTGGGCATGGAAGTCGATTTTTTAAGGGTATGGGAAGAAAACTAAAAATACTAGAATGTTCATTTCAATTCATTTTATTTCATCCTTCCTTAATTCTATTTTGTGCTTATTTATAATGTACATGATGTAATGTAATTCATGTGTATAGTGTATTATAAAGGCACAAACACATATAAAATATTAGTTTATATATATAATGTATTATATATATAACAAGGATGCACGTTTAAAAACATTTTATTGATAGTGGTACATGACCGAAAAGGTTTGGAGACCAGTGGTCTGGACTCATAATGGCAAAAAGAATAGTCAGAAATATATATATATACTCCCTTGAAGTAATGGAGTCAGAAAGGGGAGGCGAAGGAATGAGAATGGAGAAGGTAAATGAGAGGAGTGAGGTAGAGAGACCAGGGGAATCACGAGGGAGGACGGACGGGAAGATGAGTAATGTGGGAGAATCCTGGGAGGTGAAAGGGGGGAGGAGACTGAAGTAAGGAAAGATGATATATTTGTGGGTAAAAAGTCTAATGATGTTTACTATTATGATTTGATGAAAGGAAATGACTTAAGTGTCTAGGATGGATCCTGTTCCTGCCTGATGGGCAAGCAAATGAAAGACAACCGACCACCAGGCCGCTTAAAATAGATACTGTGTTGTCAGGTTACAATGGAGCCAACCGAACAAACTAGAAAAACAAGAGCTGTTTACAGCTATGTAATACAGGCTTAACATTAGTGGGAGCCCAGATTTCCATATGCTAATATGGCTTCTGAAGGAAGTAAATACCAAGCCATTGACATAACAATCAAGACAGAATCTGGGGTTATCTAATTGTTCAATTAGTAAGCTCTTCCTACCCTCAAAAGTGGCAAAAAACAGTGCCTACCTTGACCATAAATTACTTGTCTTTCAAATCTGACAAATCTAACTTAAATTAAGTTCAAATCTAACTTAAATTTTCTGTTACAGCCATCTCAAAAAGTACAGAGGAAAGCGGGTATAGCTTAGTGGTTGAGTGCCTGCTTCCCATGTACGAGGTGCCAAGTTCAATCCCCAGTACCTCCTTTAATAAAAAAAAAAGTACAGAAATACAATCTCAATCTTTCTTTCTCGGAGCCCCAATAACAAAATCAATTTACATCTTAATTTCTTATTTCTTTTACCAGCTGGTGATTATAACCAGGGTAATATAGCAGCTAGAAGGAAGGGAACAATTTAAATAGGCACCTTCAAAAATTTAAGGGATGATTTTCTCTCTCTACTTCAACTGTCCTTTCCTAGTTCTCTACATGAGGGGATTCATCAACAGGAATTGGTTCTTGAGTTTTTGTAGACTAACTTTTTTTAGAAGTTGCAAAAAATCCCTTTTACCAAGTTCTTTGTACCTGTTGCCAAAGTGTGTCTTTGAGTGACACTCTCTACGTCAAGGTTCTAATGTTCAAAGTGTAATCACACTCACTTCTGAACAAAATATTGACACATCTGTTTAACCTAACACAGGGCAGAACAAGCACTAGTGGGGTGATGCTTTGGGGAGCTATTTCATAATTGCAGTAGAAAATCAAGATTTATATTCTGGGACTTACACTTGGAGGACTTCTGTAATTTCCTTCAATGTTTAGATTATGTACTCCAAGTCTTACTTACCAAGTGTTTTAATGTGAAAGCTACAGAGTTACTGTCCCCAATTGTGTCTGATAAAGCCTAATGGTAGCCCTAAAGCATTTTGAGAATAAACTACTTTGCTTATTTAAAGTGTAAGAGGAGCTGAACTTTCCAGCAGGGCAGGGAAATGAAACAACCAAACCACACTGAGAAAATACTAGACCATTTTCAAGCCAATATTCTTATAAAGCACTGAGCTTTGAACTGACCCAAACTCTAAACTGTGACCTGAAAGAAAGAGGGCTTTTGGCCTACCACCAGGGAAGAAAAGAGAAACGAACAGCTTGAGTTGAACCAATAATTTTTTTAAAGAACGGATCCAGAAATGCTCGTGGTAGGTTAAAAGAGAGTATTTCCAAAAACCTCAAAATGAGGTGGTGCAAGTTTCAAACTTTTCCCCTCATCTCAGGTGCAAACTGGGTCATTTAAGGATAAATTACCTATATTTAGTCAGGAACCCTCTCCAAAAAAATCAAATGAACATCTACCTACCACACTGATCCAAACTGGTATTTCTGGTTGGGGAAGCTGGGTGTATGAACCCCTGCAAACTTAGGGCTCCTACTAGGTCCACAACTACACCTCAAAATCGGATTAGGGGAAAGAGGGCGAAAGAGCCAGAAAGTGGTGAGGGCCCCCCCCCCCCCAACAGAGTCCACTCGCCCCTCACGTTGCAATGGGTGCGTCTGCGGCAGGGTTCTCCGCTCCCTCCCCTTGCACCCCACTTCACGTTCCGGGTGCGTGGGGGCAACTACCGATTCCAGATCCCTCCCGGATGCAGGGGCGCGCTGGGAATGGCCAGCCCTGAGGTCCCACCCCCAATTCTCCATCAGTAGCAATGGGAGAGGGTGAGCCCCCAGGCGGGGTAGGCTGGCTCCGGAGGAAGGCCCCGCCCGCTGCCCGGCGTACCTGGCTCTCGGCTGCGGGGATGCCGGACTCGAGCTCGCACAGCGCGCGGAAGTTGTGCAGCTCGAAGTCGGCGTCGACCTGAAGGGAAAAGGTCACCTCGGAGAGGTCCCTCCGCACACAGTACACGGTGAGCAGCATGGCCCGGGCCCGACCCAGCTCGGCTCGGCCCGGAGCGGAGAGGCGTTGGCGGCGGGGCCTGGCTGGTGCTGCGGGCCGGCCGCGCGGGCTGCTCCCTCGCCCGCTCGCTGGCTCCTTTCCTCCCTCACACACGCTGAGTGACTCACTCCCTACCGCCCTCACGAGCGAACACAGCCGCCACCATCAACCTGCAAGTCCGTCAGCCTGTCTGCCGGCCTGCCTCCCACCGCTGCCGCCAAGCGCGCCGGGCCGGCGCCCCGCCCCGCCGCAACGCGGCTGCCGTAAAGCTGGCCTCACCCCCTCCGCCTTCGCGACGCAGTGGAGGGGCGGGGCCGAGGGGGGGAGGCGGGGAGCAGGAGGAGACTGGGAGGGGTGGGGTTGGGGGCGGGGCGTGGGGGGTGAGGGAGGAAGGGCGAGTAAGGAGGAAGGGCAGGAAGGGAATGCGGCGAAAGAGAAGGCTATTACTTGATTTAGTAATTGAAATCAATGCAGGATTCCACAACCTCATTTATTCATCCAAAAGGCATTATTAAGCGTCTACTATGTGTTAGGCTCTGGATATACAAAAGTGGATAAAAACACAGGTCCTAGCCCTTTAGGAACTCTCCAATTTAGCAGAGAAGACTGAAAATTAAGTAGATAGTTCTAAAACATATTTTCCGAGGTAGAAATTGAGACTCAGAGAGATTAGTTCACTTTCTGTCCAGGTCATTTAAAGTTAAAACCAAAATTACCCTGCCTAGTTGGATCTGCCCAGCCTACCTTTCCAACCTTACTTCCTGAACCCTGGCCTCACTCTAACCTCCAGCCTCATGGTCGACTTTCAGTTCCTCCAAGGCTCTCTTCCCCTGCCCCCACCTTGTAAATAGTTTTCTCCCTACTTGGACTGTGTCTGTTTTCCCTGGCACTGCCCAGCATCTAGCACAGTGCCTTTATTGGACACAGCTTAGAATCTGCTCAATAAATACTTGCTACTTTAATGGGTAAACAGCCTGTTTAAAGCCACATATCTTATTAATGGTAGAGGCTCAGAACATGAGGATGTCAGAAAACCAAAACCAGAAGGTGAATATAAAATGAATGAGAGGGGTCGGATGTGGCTCAACTGGTTGGGCGTCCGTCTCCCATATGGAGGGACCCGGGTTCGATCCCCCGGGACCTCCCGGTAAAAAAATAAATAAAATGAATGAGAGATTGGCCACCTGTAGAGGTACTCCTTCCTTAATATTGGGGTGCTAATAACATAAAGGAGACAAGGATGTATCTTAAAACTAATGAAAGAGATTAAAATGTAACTAACTTTCAGGTAATGCTGGCATGTAATGTAGCAGTCTGCAAGGAAGCTTGAAATACAATGGCCAGAGAACAAAAATTTGTCCGTGTCCCTAGCTGTATTCTGTCAGGGTACTTGAGTATTCTGATTCACTGAGCAGTCATATCTCCAGAATGTAAACTGGGGAGAGAAATAACAATGTCTTTTTGCTCACACTGTATCCCCAAGGAGACTTCATGCTAGTTCAGTGTGATAACATTGTGCAATAAGATCAACTCCTTTTCTCCCAAATTCTCAATCCTCAACACTTCGAGATTAATTTCCTTTACCCAGCTGAAGACTTTTTTTTTTTTTTTTTTAATTTTTTCTGTGGTAACATCAAAAGAACCTAGAAGAGAAGGGAGAGACAAGAAGACAACATCATGTGCCTCACCATGTGACAAGCTAAGCACCAAGGAGTGCGGCAGCCAGCCCCAGAATGCTAGTTTCCTGGAAGAAAGCTTTGCCTTGATGACACCTTGTTTTGGACTTTCTTTTAGCCTCAAAACCGTGAGCTGATAAATTCCCATTGCTTAAGTCAACCCATTTCATGGTATTTGCTTGAGCCGCTGAAGGAATCGAAAATAGAAACTCTGCACCCCCTAGGCATTAACTTTCCGTTCCCCAAATCCAATCGCCAAACTTTTCCACAGCGGCTGCACCATTCTACATTCTCACAACTAGAGCACAAGGGTTCCTATTTTCCTGCATCCTTGCCAACACCAAATAAAGACTTTTATTTTCTCTGCCTTACCCTCTCTGCCTGCGGAGGTCATCTGTGAAGAATAGAGAAGGTGGAGGAGCAGAGGGTTGAAGAGAGTGGCTATAGCTTCTAGTAATGAACTTAAATAAACAAGAGTTTATATATTTATATATAGAGAGAGAATCTTTATTTTTAAATTTTTCCTCTAACAAGGGTTTTTTTCACATAACAGGAAGGCTTGACGTAGATCTGCATTGGTTCAGTGACTTAATGATAACAGGGTCAATACTTGTGCATTTCTTTCAGCCTTTCCCAGAAGGTCACAGGATGGCTGGCTGCCTCCATTCAATGCATCATTTTTCTGTTCAAGGCAAGATATTGCCCAGAAGTCTTGCCCAGATTTCTGCTTACATCTCACTGGCCAGAACTGGGTCACAAAGATGCAAAAGAGGCTGGAAAAGTAAGTGTTTAGCTTTTCCAACCTCTTAAAGGATGTGGATGAGGAAGACAGGGTTTGGTAATGGATATTAGGTAAGAGGTTCATAGTACCTGTAACAGCAGAGCTTTGAAATGACCATTGCAAGTTACAGCAAGTCAAGCAGAGAAATGTGGTAGTATTGGCAGGTGGATTCAGTTGTGATTGGAATCTTGAGTTGATTAATTTTGTTCTTTTTCTTTTTCTAGTGGCATTCAGGTGCCCAGGTGTGCCACATTGTATTTTCCAGATGGTAATGGTGATACCTCTCATCTCATATGCTCTTCCTACAATGTGACCTTAACATTCCTCTATCTTCAAGAAGGAGGGTCTCTGTCCCTCTGCTGGAATCATGCCAGACTGACTGGCAGAAGTGACATTGTGTGACATCTAAGGGTACATCATAAAAGGCAATACAGCACCTGTCGACTTCTTTTGGAATCCAGAAGCTAGGCTGGGAGGAAGCCTATCCCCATTCAGTGAAACCACATGTAATAGACTATGTGTGGGAGTTCCGGGCAACAGCCCAGGTAAGGTCACAGCCAATAACCAGAAAAACCCACCAAACATGTGAGTGAAAAAAATTCCCAATGATTTCAGCCTCAGCCATTCAGTCGTCACCAGCCTTTGCATCTTCCAATGTCACTCTCTCCCCTATATACTTTTTGAATTCCTGTGAGCATGACAAGTTTGGGGTGGTTTGTTACAAAGCAGTAATATCTGGAACGTCAAATATAGGTGCAGCCAATAAACTCCTTAAAAAAATGAACTTTTTATTGCAGTATAATATACAAAAAAGAAAAGCACATATATCAAGTATACAGCTCAATGAGTTTTCACAAACTTAACAGAGCTGTGGGAGCAGAATTCTGTTCATGAAACAAAACATCACGAGTCCCTCAGAAGCCCCCCTTATACTCCCTTCCCAGCACAATCTGTACCCCACCCAAGTGTAACCGCTGCCCTTTTACAGTACAGATTAGTTTCACTGTTTTTCTACCATATACAAATGGAGTCACACAGCACATAATCTTGTGTCTGACTTCTTTCACTCAACATTAAATGGGTTTATCCACATTATGGCATGAAATTGTAGCTTGTACATTTTCATTGCTGCACATTTCATTGTGTAAATATATCACAATTCATGGCTTCTAATCCAATCTATTGGATTATTGCATTATTTTTATCTCTATTAATATGTAAATAAAAAGAAATTCACGATTTAAAAAAAAAAAAAAAATATATCACAGTTCATCCATTTTGTGGATTTTGAGTATTTGGGTAGATACATTTTTCCTTAAACCATTTTGGGTTTACGGTTCCAAAATTTGCAAACAAAAGAGGTCTAACAGGGAAGCGAATGTGGCTCAATCGATAGGGCTCCCATTTACCATATGGGAGGCCCCGGGTTTGATTCCTCGGGCCTCCTGGTGAAGGCAAGCCAGCCCGCGCGGCTGGGTGAGCTGACGCAGCAGGACGACCCAACAAAAGGAGACAAGCAGACACAGAAAAAGGCACAGCAAATGGACACAGTGAGCACAAGTAGCAAGGGGGAATAAATAAAATCTTTTTTTTAAAAGAAGAGGTATAAACAAAAAGACTCAAATACCTAGGAGTTAATTTAACCAAAGAAGTACAGGACCTATATGCAGAAAACTACAAAACAATGCTAAAAGAAATTTAGAAAGACCTAAACAAATGGAAAGACATTCCATGTTCATGGATTGGAAGAATAAATATCGTGAAGATGTTAATCTTGCCCAAACTGATTTATAGATTCAATGCAATACCAATCAAAATCCCAACAGCTTACTTTACAGAATTAGAGAAGGCAATTACCAGATTCATCTGGAAGGGTAATGTACCCAAATAGCCAAAAGTATTCTAAAAAAGAAGAGCAATGTGGGAGGAATTTCACTGCCTGACCTTGAAACATATTACAAAGCTACAGTGGTCAAAACAGCATGGTACTGGCATAACATATCGATCAGTGGAATAGAATTGAGAATCCAGAAATATACCCTCACCTATACAGTCAACTGGTTTTTGACAAACCTACCAAGCCCACGCTAATGGGAAAAAACAGTCTCTTCAACAAATGGTGTTGGGAGAACTGGATATCTATAACCAAAAGAATGAAAGAGGACCCCTATCTCACCCCCTATACAAGAATCAACTCAAAATGGATCAAAGATCTAAATATAAAAGCCAGGACCATAAAACTACTAGAAGAAAATGTAGGGAAACATCTTCAAGACCTTGTAGTAGGTAGTGGTTTCTTGGACTTCACACCCAAAGCACGTGCAACAAAAGAAAAAGTAGATCAATGGGACCTCCTCAAAATTAAACACTTTTGCACCACACAGGACTTTGTCAGAAGGGTGAAAAGGCAGCCAACTCAATGGGAAAAAATATTTGGAAATCACATATCTGATAAGGGTTTAATATCCAGGATATATAAAGAGATGTACAACTCAACAATAAAAAGATAAATGACCCAATTAAAAAATGGGCCAAAGACTTCAATGGACATTTCTCCGAAGAAGAAATACAAATGGCAAAGAAACACATGAAGAAATGCTCAACATCACTCATGATTAGGGAAATGCAAATCAAAACTACAATGAGATATCACTTCACACCTATCAGAATGGCCACTATTAAAAAGATAGAGAACTACAAATGTTGGAGAGGATGTGGAGAGATAGGAACACTTCTTCACTGTTGGTGGGAATGTGGAATGGTACAGCTACTATGGAGGACTGTTTGGCAGTTCCTAAAGAAGTTGAATATAGACTTGCCACGTGACCCTGCAATACCACTACTGGGTATATACCCAGAAGAACTGAGAGCAGTGACACGAACAGACATCTGCACACCGATGTTCATAGCCACATTATTCACCATTGCCAAAAGTTGGAAACAACCCAGGTGTCTATCAACAGATGAATGGATAAACAAACTGTGATCTATTCACATGATGGAATATTATGCAGCTGTAAAAAGAAATGAAGTCATAAAGTATATGGCAACATGAATGAACCTGGAGGACATTATGTTGAGTGAAGCAAGCCAGACACAAAAGGACAAATACTCTATGAATGCATTACTATGAAGCAAATATATTGTGTAATATATTATTTGATTAAAAAATATATTTATATGTATCCATTACATTTAATTGAGAAATGTATGTATTTATTCATCTGTGAAAAAAAAAAAAAAAGAAGAAGAAATGAAGTCATAAAGCATATGGCAACATGGATGAACCTGGAGGACATTATGTTGAGTGAAGCAAGCCAGACACAAAAGGACAAATACTGTATGAATGCGTTACTATGAACCAAATATATTGTGTAATATATTGTTTGATTTAAAAAAAAAATTTATATGTATCCATTAAAAAAAAAAAAAAGAACAAGAGGTCTAACAGCAGATGTGGCTCAAGCAGTTGAGCACCTGCTTCCCACATGGGAGGTCCTGGGCTAGGTTCCCGATGCCTCCTAAAGAAGACAAACAATGAGTAAACAATGAGAAGACATCAAGTAAAAACAACGAACTGACAACAAGCAAAAGCAATGAGTGAAAACAATGAGCAAGACAACAAGCAGACAATGAGCAAACAAAGAGCAGACAACAAGCAAAAACAAACGATCAGGGAGCAGATGTGGCTCAAGCAGCTGAGCGTCTACTTCCCACATGGGAGGTCCTGGGTTTGGTTCCTGGTGCTTCCTAAAGAAAAAACAAACAGACAATGAGCAGACAACCAGGAAAACCAACAAGCAGATAATGAGCTCAAACAACAAGCAAAAAAACAACGAGCAAACAGATGAGGGAGCCCTGGGGGGCAGGGGGAAGGGGGAAGATGTCTAATATTAGCCCAGGGGAAGCGGCTGTGGCTCAATCAGTAGGGCTCCCGTTTACCATATGGGAGGCCCCAGGTTCGGTTCCCGGGGCCTCCTGGTGAGGGCGGGCCCGCCCGCGCGGCGTGGTTGGCTGACCCAGCGAGCGCAAGCAGCAAGGGGGGGATAAATGAATAAATAAATAAAATCTTTAAAAAAATAAAAAATAAAAAAAAATAATAATAATAATAATAATAATATTAGCCCAAATCTCCAAACCCAGAATATACACCCTGTTGAGCGGCCCTGAGCAACCCCACTAGAATACAGTCCATTAAGTATTAGAAGAAAGTTTAAGTTGTTCAAACACTCATTCAACATATAGTTTGAGGGAAGCGGCTGTGGCTCAATCAGTAGGGCTCCCGTTTGCCATATGGGAGGCCCCGGGTTCGGTTCCTGGGGCCTCCTCGTGAAGGCGGGCCCGCCCGCACGGCGTGGTTGGCTGACCCAGTGAGCGCAAGCAGCAAGGGGGGGATAAATGAATAAATAAATAAAATCTTAAAAAAAAAAAAAACATATAGTTTGAGCACCTACTATGTTCAAGATATAATTTTAGGCAGAGGGATTCACAGCCTAACCAGACAGAAAAGATCCCTACATCATGGAGTACACATTCTAATGGAAGTGACAGACAGTAACACAAATAAATAGACAAAACAAGCAAAGAGTTTGATAACTACCAGAGAAGAAGGAAAGAGGATGATGGCATCAAGTGACTAGAGGATGAACTTAGACTTGGATAGGATGTTTCAGAGAAGACCTCCCTGAGAAGGTGACATTTGAGCTGAAGTTTGAGAGATTAGGAATCAGCCATCCAGAGCACCTGGAGGATGAGTTTCTAAGCAGAATGAATAGGAAATGCCAAGGCCCCTAGGTAAGAAAGAACTTAGCATCATTTTAGAAGAAAGGAGGCTCGTGAGGCTGGAATGAGTGGGAGAGAGGGGAAACATGGTAGAAGGGGTTAGAGAAGTATGAAGGCACCAGAACATGTAGGGCCCTGTAGGCCACAGTGAGGCATTTGGATTTCATCCTAGGTGTAACTGGGAGGGTTTTAAGCAGGGAAATATCAGATTTATGTTTTTGAAAGTTCATACTGTCCAGAAATAAACTTTCACATTTATGATCAATTGATTTTTGACAAAGGTGCTGCCATGGATTGAATCATATCCCCCACAAAAACATGTTCAAATCCTAACTCACATGGGATATGAACTCATTTGTAATCAGATCTTTGAAAATCCTACTAATTAAGGTGAGGCCACACTGAATCAGGATGGGCCCTAATCCAATATGACCGAAGTCCTTACAGGCAGAGGAAATATGGATTCAGAGTCAGTAGGAGGCAGGTAGGCAGAGATTGAATCATGGATTGCTAGGGAGCCACCACTAGAATGCTACAGAATTCAGAGAAAGCATGGCTCTACTTGACACCTTATTTAGGACTTCTAGTCTCCGAAATGGTGAGACGATAGATTCCTATTGTTTAAGCCAACCAGACTGTGGTATTTGTTATAGTAGCCCTGGCAAACTAAGGTGTGATGCCAAGACAGTTCCATGGGGAAAGAATAGTTTTTTCAACAAATGTTGTTGGGACAACCCACTTTATATCCACATGCCAAAGAATCACTTAGGATCCCTACCTTACACCACATACAAAAATTCACTTAACACAAACAAAAGAAAAAATAAATGGAACTTTATGAAAATTAGGAAATTTTATGCTTCAAAGGACATCATCAAGAAAGTGAAAAGACAACCGACAGAATGGGAGACAATATTTGCAAATCACTTATCTGATGAGGGGCTTGTATCCAGAATATACAAAGAACTCTTACAACTCAATAATAAAAAGACAACCCAATTTTAAAAGTGGGCAAAGGACTTGAATAGACATTTCTCTAAAGAAGCTATTCAATGGCCAAAATGAAAAGATATTCAACATCGTTAGCCATCAGGGAAATGCAAATCAAACTCACAAAGCGACACCACTCACACCGGATGGCTCGGATCAAAACGAAAAGCAGCAATACGTGTTGTCAAGGGTATGGAGAAAATGGAACCCTCATATGCTTCTGGTAGGAATGTAAAGTGGTGCAGCCATTTGGAAAACATTTTGGCAGTTCCTCAAAAAGTTAAACATAGAGTTACCATACAACCAAGAAATCCCACTCCTAGGTATATATCGAAGAGAAATGAAAATGTCCATCCGTACAACTGAATATTCACAGCAGCATTACTCATAGTAGCCAAAAAATGGGAGCAATTCAAATGACTATCAACTGATGAACAGAAAAATAAAGGGTATTGTAGCAATACAATGGAGTATTATTTGGCGTTAAAAAGAAAAGAGGTGGGGGACAGATGTGGCTCAGATGGTTGGGTATCCGTCTCCCATATGGAGGGACCTGGGTTTGAGCCCCAGGACCTCCTGGTAAAAATAAAGAAAAATATAGAAGGCACATGGGAGCAGGTGCACCCTCAGGTCCCGCCAAGCCACGCGGCAAGATGATGATGTAACAGGAGAGTGACACAAGGGAGAGCCAAGACGAGATGCTCCAAAAAAACAGGAACTAAAGTGGCGCAGGCGGTAGGATGCCTTTCTCCCACGTCGGAGGTTCCCAGGACCGAATCCCGATGAGGACAGGAGAAGATGAGAAGAGAGGGCAGGAAACAGACACAGAGAATTGCCCAGCGAATGGACACAAAATCAGCAAAAAGGGGGGCGGGGTAAAAATGGATAAAAGCAAGTAAATAAATAAATAAAATTATTAAAAAAGAAAGAAAGAAAGAAAGAAAGAAATGAGGGGGAAGCGGATGTGGGTTCAATTCCCAGGGCCTCCTGGTGAAGGCAAGCTGGCCCGAACAGCTCGGTAAGCTGACGGCTCGCACGGCACGGTGAGCTGGCACAGCAAGATGACACAACAAAGGGAGACAAGTAGACACAGAAAAATGCACGGCAAAATGGACACAGTGAGCACAAGCAGCAAGGGGGGGATATATAAATTAATTAATTAAATAAGTCTTTTAAAAAAAGAAAGAAATGAGGTAATGATACATGCTACAACATAGATGGACCTTAAAAATATTATGGCAAGTGAAACATACAATTCTAAAAAGATCACAAATTATATAATTACATTTATAGGAAATGCCCAGAAAGGTAAATCAATAAAAACCAGAAGTAGATTAGTGGTTGCCCAAGGCTGGCAGGGGATGGGGAAAGTGGGGCGAGACAGGGAGTGACTGCTAATGGATAGTTTTTGGGGGGATGTAAAAATATTCTAAAATTGTGGTTGTTGCAATAAAACCATTGAATTGTAAAATTAAATGGGTGATTGTATGGTTTGTGAGTGGAATGGAATGGTGAGTGGAAATGGATTGTACTGGGACAAAAGGGGAAACATGAAAATGTTTAGGAGCCTACCGTAAGAGTTTAGGTGGAAGAAATGATGGACTAGAGAGGCAGCAGTTGAGACAGAGCAATGTAGATAAACTAGAGAGAGATTTTGAAGAGTCAGCTGGACTTGCTAATGGGTTGGACTTGGGGATGAGGGAGAGGGAGGAATGAATTCCAGGTTAAGAAAAAGGAAACCCAGGAGACAACATATTGTCGACACACCGTGGTAACCAAGATGTACTCTGTATCTGTGTTGTACCAGGGTTGAGATCCAGGGTCTCTTGGAGTGCAGAGATCTACAATCTCCTCCCACCTGGAGCCACCAACCCTTCTAACAACTCTGCTCACTGACTATGCCTCCAAACGCCTCATGCCCCATCCCCCTGCCTCTCTTGAGAGAAACTCTTCTAGAGCACAAAGTTCCCACAACTTTTTACCAACCAGCTTTTGGACTCTGTCCCTTTTGGACTCTGCTCAGTTGCATCTTGGGATCTGGCATAATGTGGACTCCCACTTCTCTCTCATCACTCTGTGAAGTAGACTCTGTACCTCTATTACCAGCAACCACAAATAGCTTGAGACATTTCCAGTTGTAAATTCTCTTAAGGCAGTATGGGTTTGGGTGGATGTTGAGAAAGCAAGCGAGATCTCAGAATCCAGAATCCTGCTCTAGACAACACAGCTACCAAGAAGAGTGGGTCCCATTTATTAATCACTGCTGTGTGCCAAGCACCTTTCTAATGATCATTAACAGTTACTGAATGCCCATTTTGTGTCAGACACTCTTATAAGCATTTTATTTGTGTTGAGTCATTTAATCCTCACAAAAACCCTGTGAGGTATTACTCCATTATAAAGATGAAGAAACTGAGGCATAGAGAGGAGAGAATAGTTTGCCCAAGGATACACAAGTAGTACAGGAATACCTAGTTTTATTGTGCTTCACTTTATTGCACCACACAGATAGTATGACTTTGTTTTTTTTTTACAATTTGAATGTTTGTGACAACCCTGCGTGAAGCAAGTCTGTTGGTACCAGTTTTCCAACAGCGTGTGCTCACTTCCTATCTCTGTGTCATATTTTGGTAATTCTTGCAAAATTTAAAACTTTTTCAATACTATTATATGTTATCTATGATCAGTGATCTTTGATGTTACTATCATTATTTTGGGGCATCATGAACCACGCCCATATGAGGGAAAACTTAATCAGTAAATGTTGTGTGTGTTCTGACTACTCCACCGACCAGCCATTCCCATCTCGCTCTCTTGCCTTAGGCCTCCCTATTCTCTGAGACACAGCAATAGTGAAATTAGGCCAATAGATAACCCTATATTGGCCTCTGAGTGTTCAAGTGAAAGGAAGAATTGCATGTCTCTCACTTTAAATCAAAACTAGAAATGATTAACCTTAGTGAGGAAGGCATGTCGAAAGCTGAGACAGGCTGAAAGCTCGGCCTCCTGTGCCAGCTAGCTAAGGTGTGAATGCAAAGGGAAAGTTCGTGAAGGAAATTACAAGTGTTACTCAAGGGAACACATGAACGATAAAGTGAAACATCCTTGTTGCTGATGTGGAGGAAGTTTTCGTGGTCTGGATAGAAGATCAAGCCAGCCACAACTCTCCCTTAAACCAAAGCCTAATCCAGAGCAAGGCCCTAACTCTCTCCAATTCTCTAAAGGCTGTGAGAGTAGAGGAAGCTGCAGAAGAAAAGTCTGAAGCTAGCAGAGGTTGGTTCATAATGTTTAAGGAAAGAAGCTGTCTCCATGTCATAAAAATGCAAGGTGAAGCAGCAAGTTCTAATATAGAAGATGCAGCAAGTTATCCAGAGGATCTGACTAGGATTATTGATGAAAGTGGCCACACTGAACAACAGATATTCAATGTAGCTGAAACATGCTTACATTGGAAGAAGACGCCATCTAGGACTTGTATAGCTAGAGAGGAGAAGTCAATGCCTGGCTTCAAAGCTCCAAAGGACAGGCTGACTCTGTTGTTAGGGGCTAATGCAGCTGGTGGGTTACAGTTGTAGCTAATGCTCGTTTACCATTCAGAAAATCTTAGGGCCCTTAAGAATGATGCTACATCTACTCTTCTTGTGCTCTATAAATGCAACAGCAAAGCCTGAAGGAGAGCACATCTGTTGACAACATGGTTTACTGAATATTTTAAGCCCACTATTGAGACTTGCTGCCCAGAAAAGAAGATTCCTTTCAAAATATTTCTGCTCATTGCATTCATCTGCAGCCAATGGACCAAGAAGTCATTTCAACTTTCAAGTAATTATTGAAGAAATTTATTTCATAAGGCTACAGCTGGCATAGTTAGTAATTCCTCTGTTGGATATGGGCAAAGTAAATTGAAAACCTTCTGGAAAGGATTCACCATTCTAGATGCCATTAAGAACATTTGGGGAATGCATTACTATGAACCAAATATATTGTGTAATATATTGTTTGATTAAAAAAAAAAAAATTTACATGTATCCATTACATTTAATTGAGAAATGTATATATTTATTCATCTGTGTTTACTTTTTAGTTTTTAATTGTTTATGTTTTCAATTATTAAATGTACAAAATAAAGTTAAAAAAAAGGGGGGGTGATAAATGAATAAATAAATAAAATCTTTAAAAAAAAAAAAGAAGAAAAAAAGAGTGAATTGGGGAAGCAGATGTGGCTCAAGCAATTGAGCTCCCGCCTACCACATGGGAGGTCCCTGGTTTGGTTCCCAGTGCCTCCTAAAGAAGACAGCAAACTGACGTGATGGGCAGGTGCAGCAAGCTGACACAATAAGAGCCTTAGGCCTCCCTATTCTCTGAGACACAGCAATAGTGAAATTAGGCCAATAAATAACCCTAACAAGAAGGAAAGCATAATGAGAGACACAACAAAAGCAGGGAACAGAGGTGGTTCAAGTGATTAGGCACCTCCCTCCCACATCGGAGGTCCTGAGTTTGGTTCGGTTCTCAGTTCCTCCTAAAGAAACAAGGAAGATGAACAGACACAGCAAGTGCAAACAACAATGGGGTGGGGAGAAATAAATGAAAAAATTTTAAAAAAGAGTCAATTGATGCAGCAAACATCATTATTGTTTTATTTTAAGAAATTGCCACAGCCACCCCAACCTTCAGCAACCACCACCCTAATCAGTCAGCAGCCATCAACATTGAGGCAAGACCTTCCGCTAGCAAAAATATTACAACTTGCTGGAGCCTCAGATGGTGGTTATCACTTTTTAACAATAAAGTATTTTTTAAATTAAGGCATGTACATTGTTTCTTTTAGACATAATGCTATTGTACACTTAATAGACTATAGTGTAAACATAGCTTTTATATGCACTAGGAAACCAAAAATGTCCTCTCAAGAGAGGATCTGGACTAACTCACTCTAAGGTATTAATGACTACTGAAACGCAATATGATCTCTCTTAGGGTATTTGCAATTTTTAAGCTTTTTCCCTCTGGAGATGGCTCCCTCGTCTGTTTTGCTTATTGTTTACACTCGTTGTTTGCTCATTGTCTGCTCCTTTGTTTATTTGTTTGTTTTTGTTTTTTTTGCTCCTTGTCTGCTTGTCTTCTTTAGGAGGCACCAGAAACGAACCCAGGACCTCTCATGTGGGAGGCGGGAGCTCAACTGCTTGAGCCACATCTCTTCCTAACTTTTTATTTTCAAGTAATTTCAAACTTACAGGACAGTTGCAAAAGTAATACAAACCTCATACAGAAAACTCCAAAATAACCTCTTCTCCCAATACCCAGATCCACCAATTTCAAAATCTGCCACCTTAGTTTTATCACTCTATCTATCTATCTATCTATCTATCTATCTATCTATCTATCTATCTATCTATCTATCTCCTGAAAACTTGAGAGCATGTTGCACACATCATACTTCTTGAACACATATTTCCAAGTACATTTATTACAAGCAAGGATTTTTCACTTATGTAATCACTTTAAATGCAGTTATTAAGTTCAAGAAACTTAACATTTATATAAAGTTTATAGTCTATATTCCATTTTTTATGTCCCAATAATTTCCTTGTAACCTTTTCTCCAGGATAATGTATTGCATTTAATTGTTATTATCCTTTTAGATTTTCTCTGTGTTTAAACTTTGGAAATAAATACAACATAAATCTTCCCATCCCAAACCCTGTGAAACATGCTATTCAGTGGAATTAACCACATTTACAATGTTGAGGTACCCTCACCACCATCCATTACAAAAACTTTCCCTTCACTCCAAAAAGAAATGCTACACTCATTTTGCATCAACTGTCCATTAACTCTGCCCCTGGTAACCTGTACTCTAATTTTTGTCTATATGAGCTTGCATATTCTCTAATATTTTCTTTGTAGTTACCATGGGGTTTAAATTTAAATCCCAAATCTGTAACAATGTTGTTTGTTTTCATACAAACTTTAAAAGCAAACACGAACTGTATTGCTATACCCTTCCATCACCCACCGTTATATGGTTCTTGTCACAAATTACATATTTATACATTTTCAGTCCAAAACCACTGATTTATTACATTTTATGCATTTGCCTTTTAGATCCTGTAGGAAGTAAGAAGTGGAATTAAAAATAAAAATTACAAAAATACTTCCTGTTTCTTTATGTTTTATAATCTTTTGTTAAAACCTGGACATTTTGATATTTAGTTGTAGCCTCGCCTGCGCGGCATAACCCCCTCCCCCGTTCGCCCCCTCCCTCTCTCCCACTTCCTTGTTCCTTCTCACTAATTAGAGCTCTCGCCCCAGTTATTGCCTTATTTGGATAGCCTTGCTTCACCCCCGACCATCCCTATATCTGCCCCCTTTCCCTAGCAACACCCAGTCACCCAATAGTAATCACCGCCCCTAGCTAGAGAACCGCCCCGTTGCCTACAATATATATACACCTTACTACCCCCCAATAAAGGCTTTTGCTTCCTCCGTTCTCAAGGGACTCGAGTCCTTCTTATTTGCGCGGTCATCACCAGATACCCCCCACACCCGAGCCGAGGAGACCAGGGAGCCCCAACTTGACGCCACTCCCTGAGAACCTCCTCACCCTCGCCGTTTTCGGAGTGCACGCCGAACGGCACAAGTTTTGCCTGTGTCGCCCCCGGGCCCCCACCGGGCTAGCCGTACCCTCCGCCCGGGAGACCAGCGACATTTAGTGATGTGTTATTGCTGGAATTTAGACTCTGAGGTGTCTGTTCCTTAGGCTTGTATCCAGCTAGTATTATGACAATGCTTTCCTTGAATGCCAGGAACTACAAAAAAAAAAAGAAGGAAAAACACCTTTCCCAGTCATTGCGAATTGACCTGCACTAGTGCTCTCCTTCAGAGCTTATCTATACAAGTTTAGAAAATAGCTCCAGACCAAAGAGCAAGGTCCTCCCTGCGCCTTTCTTCTGTGAATCTTGTCTTGGGCATGCATGTTTGGCTCCAGGAATTCCCCATTTACATGATCCAATGCCCCTTCTTCCCTAGGAAACAATTTCTACATGGTCCCAGGCACTGCTCTATGGTCCTACAGCCAGCAATCCCTTGTCCCAGGCAGCACAGCTTGACTGTTTTCCTGCAGCCTCTGGAGGAGAGGTCTCTGAGCCATCTTCTACACCAGGGCAAGTTGTGGGACAGTGAGTCCCTCAGGCCACCACCAGATTGGGTCAGATATACATGCCCCCATTATGTGCACAAGGCTTACTCTGCTCCCCCTGGAACCAGAACCAGGAGCACAAGCCAGCTCTGCACAGAGCCAGTGAGGGAATGGGGAAGGGGCTAGCCAGAATGCCATGGGATCCTATCACTTTTAAGTGGATTTTTCTTAATTTGATGCTCACCTTCTTACTACAATCATTTAACTGTTTTCTAAGCTTTGAGAAATATGTTTCTGCCAGTTCTTACTGGCTGTTCAAAGTGTCTGTGGGAGACAGTGCACTGAAGTGTCTCATTTGCAGGATTTGCATTTCATAGGGGTAAAGTTATCAGTCTTCATCTGCAGATTTCTAGACTTCAGGGAATTTGGTGGGGAAGGTACCTTTTTTCCAAGAACCTTCTGAACTGACACAAGTCTATTTCACCTTGTCTGTTGACATCTGAGCATGGCTTTGTTGACCTGTCCTTGACACATATAGTTCAAAACCCCCTTATTAGTTAATTATTCTTTTATTTCTTCTCTTCAAGAAATTCCTGGTTCCTCATGAAAAACTTGGGCATCTTTCTTCCTGAAAGATCATATCACAGTTGTGGAGGAATCTCAGGCATCATGGCTAAGAGCAGAACTCTTATTAAGAATGTACCAGCTTTTAAGATACAAAGTGAATATAAAGCATTCTGAAAATGGGCACTGTTAATGCCAGAATCATTACAATATTGTGAATAGGTTCAAAGTCTTTTAGCTACTCAAAACAACTTTGGCTACTCACCATAATCACCAATCAGTTGGGTATAGCACATTTATTAATTTCTTCAACAAATGGTTATTAATAACTTCTGCACACCAGGTATTGTTCTAGGTACTGGAGGTATGGCAGGGCACAAGACAAAGTATCAATCTGCAAGGAGCTTATGTATTAGAGAGAGATATACAAAGAATAAATATAAAATGCATCAGATGGTGGTAAGTGCCCCCGGGGGGGGGGGGAAACAGGAAGGGTATAGGTAGTGCCAGGGGTGAGGGATTGGGGCATAGAGTGGTTGCTACTTTATACAGGGTGGTTAGGGAAGGCCTCTCTGATAAGGTGACATTTGAGCAGAGTCCTAAATGAAGAGCAGGAGTAAACCATGTGAACATGGGGGGAGGATACTCAGCACAGGTAACATCAAGTGCAAAGACTTAAATGTAGGAGCATGCTTGCCAGATAGAAGAAATAACCTGAAAAATAGCACTGTTGGAGATCAGTGAATGAGAGTGGTAAGGGCCCAGGTGACCAGATTATGCGGTAGGATGTTAGCCTTTACTGAAATAGGAAGCCACTGAAGGGTTTTGAGCAGAGGGATGACATGATGTGACCTGCATGTTAAAAAGTTCACTTTTCAAAGAGAGATTGAGGGGTGAAGAATTTTCTTGTTTGTCTGTTTCTATTATTATTGAAATAATGAAAATACTCTAGATCAAAGTGATGAATGCACAATTATGTAATTATACCAAATGCCATTGATTGTACACTTTCTATGCTTTGTTAATATGTATCAATAAAATTGATTTGTTTTTTAAAAAGTTCACTTTGGCTGACTTGTGGAGGAAGGCAAGGATGTACTAGTGAGAAGGCTGTTGGAATAACCCAGGTGAGATGATGGGGGATCTGACCAGAATGGGAGCTGTGGGGGTAGGGTAGTGAAGTGGTTAGATTTTGGATATATCTTGAAGGTAGAACCTATAAGATTTGTTGATGCATTGGATATGGGAATCACAGATGATTGCAAAGTATGTGCCAGTCAGCATGCCAGAGTGTATCTATTCTTTCAACTTCTTTGCTGGCTAGAAGGAAATTTATTAGAACCGAGGGTATCACCAACAACCTCCTGGGCAGTTATAAAAAAGGAGACCTGGGCCATTTCAATTACCCCCTCTAATCCTTTTCACATTAATAGTTTCTTAGCCAGGCACCACAGGCCTGTGGTTGGGTCTCCAAAAGCCTGATCTGCGTGTCAGGACCTAGACTTCACGAACTGATATGTGGGTAACTAGGCTCTGCCGCCTCGCTCATGAGGCTGGGTTATAAACAACACGGTTCTCTTAAATTCATATGGAAGTGCTACTTTTCCAATAACTGTTTCGGCAGGAAACCCGCGCCCCCGCCCCAATAACAAAACAAAGCTTTTCTTGCCCCAGATGCAGTCTCTCCTCCAGTGAGCGCTGAATAAACACTGTCCAGCTCTAATTCCCAATATCCTTTCTTTATACCCCTTATTTGTCACGAAATTTCTTGCGATCCCAACTTATTTGGTGTGGAACCGGCTGGCCAGAACTTTCCCCGTTCCAAAAAGAGGCAGATTTCAGTAGATGACGAGTCTCATTTGAGAAATGCTCCTGCGCGACCAAACCAGCCCGCCGGACTCAGTTTCGCACCGTTTTACTGCTTCACTACCGTCAGCAAGAAAGGCCCGTTGCGTCTCTTTTTGGCGTCAGCAGCCAAAGCCCGGACTTTGTACAAGGCCGACACGGAAGCCCGCAGCACCCGATCGCGACAAGCACCACCAGAGTCTCGTGGAAATGCGCCTGCGCCGCACCACGTGCCGGCAGTGCGCTCTCCCAATGGCCAGAGGCGCCGCCTCAGGTGATGCGCGGCAGCCAATGCCGAGCGTCTGCACAGAGGCTCCGGTTGCTAGGCGACCTCAGCTCTAGCCGCACCTTGGTTGCTAGGTTTCCTCGGCGACTTAACCACGCGAGCTCCAAGCCGGGCCCACGCGCTTCAACAACTCGGCGCCGGCGATGGGGCTCTGCAGCTGCTGCCCTCTCTCCGGCGAAGTCCACGGCCGCTGCCCTCACGCCCGCGGGCCTTTCCAGGCCTGAACCCAGACGTCCCGGCCTCCAAGGTCGGGCGGGCTCTGGCTCCTCCAGGGCACGCCGGGGGCCGCCCTGGCGGGGCCCGGTCCACTTTTGGCCCTGCCTTGGTCATCTCACCTCTGGTTGGGGCAGTTGGTGTGGCTGAGGGAAAGGCTGGCAGGAAACGAGGACTTGGTAGTCCCAGGAGTGGCTTCCTGCAGCTTCCTCGTGGTAATTGTCAGGGTTTGGACCTGTTGCTTTGACCGGAGAAGGGAAATGGGCCATGGGGTCTCTGTGCCTAAACTTCTTTCCTGAAACTAGGCTTCTTGAATAATTGAAGGATAACCGATTTTAATTTAATAATAATAATATTCTCAGAAGTGAAAAGACTAAAGTACATTTTTCTTTTTAGCTTATGTATTTGACATTTTTAAAAAAAGGCCTTGTCTTTGGGATTTCTAATAACACTGTCAGTTCCTTTTTGCCAGAAATGGTTGTGTTGTATGTAGCACATTCTATATTATAGGATTTGCTATTTCGTGTATACCTAATAATTTATATTCGAGTTTATTTTGCTTATTTCATTCTGATCTTCAATTGGTGAAATAAAGTGCGTGGATCACTACCCTTTATTTTCATGTATAAGGAAAAATGGATTAAAAAAAGTAAGTAAGGGAAGCGGCTGTGGCTCAATCAGTAGGGCTCCCGTTTACCATATGGGAGGCCCCGGTTCGGTTCCGGGGCCTCCTGGTGAAGGCAAGCCTGCCGGCACGGCGTGGTTAGCTGACCCAGTGAGCACAAGCAGCGAGGGGGGGATAAATGAATAAATAAATAAATAAAATCTTAAAAAAAGGTAAGTAAATCTTAAAAAAAAAAAAAAAAAAGCTTGATCAGACGAGGACACACCTGTGTTCTGAACAAGAAAAAAGGTGGCAAAAACTAGCCAATTTCTGCTCTATTTACAGGAGAGGAAATTTTAAATGATATAGGGAAAATTAGATATCTAGGAAACCATCACAATGATTTATAAAATTGATGGGGTTTCATATATGTAACAAGTTTATGAAAATCATTATATTATCATTATTAAATATTTAAATGTCGCAAGTATGCTGGTAGACTCAGGTATGGTACTGTGGTTTTCTTAATGTTTTCTTTTCCTTTTTTAATTAGAGAAGTTGTAGGTGTACAGAAAATCATGTAAAAGAAATGTAGCATTCCCATTTACCCTTCCCCCATTATTAACACTTTGCATTAGTATGGTACTTTTGCTACAATTGATGAAAGATATTATGATTGTACTCTTAACTATAGTCCATAGTTTACATTATGGTGAATTTTTCTCTCATATACCACCCTAATGTTCTCACCTTGTATTAGTGTGGTACATTTTTTACAATTCATGAAAGAAGATTTTTATACTTGTATTAATAACTATAGTCCATCGTTTACAATAGGGTTCACTATGTTTTATCTTTTATTTTTTATTCTGATAACATATATATGACCTAAAATTTCTGCTTTTAACCACATTCACATATATAATTCAGTGCTCTTAATTACACTCACAGTGTTGTACTACCATCACTATCATCCATTTCCAAACCTTTAAAATGAACCTAACTAGAAATTCTGTATAAATTAAGCATTAACTCCACATTCTCTACCCCCAGCCCAGCCCCTGGTAACCTATCTTCTAGGTTCTAACTCTGAGTTTACTTATTCCAATTATTTCATATCAGTGAGATCATACAATATTTATCCTTTTCTGTTTGGCTTATTTCACTCAACATAATGTCTTCAAGGTGCATCACATAAACCAGAACTTCATTCCTTTTGTGTGTGTGTGTGTGTGTGTGTAAGGATGATCATTGCAGAATTGTTTGTAAGTGTGAAAAACAGTTAACAACCTAAATATCCATCCACTGGAAATTGATTAAATAAATATACTATGGAAATGGATTTGGCTGTTTAGAGAAATGAGATAGATACATACATGAATGAACATGAGCAGGTCTTTAAACTATATTACAAAGCAAAAAAGTTATTTTGCATATAATGCATATATATATATAATATACTACATTTCTCAAGTGTAATGGATACATAGACAATTTTTTTTTAATCAAACAATATGTTACACAATATATTTGGCTCATAGTAACACAGTCATACAGTATTTGTCCTTTTGTGTCTGGCTTGCTTCGCTCAAATAATGTCCTCCAGGTTCATCCATGTTGTCATATGCTTTATGACTTCATTTCTTTTTACAGCTGCATAATATTCCATCGTGTGAATAGACCACAGTTTGTTTATCCATTCGTCTGTTGATGGACACCTGAGTTGTTTCCAACTTTTGGCAATGGTGAATAATGTTGCTATGAACATCGGTGTGCTGATGTCTGTT
>JAKSZT010053883.1:10346074-10407390 GCA_026826555.1 Tolypeutes matacus | reverse complement strand
TGATGTTGAGCATTTCTTCATGTGTTTCTTTGCCATTTGTATTTCTTTTTCGGAGAAATGTCTATTCAAGTCTTTGGCCCATTTTTTTTTTTTAAAGATTTTATTTATTTATTCATTTATCCCCCCCTTGCTGCTTGTGCTCGCTGGGTCAGCTAACCACGCCATGTGGGCGGGCTTGCCTTCACCAGGAGGCCCTGGGAACTGAACCCGGGGCCTCCCATATGGTAAACGGGAGCCCTACTGATTGAGCCACAGCCGCTTCCTTGGCCCATTTTTTAATTGGGTCATTTGTCTTTTTATTGTTGAGTTGTAACATCTCTTTATATATCCTGGATATTAAACTCTTATCAGATATGTGATTTCCAAATATTTTTTTCCCATTGAGGTGGCTGCCTTTTCACCCTTCTGACAAAGTCCTGTGAGGTGCAAAAGTGTTTAAATTTGAGGAGGTCCCATTTATCTATTTTTTCTTTTGTTGCACGTGCTTTGGATGTAAGGTCCAAGAAACCACCACCTACTACAAGGTCTTGAAGATGTTTCCCTATGTTTTCTTCTAGTAGTTTTATGGTCCTGGCTTTTATATTTAGATCTTTGATCCATTTTGAGTTGATTCTTGTATAGGGGGTGAGATAGAGGTCCTCTTTCATTCTTCTGGTTATAGATATCCATTTCTCCCAACACCATTTTGTTGAAGAGACTGTTTTTTCCCGTTAGCGTGGACTTGGTAGGTTTGTCAAAAACCAGTTGACTTGGGGGTCTGAGGTGGCTCAACTGGTTGGGCGTCCGTCTCCCATATGGAGGGACCCGGGTTCGATCCCTGGGACCTCCCGGTAAAAACAAACAAACAAACAAAAAAAAACAGTTGACTCGTATAGGTGAGGATTTATTTCTGGGTTCTCAATTCTATTCCGCTGATCGATGTGTCTATCTTTATGCCAGTACCATGCTGTTTCAACCACTGTAGCCTTGTAATATGTTTCAAGGTCAGGCAGTAAAATTCCTCCCATGTTGTTGTTCTTTTTTAGAATGCTTTTGGCTATTCGGGTGCACTTACCCTTCCAGATGAATTTGGTAATTGCCTTCTCTAATTCTGTAAAGTAAGCTGTTGGGATTTTGATTGGTATTGCATTGAATCTATAAATCAGTTTGGGCAAGACTGACATCTTCACGATATTTATTCTTCCAATCCATGAACACGGAATGTCTTTCCATTTGTTTAGGTCTTTTTAAATTTCTTTTAGCATTGTTTTGTAGTTTTCTGCTTATAGGTCCTGTACTCCTTTGGTTAAATTAAATCCTAGGTATTTGAATCTTTTTGTTGCTATTGAAAATGGAATTTTCTTCCTGATTTCCTCCTCAGATTGTTCAGTCCTAGTGTACAAAAACATTACTGGTTTTTGCACGTTGATCTTGTATCCTGCCACTTTGCTGAACTCATTTATTAGTTCAAGTAGCTTTGTCGTGGATACTTCAGGATTTTCTAAGTTCAGGATCATGTCATCTGCAAACAGTGAGAGTTTTACTTCCTCTTTTCCTTTTGGATGCCTTTAATTTTTTTTTCCTTGTCTAATTGCCCTAGCTAGAACTTCTAGTACAATGTCGAATAACAATGGTGACAGTGGGCATCCTTGTCTTGTTCCTGATCTTAAAGGGAAAGGTTTCAACCTTTCCGCATTGAGTATGATGTTGGCTGTGGTTTTTTCATATATGCCTTTTATCATATTGAGGAATTTTTGTTTTATTACTATTTTTTGAAGTGTTTTTATCAAAAAAGGATGCTGGATTTTGTCGAATGCCTTTTCTGCATCTATTGAGATGATCATGTGGTTTTTTCCTTGAATTTGTTAATGTGGTGTATTACATTGATTGATTTTCTTATGTTGAACCAGCCTTGCATACCAGGAATACATCCCTCTTGGTCTTGATGTATAAGTCTTTTGATATGCTGTTGGATTCTATTTGCAAGTATTTCGTTGAGAATTTTTGCATCTATGTTCATTAGAGAGATTAGTCTGTAATTTTCTTTTCTTGTAGAATCTTTATCTGGCCTTGGTATTAGGGTGATGTTGGCTTCACAAAATGTGTTGGGTAATTTTCCCTCCTCTTCAATTTTTTGGAAGAGTTTAAACAGGATTGGTGTTAATTCTTTTTGAAATGCTTGGTAGAATTCACCTGTGAAGCCATCTGGTCCTGGACTTTTCTTTGCTGGGAGATTTTTTTTATTTTTATTTTTTTTTAATTAATGCATTTATTTTATTATATTATTATTATTATTTTTTTATTACCGGGAGGTCCCGGGGATCGAACCCGGGTCCCTCCATATGGGAAACGGACGCCCAACCAGTTGAGCCACATCCGTCCCCCACTGGGAGATTTTTGATGACGGATTCAGTCTCCTTAATTGTGATTGGTTTGTTAAGTTCTTGTATTTCTTGTAGTGTCAGTGTAGGTTGGTTGTGCGTGTCTAGAAATTTGTCCATTTCATCTAGTTTGTCTAGTTTCTTGGCATATAGTTCCTCATAATATCCTCTTATGATTCTTTTTATTTCTGTGGGGTCTTTTGTAACTTCCCCCCTTTCATTTCTGATTGTATTTATTTGCATCTTCTCTCTTTTTTTCTTTGTTAGTCTAGCTAGGAGTTTGTCAATTTTATTGATTTTCTCAAAGAACCAGCTTTTGGTTTTGTTGATTTTCTCTGTTGTTTTTCTGTTCTCATTTTCATTTATTTCTGCTCTAATCTTTATTATTTCTTTCCTTCTGCTTGCTTTGGGATTGGTTTGCTGTTCTTTTTCTAGTTTCTCTAGTTGTTCAGTTAAATCTTTGAGTTTAGCTCTTTCTTGTTTTTTAATATAGGCATTTAGAGCTATAAATTTCCCTCTCAATACTACCTTCGCTGTATCCCATAAGTTTTGATATATTGTGTTCTCATTTTTATTTGTCTCAATATATTTACTGATTTCACTTGCAATTTCTTCTCTGACCCACCAATTATTTAGGAGTGTGTTGTTCAGTCTCTACACATTTGCGAATTTACTTTTTTCGTGTCTATTATTGATTTCTAGTTTCATTCCATTGTGATCTGAGAAGGTTCCTTGTATAATTTCAATCTTTTTATATTTATTGAGAGCTGAATTGTGACCTAACATGTGGTCTATCCTGGAGAAAGATCCATGGGCACTTGAGAAGAATGTATAACCCACTGAGTTTGGATGCAGTGTTCTGTATATGTCTGTTAGGTCTAATTTATTTATCATATTGTTCAAGTTCTTTGTTTCCTTGTTGATCTTCTGTCTAGTTGTTCTATCTAATGATGTGAGAGGGCTGTTGAAGTCTCCAGCGATTATTGTAGAAATGTCTATTTCTCCCTTCAATTTTGCCAGAGTTTGTCTCATATATTTTGGGGCACCCTGGTTAGGTGTGTAGATATTTATGACTGTTATATCTTTCTGGTGGATCGTCCCTTTTATTAATGTATAATGGCCTTCTGTATCTCTTATAACTTTTTTTGCATTTAAAGTTTGTTTTGTCTGATATTAGTATAGCTACCCCTGCTCTTTTCTGGTTACTATTCGTGTGGAGTATCTTTTTCCAACCTTTCACTTTCAGCTGGTTTGTATCCCTGGGTCTAAGGTGAGTTTCTTGTAAGCAGCATATGGCTGGCTCATGTTTTTTTATCCATCTATCAGCCTGTATCTTTTGATTGGGGAGTTTGATCCATTCACATTCAATGATATTACTGTAAATGCACTATTTACTTTCTCCATTTTATTCTTTGGTTTTCACATGTCATCTTGTTTTTATCTCTTTTTACTTTTTTGGTTATCCTTTCTACTATTCTTTCTTCTATACTCTTCTCCAAACCTCTCTCTCCTGTCTTTTTCTTTCAGGTTCTAAGGCTTCCTTTAATATTTCCTGCAAAGGTGGATTCTTTTTTGCAAACTCTCTTCATTTCTGTTTGTTTGTGAATATTTTATACTCACCTTCATATTTGAAGGACAGTTTTGCTGGATAAAGAATTCTTGGCTGGCAGTTTTTCTCTTTCATTTTCCTGATTGTATCAACCACTGTCTTCCTCGCCTCCATGGTTTCTGAAGATAATTCTGCCCTAAGGCTTACTGGACGTCCCTTGTATGTGATCATTTGCTTCTCTCTTGCTGCTCTGAGAATTTTCTCTTTATCTTTGACATTTGACATTCTGAGTAGTATGTGTCTTGGTGTAGGTCTATTTGGATTTATTCTGATTGGGGCACGGTGTGCTTCTTGTACATGAAAGTTCATTTCTTTCGTGAGAGTTGGGAAATTTTCAGCTATTGTTTCCTCAAATACTCTTTCTGCCCCTTTTCCCTTCTCTTCCCTTTCTGGAACTCCCATGACACGTATGTTCTTGCGTTTTGTGTTGTCATTCAACTCTCTGAGCCCCTGCTCAATTTTTTCCATTCTTTTCTGTCTCTGTTCTTTTCTCTCTTCAATTTTAGCTGCTCTGTCTTCGATATCACTTATTCTTTCTTCTATCATTTTGAGTCTGCTTTTGTATGCCTGAAATGTGTTTTTTTTTTTTTTTTTTTTTTTTTTGGATTTTATTTATTTATTCATTTATCCCCCCCTTGCTGCTTGTGCTCGCTGGGTCAGCTAACCACACCGTGCGGGCGGGCTTGCCTTCACCAGGAGGCCCCGGGAACCGAACCCAGGGTCTCCCATATGGTAAACGGGAGCCCTACTGATTAAGCCACAGCCGCTTCCCTCAAATGTGTTTTTGACCTCACCTATTTGTGTCTTTCATTTCCATGACCTCCGTTACTTTTCTGTTCAGGATTTCAAATTCTTCTTTGCGTTCGCTCAATGTCTTCTTGATATCATTTATCTCTTTAATTATATTGTCTTTCATCTCATTAATTTGATTTTGGAAATTTGTGCTCCTCTCGCTGATTAGTTCTCTCAAATTCTGCATCTCTTCTGGGACTTTGATGTATTCCTTTTCTTGGGCCCTGTCTACTATTGTCTTAGTATGGCTCGTAATTTTTTGCTGGTGTTTAGGCATCTGGTTAGGATGTAGTTTACTCAGATGCTCAATCTCTTTCTCTTTTATAGGGATTTAGTGGCAGGAGGCTGTGAGTTACACAGCTCTTTGATTTTTGGCTCTTCCTGGATTGTTAGGATTGTTCTGCTGGTTGCTCAAAACTTGGCACTGGACCCAGTAATTGGTTATAGAGTCACTTCCTAGGGCCTTGGGCAGGGAGACTATAGAGGCCAGGAAAAGCCTCTCCTACTTATTAATTTTCTTATGTGCACTTCCTTGGTCTGACAGGAGATGGCGCTCTGTGACAGCTCTCCATTCAGTGCCTGGTGATTGTATTTGTTGTGAACAGACCAGATCAATGTGACAGAGCTTCCTGTCTGGGGGCTAAGAGCCTTGTCATTCAAACTTTCTGAGACAGTTCTCCAGTCTTCTCTGGCAGCCCCCTCCCTTTTCCCAGCTAGGAAATATTTCCACTCACCTCTGAGTCCTCAGCAATCAGTCCCTGTTAGTAGAGGAGGAGATTGGGAGGTTTCTATATCTTTTGTCCCTTGCAGGCTCCAAGGCAAACAATGGCATAGCCCTCCTGGGTCTGGAAGGACTCTCGAGACAAGGCAGACCAAACCTGCAAGTCAAAAGCCGAGTCAGCAATCAGTGGGGCTCCTGTTTACCAAATGGGAGGCCCCGGGTTCGGTTCCCGGGGCCTCCTGGTGAAGGCAAGCCCGCCCGCACGGTGTGGTTGGCTGACCCAGCGAGCACAAGCAGCAAGGGGGGGATAAATGAATAAATAAATAAAATCTTTAAAAAAAAAAAAAAAAGCCGAGTCAGCCCCAGGCTCTCTCTCAGCTCTCCTGTGGAGTCCTCAACAATTAGTCCAGGCTAGAAGAGAGGGAGATTGGGAGGGTGGGATTTCTCCATTCCTTCCTAGGCTCCCAGGGCAAACCACTGTGTGGTCCCAGCTGGCCTGAAAGTGTCCGTGGGGCTCTGCAGCCCAAATTTGCGGGTCAGAACCTGAGTCAGCCTTAGGCTGTGTCCCTCTCTCTCCCCTTTCCTGGAGTAGTAGATCCCTGGAGTCCCCTTTGTCTGTGACTACAGGCCCAGAGGCCTGAGAATTCTAAAGAGTGTGGGGGAGGGTGCCTGCGCAGCTGCTGTGGTTCCAACTCAGGGTTCTGTCATCGCGATTTCCCTCTTTTGTCCCTCTCTCCTCTGGGTGGTGTGCAGCCTTCACCTGCTGTCCTAAACCCTAGAAGATCTTTTTCGGGGCTGTTTCAGCCTGTCCTCTAGCTATTTTTCTGGAGAAGAGATCCCTGTGTCTTACTAGTCCGCCATCTTCCTGGAAGTCCACTTCATTCCTTTTTGATCCTGAGTAACGTTTCCTTGCGTGTAATTTTCCCATTTTGCTTATCCATTCATCAGTTGATGGACACTTGGGTTGCTTCCATCTTTTGGCAATTGTGAATAATACCTCTGTGAATATCAGTGTGCAAATATCTGTCCATGTTCCTGCTTTCAATTCTTTTGTACCTAGTAGAGGGATTGCTGGGTCATATAACTCTATACTAGCTTTCTGAGGAACTGTCAAACACTCTTCCACAGCGGCTGTGCCATTTTACGTTCCCAATGTAATGAGTGAGTGTTGCTATTTCTCCGCATCCTCTCCATCACCTGTAATTTTTTTTTTTTTTAATAGTAGCCATTTTTGTGGGGGTGAAATTGTATCTTACTGTGGTTTTGATTTGCATTTCCTAATAGCTAGTGATGTTGAACATCTTTTTTTGCACTTTTTAGCCATTTGTATATCCTCTATGGAAAAATGTATGCTCTAGTCTTTTGCCCATTTTTTAAATTGGGTTGTTTGTCTTTTTGTTGAGTTGTAGGATTTCTTTGTATATTCTGGTTATTAATCCCTTATCGGATATGTGGTTTCCAAATATTTTCCCCCATTTAATAGGTGGTCTTTTTCGTTGATGCAGAAAGGCTTTTAAAATTTTAATATATATGTATTAGAGAAGTTGTGAGCTTACAGGAACAATCATGCATAATGTGCAGAATTCCCATACATCATCCCTCCACCAACACCTTGCATTGTTGTGGAAGATGATGAAAGAACATCATAAAATATCACTGCTAACTATGGTCCATAGCTTACATTTGGTATGTTTTTTCCATATCCCCCTATTATTAACACCATGTATTAGTATTGTACATTTGTTATAGTTCATGAGAGAACACAGTCATGTTTCTACTGTTAACCACAGTCCATCACCCACCACATGGCTCATGGTGCTAAAAAGTCCCATGCCTTATAAACTCCAAAGTGTACACTCAGTGGCTCTCAGTTTCATTATAGAGTTGTGCAGTCATCACTTCAGTAAAATTTTGAACGTTTTCCTTAGTCCAAAAGAAAAAATCCACACACCGCTATTATTGACCCTTAGCATTGATAAAGTACCTTCTTTGACAGTGATGCAAGGATATTACAATATTGCTGTTAACCATAGTCCATAAGTTACATTAATTGTATTTTCCCCATGCATCACCATATTCTTAACCACCTTGGAATAATGATGTATACTTGTTCTAGTTCATAGAAGAACATTCTTATATTTGCACTATTAACCACAATCCTTATCCACCTCTGGGTTCACCATGTTATACAGTCCCTAGATTATTTCCTAGCTTTCTTTCAATTGACATTTATACCCATAGACTACCTCTTTCAGCCACAATCCCATTTATAAACCAGTCATGTTAGTTATACTCACTCTGTTACCATCAACTTTATCCATTTCTCACTTTTATAGTCAAGTTAATTAAAAATTCTACATACATTAAGCATCAGTACCCCTTCTCAGCCCTCATCCTATATCCTAGTAACCTATACTTTAGGTTTAATTCCATGTGTTTATTCTTCATACTTAGTTCATATTAGTGAGACCATACAATATTTACAGAGAGGCTTTTAGTTTTGATGAGGTCTGATTTATCTATTTTTTTTCTCTTGTTGTTTGTGCTTTGGGTGCAAAGTCTAAGAATCCATTGCCTAATACAAGATACTGAAGATGGTTCCTTATATTTTCTTCTAGAAGTTTTATAGTTCTGGTTCTTATATTTAGGTCTTTGATCCATTCTGAGTTGATTTTGTATACAGTGTAAGGTATGTAAGGTAGGAGTCTTTCCTTCCTTCTTTTGCATATGGTTATCCAGCTCTCCCAGCACCATTTGTTGAAGAGACTATACCTTCCCAACTGAGTGACTTAGCAGTCTTGTCAAAAATTAATTGGCCATAGGGGAGCGTGTATAGCTCAGTGGTTGAGCGCCTGTTTCCCATGTATAAGGTCCTGGGTTCAATCCACAGTATGTCCTAAAAAAAGAAAAAAAATTAATTGGCCATAGATGTGAGTGTATATTGGGAGCCCTGTATGATGTTATGCATGTTTGTTTTGTTAGTTCACAACTTTTACTACACTTACTGTTTATTCGTTATGAATTATATATTTCAATAATTTTTTAAAAATGAAAAGTAAATCATCTGACCATAGATATAAAGGTCTATTTCTGAACTCAATTCAATTCCATTGTTCACTATATCTATCCTTGTGCAAGTACCATGCTAATTTGACCACTGTAGCTTTGTAATAAGCTGTAAAGCCAGGAAGTATAAATCCTCCAACTTCATTCTTTTTCAAGGTGTTTTGGACTCTTCAGAACCTCTTACCCTTCCAAATAAATTTGATAATTGGCTATTCCATTTCTGCAAAGTAGGCTGTTGGGATTTTGATTGTGATTACATTGAATCTGTAAATCATTTTTGGTAGAATTGACATCTTAATATTTAGCCTTCCAACCCATGAACTTGGAATGTCCTTCTATTTATTTAGCTATTTTTTAATTTCTTTCAGCACAGTTTTGTAGTTATACATGCATAAGTCCTTTACATACTTGGAAAAATTTATTCATAGATATTTGCTTCTTTTTAGTTTCTATTATAAATGGAATTTCTGTCTTGATTTCCTCCTCAGATTGTGCATTACTAGTGTATGGAAACACTACTGATCTTTGCATGTTGATCTTATACCCCACAACTTTGCTGAATTCATTTACTAGCTCTAGTAGCTTTGCTGTAGACTTTTTGGGACTTTCTGTATATTGGATCATGTCATCTGCAAATAATGAGAGTTTTACTCCTTCCTTTCCTATTTGCATGCTTTTAATTTTTTATTTAATTAAATTAATTTATTTATTTAGCCTATCTGCTCTGGCTAGAACTTGTTTTTTTAATTCTCTATTTCATTTATTTCTACCCTAATATTTGTTATTTCTTTTCTTCTGCTTGCTTTGGGTTTAGTTTGCTGTTCTTTTTCTTGTTCCTCATGGTGTTTAGTCAGGTCTTTGATTTTAGCTCTTTCTTCTTGTTTAATGTAAGCATTTGAGCTATAAAATTCCCTCTCAGCACTGCTTTCACTGCATCCCATAGTTTTGATATGTTTCACTCTCATCTTCTTTCATCTTAAGATTTTTACTGATTTCCTTTGTAATTTCTTCTTTGAGCCACTGACTGTTTAAGAGTGTGTTATTTAACTTCCATATATTTGTAGCTGTTCCAGTTCTCTGTTTGTTATTGATTTCCAGCCTCATTCCATTAGGGTAAGGGAAGACTCTTTATATAATTTCAATCTTTTTACATTTATTGAAACTTATTTTGTGACACAACATGTGGTCTATCAAGGGGAGTGATCCATGTGCACTTGAGAAGAATGTATATCCTGCTCTTTTGAGGTACAATGTTCTGTATATGATAGTTAGGTCTAGTTCATTTACCATATTATTCAAGTTCTCTGTTTCCTTATTGATCTTCTGGCTAGACATTCTATTAATGAGAGTGATGTATTGAAGACTCCAAATATTTTGTAGAGGTGTCTATTTCTTCCTTCAGTTTTGCTATTGTTTGCCTTATATATTTTGGGGCACCATGGAAAGGTGCATAAATATTTATGATTGTTATTTCTTCTTGGTGGATTGCCCCTTTTATTAAAATATAGTGTCCTTCTTTGTCTCTTCTAACAGCTTTTGCCTTAGATTCTATTTTGTCCAGTATCAGCACAGCTACATCAGCTTTTTTTTGGTTACTATTTTCATGAAATATCTTTCTCCATCCTTTCACTTTCAACCTGTTTATGTCTTTGGTTCTAAGGTGAGTCTTTTCTTTTTTTTTAAAGATTTTATTTATTCATTCATTTATCCCCCCCCCCTTGCTGCTTGTGCTCGCCGGGTCAGCCAACCATGCCGGGCGGGCCTGCCCCCACACACGAGGCCCCGGGAACCGAACCCGGGGCCTCCCATATGGTAAACGGGAGCCCCACTGATTGAGCCATAGCCGCTTCCCAAGGTGAGTCTTTTCTACACAACATGTAGTTGGATCATGCTTCTTAATCCATTCTGCCAATCTGTGTCTTTTGATTGGGGAGTTAAATTCATTAACATTCCGTGTTATTACTGTAAAAGCAGTACTTCAGCCATTTTGTCCTTTTGTTTTTATTTTTATTTTATTTATTTTTAAAGATTTTATTTATTTATTCATTTATCCCCCCCTTGCTGTTTGTGCTCGCTGGGTCAGCTAACCACGCCGTGCGGGCGGGCTTGCCTTCACCAGGAGGCCCCAGGAACCGAACCCGGGGCCTCCCATATGGCAAACGGGAGCCCCACTGATTGAGCCACAGCCGCTTCCCTGTCCTTTTGTTTTTATATGTCACATCTTTTTTTTTTTTTTTTTTTTTGTCTCCCTCTTCCTTTTTTGCAACGTCCTTTTCTGTATAGTTGATCTTTTGTGATGTTATCCTACCAGTCCCTTTCTTATTTCTATTTCTGTGTATTTTTAAAACACTTTTTTTGTGGTTACCCTGGAGTTTTTATTATACAACCTGCACATATATCCCTGTCATAATTTGAAAAGGTACCAGCTTACCTTCAAAAGCATATATGTTCTCTGCTCCTATATTTCTGTTTCTCCTCTTTGTGTTGTTTTTGTCCTACATTATTCTTTATATTTTGCATGTCCATTATCAGGAAATATGCCTTTTTCTTGTTCAAGCATATTCTGACACTTATAAAAATTTAAGTAGTAGAGTTGTATATTGAGGATACAGTACTATTGGGTTTTGCATTAACCCTTTTAGTACCTTTACTGAAGATCTTCTTTTCTTCACACTACTCCAAGCAAGTCTCTCTTGTCTATTCCTTTCAACCTCCAGAACTCCCTTTAGTAATTCTTGTAGGGCAGGTCTTTTGTTGATGAACTCTCTCAGTTTCGGTTTATCTGTGAATCTTTTAAACTTTCTATCGTTTTTGAAGAACAATTTTGGCAGACAGAAATTGTTGGCCAGCAGTTTTTTTTTTCAGTATCTTAAATATACCATACTACTCCCTTCTTGCCTCCATGGTTTCTGATGAGAAATCAGCACTTAGTCTTACTGAGGATGACTTGTATGTGACAAGTCATTTTTTTCTTGCTGCTGTCAGAATTCTTTATATTTAACATTTGACATTCTGATTAGTGTGTCTCGGAGTAGGTCTATTAGGATTTATTTTGTTCAGAGTATGTTGCGTTTCTTAGACATGTATATTTATGTCTTTCATAAGAGTTGGGAAATTTCGGCCATTATTTCTTCAAATATTCTTTCTGCCCCTTTTCCCTTCTCCTCTCCTTCTGGGACACCCATGACAGGTATGTTTATGCATTTTGTGGTGTCACTCAAATCCCTAAGACACTGCCCAAGTTTTTCTATTTTCTCTCTCTTTTCTTTTCTTTTTCTTTTTTTTTTTTTTAAAGATTTTATTTATTTATTCATTTATCTCCCCCTTGCTGCTCGTGCTCGCCAGGCCAGCCAACCACGCTGTGTGGGCGGGCCTACCCTCACCAGGAGGCCCCGGGAACCGAACCCGGGGCCTCCCATATGGTAACCGGGAGCCCTACTGATTGGGCCACAGCCGCTTCCCTGACCTTCAACATTTTTAATCTCCATTATTCTGCCTTTAATTCCCATAAGTTCTGTTTTGTTTCTTTTTGAACTTTCAAATTCCTCTTTATGTGTACACATTTCCTTCTTATATCCTTTAGTTCTATATCCATATAATCCTTCATTTCCGTGAATTGGATTAGGAGATTTGTCTCAACTTCTTTGATTAGTTGTTCGAAATCTGTGTCTCCTCTGAAGTTTTAATTTGTTCCCTGACTGAGCCATATCTGCCTGTTTCTTAGTATGGCTTGTATTTTTTTGCTGATGTCTGGGCATCTGATTTATCTTGATGAGCTAACTGTGAGAGTCAGTTTCTCTCTCTTGTCTAGGTTATTATTAATTGGCTTTGTGTTAAGACCCTTCCTTGATGCTTGTCCCAATTTATCCTGGACCTTTAGAGTAGACCGTGTTTAACTATTCAGAATTTCTTAGCTATTCTTCATCTGATTCTTGCCCTGGGTATATGGTACACTTTTAAAAAAACTTTTTATTTTGAAATTATTTCAAACTTACAAGACAGTTTCAAAAATAATGCAAAACCAATACAGAGAACTCCAATATATCCTCTACCCAGATATCCAGATTTTCCAACTTGTAACATTTTGCCAAACATGCCATCCCCCCCTTCTCTCTCACTCTCTCTGTCTTTCTATTCTATCTAGTCTATCATCTATTTTCTAAACATTTTGAGAGTAGTTTGCATACATCATGCTTCTTGAATCATGCTCCTTAATACTTCTATGTATATTTCCTAACAACAAAGATATTCACTTATGTAACCTCATTAAGTAATTATCAAGTTCCTGAACTATTTTTTGAAATCATCCCATTTTACAGATTTGACAATTAATGTCCCTAGTCAATACATGAAAGAAGGAAATTATTATCTGGATATAGAGGAACCCAGTGTTCTTCCCCCTGACCTCCCACAATAAATTTTGATGAAGTCATTGTTGCAGTCCTTCTCAAAACAAAAAAATCATTATGTTGATGCTTTTCTATCCGGATTCTCTGCCACTGAGAGGCTTATTAGTATAGTTGGAGAAATAGGACTTAGACATAAAAAGATTAATAATGTGTAATAATAGGTAAGCAACAGCCTTTCTTTCTTAAGGATAAACTACTTGCTTATTTGGAGTATAAGACATTTACCTCTCAGAGTGCTCCAGATATAATGGGAATTTTAAATAATGCTGGCCTTATAGGTTATCAGGCATTTCCTCTGTCATCAAGGTTCAGGATCACACTAATAATTCTTTTTGGGTGCACTTTAAAAAAAAAAAAAAAAAAAAAAAAGATTATTTATTTATACCCTCCCCCGCTTGTTGTTTTGCACTCACTGTCTGCTCTCTGTGTCCATTAGCTGTGTGGTCTGTGTGTCTGCTTTTCTTCTCGTCTTCTCTTTAGGAGGCACTGGGAACCGATCCTGGGACCTTCTGATGTGGGAGAGAGACTCAATTGCTTGAGCCACATCCACTTCCTGCTAGTTTGCATTTGCTCATTGTCTGTTTGTTGCTTGCTCGTTGTCTTGCTTGTTTTTTTGTTTTATTTTTTTAAGAAATGCCACATCATCTTTTTGTTATTTTTTATTCCCGCCTCCCTGAGATGGCTCTCTTGTCTGTTTGCTCGTTGTTTTTGCTCATTGTCTGCTCGTTGTTTTTGCTTGATGTCTGCTCATTGCTTGTTTTGTCTTCTTTAGGGGGCACCAGGAACTATACCCAGGACCTCCCATGTCAGAGGTGGGCGCTCAACTGCTTAAGCCACATCAGCTTCCTCCAGGAATCTTGATCTGTTTTGTTCATTTTTGTGCAGAATTTTCTCCCCAGCTCTTATGATTTGTTTGAATTCCCTCCCCTCCCTCACTCAGTGTCCCCTTTTCTTTAGACATTTCAGTTCTGGGGCCCTCCTGTCTTATAGTAGTTCCATTTAACACCCCCTCCCCTTTTTTTTTTTTCTGTTAAAACTTTTCTGCCTCTGTTTTTTGCCCCTGTTAGGGTATCACCCTGCGGACTCAGATGTGGTCAATCCAGAAAGTGGGTAATCCAGATAAGTCTATTTTGTGTTTAGGTGGCCCAGCCAACAGAGACTGGATTGAGTGTGCACATCTCTTGCCAACAATTCTGCTGCAGTCTCTCTTTTTTTTCTGGGACCCTTTTGTAAGCAGCTCTCCTCAGCTGCTTGTGTTCCACCCTGGGTCTCTGCGGTCTTGGGCCCCTGAGGTTTGATGTGCATGGGGTTCTAACTCATTGCTGTGAGTGGCTGTATAGTCTGCATCCACAGCAGGAGGGACCCCGGCCATGCAGCCTCTATGCAACTCCCGAGTTGCACAGGACTGAGTGACTGGGAAGAGTCCGGACTGGCAAGTCTAGGAAGAAAATCTATGTGATCTTGGAGATTGCTCTTCCTTTTCTTCAATTCGGCATTTGTGGATGTCATTTTCCATCTCTGTCATCCTCCAGAGTTCCAAGCAAGTGGAATTTGTCCTTCTATTCATTGATTCTGAAGGGAAACTTTTCCAGGGGATGTCTTGCATCACCATGTTGAAGACACTATGCTTCTTAATGCTTCCTTTTCTTGGGGTTCATTGAGCTGCTTGGATCTGTGGGTTTTAGTTTTCATTAAATTTAGAAAATTTTCAGACATTACTTCTTCAAAACTTTTCTGTCCAACCTTCCCTCTCCTTCAAGTTCTCCAATTGCATGTATATTAGGCTGCTTGAAGTTGTCTTAAAGCTCAGTAGTATTCTGTTCTTTTTTTCCTCCCTTACCTCGTTGTTTGTGCTCACTGTCTGCTCTCTGTGTCTGTTCATTGTGTACTCTCTGTGTCTACTCTTCTTCCTTTAGGAGGCACTGGGACCCAAACCCGGGACCTCCCACATGGGAAGGAGGTGCCCAGTTGCTTGAGCCACATCTCCTCCCTGCTTGTTTATCTTGTTGTGTCTCCTCATTGCGTCATCTCATTGCGACATCTTATTGTGTCAGCTCCGTATGCCAGCCATTCGTGTCAGTTTGCTATCTTGTTAGTCTTCTTTAGGAGGCACTGGAAACTGAACCTGGGACCTCCCATGTGGTAGGTGGGCACCCAACTTCTTGAGCCACATCTGTTCCCTTCTGTTCTTTTTTTAAAATTATTTTTCTCTCATTAATTTTAGATAGCTTCTATTGCTTTATATTTGAGTTGATCTATCATTAATCCTATCCAATGTAATTTTCATCTCAGACATTATAGTTTTCGTCTCTACAAGTTCACTTATAATCTTTTTTGTCTTTCATATCTCTACTTAACTTTTTGAACATATGGAATACAGTTTAATAACTTTTAATGTTCTTGATGCTAATTCTAACATCTGAGTCACTTTTGGGTCAGTTTCTATTGATTGATTTTGTTTCCTCATTATGGATCATATTTTCCTGTCTCTTTACATGCTTAGTTCTTTTTTTTTTACATTCATGTACAACTTTTTAAAAAATTCCCCCCACCCCCATCCCCAGATGGCTCCTTTGTTTGTCTAATTGTCTTCTTTAGGAGGCACTGGGAACCAAACCCGGGACCTCCCATGTGGGAGGCGGGTACCTAATTGCTTGAGCCACATCCGCTCCCCACATGCTTAGTTCTTTTTGATCGGATGCCAGATATAATGAATTTTACTTTGTTTGGTGCTAGATATTTTTGTATTCCTAGAAATCTTAAGCTTTGTTCTGGGAAGCAGTTAAGTTACTTGGAAACAGTGATTCTTTTTAAAATTTGTTAAGTAGAACCAGAGTAGTGCTAACTCGAGGGCTAATTATTCCCCATTACTGAGGAAAGTCTCTCATGAATACTCTTTCCAATGCCCCATGAATTATGAATTTTTCTAGTCTGACTGGCAGGAACAGGCACTATTGCTAGTCCCCTGGGAACACGAGACACTCTTTCTAATCCTTTCCCCAGTCTTGGAAAGTTTTCTTACATTCGTGTGCTGAACAGTACTCTGCTGAATACTGGAAGGGGACCCTCTACAGATCTCTGGGGGTGTCTCTCTTTCTCTCTCTCCTTCTGTACAGATCTCTTCCCTCTGGTACTCTGTCCTATGAGCTTTACCTGCCATAGTCTCCCTGGACTCGCAACTCTGTCTTCTCAATTCTGGGATTCCAATGATCTCTGCCTCAGTTCCCCTCTCCTGCTCTCTGGCCTGGAGAGTTCTCAAGGCAGTACACGGGGACAATCAGAGGGCTCACTTTGTTCATTGTCCTTTTCTCAGGGATCACTGTCCTTTGTTGCCTGGTGTCCAGTATCTTGAAAACCATTGTTTCATATCTTTTGTCCACTTTTTGGTTGTTTTAGGTGGAAATGTAAGTCTGGTCCCTCTTACTCTATCTTAACTGGAAGCAAAAGTCCAAATGTCATACCCAGGGAAGCGGCTGTGGCTCAATCAGTGGGGCTCCCGTTTACCATATGGGAGGCCCTGGGTTCGGTTCCCGGGGCCTCCTGGTGGGGGTGGGCCCGCCCGCACAGCGTGGTTGGCTGACCCGGCGAGCGCAAGCAGCAAGGGGGAGATAAATGAATAAATAAATAAAATCTTTAAAAAAAAAACAACAAATGTCATACCCATCTGGAACACTTTTACCACCCCAAAGCATTGACTATTGAAACTGTTTTAAATTAGATTATATACTATTGAACCCATGCCCATTTTCTTCCAGAAGACAGTTGTTATCTTGTCTGACAGACTTAACTTATGCCTGGCACTTAGTTGGCACTCAGTAAAAGCTGGAGTGGATGAATAAGCTATTTTGAACAAACAGCTGTTTATCAGCCTATGGTGTTTTCTTCCAGTATTTTTTGATGGGCGTTTGCAGTTTTCTTCTTGTCTGCCAGCAACAAAGGGAAGCCAGGCAAGCTGGAAATATCTGGGACCTGTTATTCATGATTACAAAATTATCCATAAAAATGCATAAAAATTCACTCTTTAAAAAAGCTTATATTCAGGCATGAGAGAACTTTTAAGGCTTATGGGCATGTTCTGAAACTGGGTTGTGGTGATGGTTGCATAACTCCGTGAATTTGTTAAAAATCATTGAATTGTGCACTTAAAAATGGATGAATTTTGTAGTATGTAAATCACACATCAATCACACTCTTTTTTTCTTTTAGAGAAAGCTTAAATGAAAGATAAAAAAATCAAAGTTCCCAACCAATTGTGTATAGGATAAACCCAGTTTTATTTTATTTTTTTCTAACAGCCTCATATGTATTGAAATATAACCTTGATGGCGTAGGGGCAGATTATGTTGACTTTCACTTTGCACAATGCACATGTAGTACTTTTGAAATCATTAAGAAGGTTGTAAATATTTTAAAAGGAATGTTGAAGTTTCAAATCAAAATGAAAGAGAAAATCAAGTAAAGGCCGGACCCAGGTGAAAAGTCAATTTGCCCTATCTACAGAGCAGTACTTCTAATTTAAGTTTCTTAGATTAGAAGTCAGAAAGCCTGGATTCTATTTCTTATTCTGTTCTTTGAACTCTGAACTAAGACAAATTCATTAGCTGCTGGCTATAGTCCCTGAAACCAGGTTTAAGTTAAGAAGTGAATATTTGGAGCTCAGACCTTAAACGTAGTGTCAAAACTGGAACTCCTAAACAATCTCTAATTCTGGGTCCTGGAGAGCGAGTCACCTTGCCACATACAGTGACATCACTGGCTTGGCACTTCAGTTTCCCTATCAATAAATACTCTTGTCTTATTTATTTTTAGGCTTATTTGAAGAAAACATGAAATCACATATATCATATTGAATTCAGAAGGAATTTAGGATGTAAAAGCAATTCTTTTTTTAGAAAGTTTTTTTTTTTTACTTTATATTTTAATTATTTTTAATTTATGCCCCACTCCTCCCCCAGATGATTCTTTCGCCTGTCTGCTCATTGTTTGCTCACCTTCTCCAGGAGGCAGCAGGAACCAAAACCAGGACCTCCCATGTGGGAGGCAAGTGCCCAATGACCTGAGCCACCTCCTCTCCTCATGGGCTGGGGCCATCTGCTGGCTTTGTGGCATCTGGGCATTTAGGCATCTGCTTGTTGCTGCAGGGTGCAGCACCTAGCTCTTGATTTGGCAGGTGCAGGTGTCTACCTGTCCTCCCCAGGAGGCATCAGACCGAACCCAGAACCTCCCATGTGGATCATTTGAGCCACATCTGCTTCCCTTAAAGCAAGTGTTAATAAAACAGAGCAAATACTTTATGGTACCATTGACTTTATTATACTATAGGAAGAGTATCATGCATAACAGGCGCTCAACCACCTCAACCACTTGAGCTATATCCACTCCCCCAAACATTGATTATTAACTTCCAAACATATGTAATGTTCTTTTTTTTTTTTTAAAGATTTTATTTATTTATTCATTTATTCCCCCCCTGCTGCTTGTGCTCGCTGGGTCAGCCAACCACGCCGTGTGGGCGGGCCTGCCCTTACCAGAAGGCCCCGGGAACTAAACCTGGGGCCTCCCACGTGGCAAACGGGAGCCCCACTGATTGAGCCACAGCCGCTTCCCTGTAATGTTCTTTTTTTTTTTTTTTTTTTACTGGGAGGTACCGGGGATCGAACCCCAGTCTCTCCATATGGTAGACGGACGCCGAACCTCTTGAGCCACATCCGTTTTCCATGTAATGTTCTTTTAATTGCCTGGCATGAATTGACTCATAGATGGATTTTTCTTTCTTTCTTTCTTTTTTTTTTTTTTTTAAAGATTTATTTACTTTATCCATTTTAACCACCCCCCTTCCCCATTTGCTGTTTTGTGTCCATTCGCTGGGCAGTTCTCTGTGTCTGTTTCCTGCCATCTCTTCTCATCCTTCTTCTCCAACCTTCACCAGGATTTGATCCTGGAGACCTCCGATGTAGGAGAGAGGTGTTCTGCCACCTGCGCCACCTCAGTTCCTGGTTTTCAGAGCTTTCGGAGCATCTCGTCTTGTCTCTCCCCTGCGTCTCTCCCCTGTTACGTCATCATCTTGCTGCATGGCTCCTGGGGCCTGGCAGCTCACCGGCACACAGAGCCTGGCAGCCCATGCACCTTCTATATATATATTTTTTATTTTACCGGGAGGTCCCGGGGATCGAACCCAGGTCCCTCCATATGGCAGACGGACGCCCAACCATTTGAGCCACATCCGCCCCCCCTGGATTTTTCTTAACAGCATTTTCCCATGCGTCCTAGATCTTTCTTTTGCTTTAGAACCTCGGTGTTAAGCTACAGTCCCTGTATCAATTATTGAGTATTCAGTCTTATGAAGAACTTGAGTCAGATCTGTTTACCCAGAGCATGTAGTTTATAATTAATAACCAGCCCTTGCATTTGTCTAATGTCTTTCTCTCTGAGGACCAGGTTGATGATGTACTTTCATCTCTACGTCATCACTGGGAAGAGGATAGGTTAGCTATTATGGTCCCCACTTTGCAAATGAAGAGGAGCTTTTCAAACGCAGCTGCCTTCCTTAGAGAGGCGAAAAGGAAAGTTATCTAAAAGGAATGCATAGGAGCTTGAAAAAAATCTCAGTGTTTTATTTAAAAAAAAGTAAATAGTGCAAGGATTACATTAAGATAGCTTATTGTATAATAAAATTGTTGAAGTTTCAGGATGAAATCAGAATGACTAAATTTTTGCTGGATGGTTTGGGAGGCGATGTAAGTGGTGTCACCTGTGTTGATTGAGAGGCATGCTCTGTCCACTTTCTGAATTCTATGCTTTTTTTCTTATTAGATGATCAAGCCAAAGTTCTGTGCCCTTTCATGGCTTGACTCTGAAACTGCATAACAATGCTATTCTTTAAACTTCAGATAAATTCATCCTCTCCCCCGCTTCTCCTGTCATGGGAAGCTCATTTAGCCCTAAAGAGAGCCAGAGAAGACCAATTACTTGGCATCTGGATAAAGTGATGGGATTAATCAGGTTCCAGGAGTCTGTTCGACAGGCTGCACAGAGAGAGCAGGCAGGTTCGTGTTCAAACAGTACATTTTATACTCTTTTCAAAAATGATGCTATTCTTGTAGGTAACTCTGTGTGGCTGTATAAAGCATTCCCCGAGGCATTGTTGAGTGTGTGAGTTTGAAATAAATAGAAGAGTGGGGATTTTGACAAGCTTTAATGAAAGTATTCTGAACACACACACAAATATCTATTTTTCTTTAGCCCAGTGGCTGAGGAGGGTAGAAGTGAGCACTGATGACTTAGCAGGGTGAGTGGAGTGTCACAGAAAGCCCCCAGCCGGGTGTCTTGGGGAGGCTGGGGTTGTGGCAGGATCACTTCTGAGGCTTTACAAGCACAGACAAAAGAACTGTTGACTTCTTCTTCTGAGCCCTTGTGTCTTTCATTAAGCCAGAGGGAGTCCGTGAAGACAGCTGAAATGCACACAATATTTTCTTCACACTCTTTGGCTCTCACAGTTTTTAGGCTGAAATAGTAATTACCCAGAGCTGCTATCCATGGTTTCCAGAATCTCTGTTCAACTATTTGCTTGGTCACCAAACATTTATTTATTTTATTAAAGATTTATTTATTTCTCCCCACCCCCTTGTTGTTTGCATTTGCTGTGTTCATTGTATGCTTGTCTTCCTTTTTTTTTTTAAAGATTTATTTTATTTATTTATTCTTATTTATTTATTTATCCCCCCTTGCTGCTTGTGCTCACTGTGTCCATTTGCTTTGTGTTTTTCTGTGTCTGCTTGTCTCCCTTTATTGCATCATCTTCCTGTGTCAGCTCACCATGCCTTTTGCAGGCCATCAGCTCACTGCATGGCGTGGGCCGGCTTGCCTTCACCAGGAGGCCCTGGGAATCGAACCCGGGGCTTCCCATATGGTAAATGGGAGCCCAACCAATTGAGCCACAGCTGCTTCCCTTGTCTTCCTTTTAGGAGGCACTGGGAACCGAACCTGGGTAGGCACCTAATTGCTTGAGCCACCTCCGCTCCCTGCTTTGTTGTGTCTCTCATTATGTTTTCCCCCTTGTGTCTCTTGTATCATCTTGTTGCGTCAGCTCAATGTCTTCCCTGTCTCTTTAAGAGGTACCGGGAACCGAACCCAGGATCTCCCAGTTGCTTGAGCCACATCTGCTTCCCCAAACATTTATTATTATTTTTTTATAAGGCACTGCTGCCTTTGGAGGTTGGGCAAAAGTATGAAGTGTAGTAGAACTTATAGTTTAGTAGAACAGTGCTGTCCAAATTTTTCCTGTCATGGCACATATAAAAAATGATACAATTTGTATGCCCCACTGAGGTAAAGATTTGGTGAAAAAATTACATTTTCTACATATTGTATAATTATAATTTGAAAGATAAAATCAAAATATTAGGAAAGCATTATTGAGTTTACATAAAATTTCCAAATAAAATACTTTCAAAATTTTAACTTTTGTCAGTGAGTGTAACTTTTTAGTATTAGGTTTATTGAAATGGCTATATGCAACAATGACCAGGAATTTCAGAGTGATAAAAGTTCTTGATGGCCATGAACAATTAGAAGTTCCAGTAGGTGATAAAAATTTAAAAAGAAATTTTAACATTAAAAAATTTACAAAAGTCGAAACTCCATTGAAATAAATCTTATTTTTCTTTCATAAACAAATGTGCAATTGAACTTTCTTGTGATAACATTAATGGATTTTGAATCCAATCAAACTTTCACATTAACTATTTCAAAATAATGACATATCTTTAATTTGAAGTTACATTTCATCAGGGTTGATGTCCACTTGGTTTGTACTGGCAGCCACTATTTACAACCAGCTGGCGTCTTTTCCGATTGGTCAGTGTCTCTGTTCTGTCATATGTTAAATGTTTTTAATATCTTCCTGCTCGTAAGCACTGTTAAAACAATCATTCCGCAGTTAGCTTGGACACTGCTAAAACGGTTCATCAGGCAGAAACGGACAGAAATATTGGATACTTGGTGAAGTCAGATTTGGGTCAGCCGCTGGGCCTTCTCTGGCCAGAAACCCTTACTGGCTCCCCTGCCCCACCCCCACTGCTACTCATCCAGCTCCAGCCCCTAGAAACCAACTCCTCCATCAGGGCCCCCAGCCCTTGCCCGCGATGGGCTGCAGCTGGGTTGGGTGTCCAGGAGGTAAGACAACGCGAGGTGGTCAAGGCCAGATGCCACTGATCCAACTGCCAGCTTCTGGGGATTGCAGGGCAGGATGCCAGACTCTGCCTTGCTTGGGTCATCTTCTGGGCAGCCCCCCCGGGCTGGCTGTACCCAGAGGTGACTGGCCGAGGTGACGACCAAGGGCCATGGGATTTTCTTTCCCCTGACTTAATTTTTTTTTTTTTTTTTTTTAATTTTAGAGCAGTTTTAGGTTTACAGAAAAATCATGCAGAAAGTTCAGAGTTCCCATATATCCCCTGTAACCGTTGGGCAATTTGATGTAATTATGAATTCCAAAAATATAATTGGATCATGCTTGTAAACTGATCTGTTAATCTGGGCATGATTAAGTTATGATTAGGGCGTTGACTGGGCCACATCAGTAGGGCATTGAGCCCCACCCCTTGGTGGGTGGGGGAAGAAAATATAAAAGGCATCACAAAGAACAGAGTTGAAGCAGTTTTGTTTTTGTTTTTTTTTTAATTTTACCGGGAGGTCCCGGGGATCGAACCCAGGTCCCTCCATATGGCAGACGGACGCCCAGCCATTTGAGCCACATCCGCCCCCCCCCAAGCAGTTTTTGAGAAGCAGTTCTGATGTTGGAGAAAAGGCCCCAGAAGAAGAGAAGTGAGCTGTTTGCCTGATAGTCTACAGCTGACCTCGTGGAGGAACCAGAAGAGCTGAGAGAAAAGCAGCCCCGGGAAGAGAGGAACACAAGAAGCCTGAACCCTGGCAAATGGCAGCTGTCTTGCTCTAACACGTGGCAATGAACTTTGGTGAGAAGAAACTTAACGCTTTATGGCCTGGTATCTGTGGACTTCTACCCCAAATAAATACCCTTTATAAAGACCAACCCATTTTTGGTATTTCACATTAGCACCCCTTTGGCTGACTAATACACCCTCTTTTCCCTATTATGAACATTTTGCATTAGCATGGTACATTTGTTACACTTGATGAACTAGTACTATTGTGATTAGAAAACTAAAGGCTGTAGAATACATTAGGGTTTACTCCTTGTGTTGGACAGTTCTACGGGATTTTACAAGTTGTTTATTGTGGTATCATATATATATGATTTTAATTACTTTCAGTGTTATCAATTACACACACAATGTTCTGCTACCATCACCACCACCCACTACCAAAACTTTTCCCTCACCCCAAATGGAAACTTTGTACCCATGAAGAAGTAATTGCCCATTCCCCACCCTCCCCTGGCCCCACCCCTGGTATCCTGGGATCTACTTTCAGTGTCTATGAATTTGCATATGCTAGTTATTTCATGTAAGTAACTAGAACTCATACACTATTTGTCCTTTTGTGTTTGGCTTACTTCATTCAACAGGATGTCTTCAAAGTTCATCTATGTTATAACATGTATCAGAACTTTATTCCCCTCCCTTTTTATTTCTTTTTTTACAGCTGAATAGTATTCCATTTTATGTATATACCACAGCTTGTTTATGTTTTCATCCATTTATGGGTTACTTCTACTTTTGGCTATTGTGAACAATGCTATAAACATGGGTGTACAAATATCTGTTTGAGTCCCTGCTTTCAATTCTTTTGGATATATACCTTGACGTGGGATTGCTTGGGTCATATGGTAATTCTACACTTAACTTTCTAAGGAACCACCAAACTCTTTTGCACAGCAAAACCATTTTGCATTTCTTCCACAATACATGAGGGTTCCTATTTCTCTACTTCCTATCCAACACTTGTTATTTTCCATTTTTAAAATAATAGTCATTCCTGTGCCTGTGTGAATATATCTCATTGTGATTTTGATTTTCACTTCTGTGATGGCTAATGATGTTGAGCATCTTTTCATGTGCTTATTGGCCATTTGTTATCCTTTTTTGGAGTAATGTCTATTCAAATCTTTTGCCCATTTTAAAATTCAGTTGTTTGTCTTTTTGTTGTTGAGTTGAGGAGTTCTTTAGTATTCTGGATATTAAACCCTTACCAGATATATGGTTTCCAAATATCTTCTTCCATTTTGTTTGTTGTCTTTTCACTTCTTTACTTTCCTGTCCCAGAACCTTGTGATTCACCCTGGTTTGATGCCTACCCCCAACCTGTTCAGTCCCTTAACGTTTATTAATGAAGGAATCTGTGCCACATCCACACCAATTACCCAATAGAATCCTGATGTTATAAAATATTAGAGTTTCTAATACTAACTCCAGTTTCTGTTAGCTGGACCACCTAAGTGAAAAATGGACATTTCTGGAGTGACCACCCCCTTCTCTGGATTCACCCTACCGTGCCCCACGGTACCCAAATGGGGAAGAAACTAGAGGCAGAAAAGTCTCACAGATAAAAACTGGGGGTTAAATGGAACTACTGTAAGACAGGAGGGTTCCAGAAATGAAAAGTGTAAGGAAAAGGAGGCACTGAGTGAGGGGGAGAATTTAAACAAATCATAGGAGCTGGGGAGAAAATTCTGAACAGAAACAAATATAACAGATCAAGATTCCTAGAGAAAGAACAAAGGAAAAGAAGCTTTCTCCAGGAGGTGAAACAATTGCACAAAAAGTGCAATCTTAAAAATCATACCACATATCCAGGGCAAGAATCAGATGAAGAAGAGCTGAGAAATTCTAAACAGTTGGATCTAGTGTTAAGGAAGAGCCTTAACACAAAGTCAATTAACAATACAACCCGAAACAAGAGGGACAAACTTACCTTTATAGTTAACTCATCAAGATAATCAGATGGCTAGACATCAAAATATTACAAGCCACACTAAGAACAGGCAGATATGGCTCAGTCAAGGGAACAAATTAAATATCAGAGGAGACATAGAATTTGGAACAACTAGTCAGAGACATTCAAACAAATCTCCTAAATCAATTCAAGGAGACGAAGGAAAACATGGATAAAAAACTAAAGGGTATTGGGAAGCGGCTGTGGCTCAATCAGTAGGGCTCCCATTTACCATATGGGAGGCCCCGGGTTCGGTTCCCGGGGCCTCCTGGTGAAGGCAAGCCCGCCCGCACGGCGTGGTTAGCTGACCCAGCGAATACAAGCAGCAAGGGGGGGGGATAAATGAATAAATAAATAAAATCTTTAAAAAAAAAACAAAACTAAAGGGTATTAAGAAGACAATGTAGGGGGCGGATGTGGCTCAAATGGTTGGGCGTCCGTCTGACATATGGAGGGACCTGGGTTCAATCCCTGGGACCTCCCGGTAAAATTAAAAAAATATATAGAGAAGGCATATGGGCAGCCAGGCCCCGGGAGCTATGCAGCAAGATGATGTAACAGGAGAGAGACGCAGGGGAGAGACAAGACGAGATGCTCTGAAAACCAGGAACCGAGGTGGCGCAGGTGGCAGATCACCTCTCTCCTACATCTGAGGTCTCCAGGATCAAATCCTGGTGAAGACTGGAGAAGAGATGGCAGGAAACAGACACAGAATTGCCCAGCAAATGGACACAAAACAGCAAATGGGGAACAGGGGGTTTAAAATGGATAAAGTAAATAAATAAATCTTTGGAAAAAAAAAAAAAAAAGAAGACAATGTGTAAGCATAAAGAAGAATTTGAGAGTATAAAAGTAAATATAGGGGGCGGATGTGGCTCAAATGGTTGGGCGTCCGTCTGCCATATGGAGGGACCTGGGTTCGATCCCCGGGACCTCCCGGTAAAATAAAAATATATATATACATAGAAGGCACATGGGCTGCCAGGCTGTGTGTGCTGCTGAGCCGTCGGGCCCGGGAGCCATGCAGCAGGATGATGACATAACAGAGGAGAGACAAGACGAGATGCTCCGAAAGCTCCAGAAGCCAGGAGCTGAGGTGGCGCAGGCAGCAGAATACCTCTCTCCTACATCAGAGGTCTCCAGGATCGAATCCTGGTGAAGACTGGAGGAGGAGGATGAGAAGAGATGGCAGGAAACAGATAGAGAATTGCCCAGCAAATGGACACAAAAAACAGCAAATGGGGAAGGGGGTGTTTAAAATGGATAAAGTAAATAAATAAAATCTTTAAAAAAAAAAAAAAAAAAGTAAATATAGGGGGAAGCAAATGTGGCTCAAGTGATTGGGCTCCTGGTGATTGAGCTCCTGTCTACCATATAGGAGGGTTCAATTCCCAGGGCCTCCTGGTGAAGGCAAGCTGGCCTGTGCGGTGAGCTGGCCCATGTGGAGAGCTGGTGCAGCAAGATGATACAACAAATAAAGAGACATGGAGGAGAGACAATAAGAGATGCAACAGACCAGGGAGCTGAGGAGGCACAAGAGATTGAGTGCCTCTCTCCAGATGGTCCCAGGACCGGTTCCTGGTGCTGCCTAAAGAGAAGACAAACAGACACAGAAGAACACACAGCGAATGGACATACAGAGCAGACACCACAAATACAATGGGGATGGGGGAGGAGATATAAATAAATAAATCTTAAAAAATATATATACAGGGAAGTGGATGTGGCTCAAGCAATTGAGCTCCAGCCTACCACACGGGAGGCCTCGGGTTTGGCTCCCAGTGTCTCCTAAAGAGATGAGGAAGACAGTGAGCTGATGTAATGTGCTGGCATGGCGAGCTCATGGAAAGATGACACAACTGGAGACACAAGGAGGAAAACATAATGAGAGACACAACAAAGCAGGGAGCAGACATGGCTCAAGCAATTAGGTGCCTCCCTCCCACATGGGAGGTCTTGGGTTCGGTTCCTGTGCCTTCAAAAAAAAAGAAGATGAGCACACAATGAACAGATACAGCAAATGCAAACAACAAGGGTGTGGGGAGAAATAAATAAAATAAATCTTTTTTTAAAAAGTAAATTAATGGAAATTATGTGGATGAAAGTTACAATATAGAGATTAAAAACACACTAGAGGGAGGCGGCTGTGGCTCAATCAGTGGGGCTCCCGTTTACCATGTGGGAGGCCCCGGGTTCGGTTCCCGGGGCCTCCTGGTGAAGGCGGGCCCGCCCGCACGGCGTGGTTGGCTGACCCAGCGAGTGCAAGCAGCAAGGGGGGGATGAATGAATAAATAAATAAAATCTTTAAAAAAAAAAAAAACACACTAGAAGCATAAAACAGCATATTTGAACTGGCAAAAGAAAGAATCAGTGAGCTAGAATACAGGACAATTGAAATCATATAGTCAGAAGAACAGATAGAGAAAAGAATAGAAAAACTTGAGCAGTGTCTTAGGAATTTGAGTGACACCATGAAGTGCACAAACATACACATCATGACTGTCCCAGAAGAAGAGAAGGGAAGAGCGGCGGAAAGAATATTTGAGGAAATAATGGCCAACATGTCATGTGCTTCCTGACTTGGTTTCTTCCTACAGCTGAATAATATCCATTATATGAATATATCACATCTTGTTTATCCATCCATCAGTTGTCGGACACTTAGGTTGTTTCTATCTTTTAGCAACTGTGAATAATGTCACTATGAACATCGGTGTTTGTGTCCTTGCTTTCAGTTCTTCTGAATATATTCCTAGTAGCGGGGTTGCTGGATCATATGGCAGTTCTATATTTAGTTTCCTGAGGAACCTCCAGATCATCTTCCACAGAGGCTGCACCATTTTACATTCACACCAAGAGTGAAGGAGTGTCTTTATTTCTCCACAACTTCTCCAGCACTTTTAGTTATCTGTTTTATTAATATGGCCATTTTGTATGGTGTGAGATGATATCTCATTGTAGTTTTCGTTTGCATTTTCCTAATAGCTAGTGATATTGAACATCTTTTCATGTGTATTTTGGCCATTTGTACTTCTACTTCAGAAACAATGACAGTGTATTTTGCCCATTTTTAAATTGGGTTGCTTGTCATTTTGTCTTTAAGTTGTGTGAAAGAGATCACACAACTTGGAGATCAATCCCTTATCAGATATATGGTTTCCAATGTTTTTTTTCCCATTGAGTAGGCTACCTCTTTACTTTCTTGACAAAGTCTTTTGGAGAACAAAAGTGTTTAATTTTGAGGCAGTCCCATTTATCTATTTTTTCTATTGTTGCTCATGCTTTGAGTGTAAGGTCCAACAAACCACCACAAGATCTTCAAGATGTTTCCCTACATTTTCTTCTAGGAGTTTTATGGTTCTAGTTTTTATATTTAGGTCCTTGATTCATTTTGAATTAAGTTTTGTATAACTGTGAGATAACGGTCCTCTTTCTTTCTTTTAGTTATGAATATACAATTTTCCCAGCACCATTTGTTGAGTAGGTCTGACCCAGGTGAATGGGTTTGACAACCTTGTCAAAAATTGTGAGGGTCTATTTCCGAACTCGATTCAATTCCATTGGTCAAGTTATCTATCTTTATGCCAGTACTATGCTGTTTTTACCACTGTAGATAAAGAATATGTTTCAAAGTCTGGAATTGAGAGTCCCCCAACTTCATTCTTTTTAAAGATATTTTCAGCTATTTGGGGATGCTTACCCTTCCAGAAAAATTTTATAATTGGCTTTTCCAATTCTACAAAGAAGGATATTGGGATTTTTATTGGGATTGCATTAGATCTGTGGATCAGTTTGGGTAGAATTGATATCTTAATGATATTTGGTCTTCCAACCCACAAACACAGAATATCCTTCCATTTATTTAGATCATCATTGGTTTCTTTTAGCAATGTTTCATAGTTTTCTTAGTACAAGTCCTTTATGTCCGTGGTTAAATTTATGCCTAAATATTTGATTCTTTTAGTTGCTATTGTAAATGGAATTTTTTTTCTGACTTCCTCCTCAGGTTGCTCATTAGTAGTGTATAGATATGCTATTTATTTTTGTGTATTAATCTTGTATCTGACCACTTTGCTGAAATCATCTATAAGTTCTAATAGTTTTGTTGTGGATTATTTAGGATTTTATAAGTATAGGATCATATCATCAGCGAATAGTGAAAGTTTTACTTCTTCCTTTCCTATTTGGTTGCTTTTTATTTCTTTTTCTTGCCTAATTACTCTAGCTAGAACTTCTAGCACCATATTGAAAAACAGTGGGGAGAGACGGCATTCTTGTCTTGTTCCTGATCTCAGTGGGAAAGCTTTCAGTCTTTCTCCTTTGAGTACAATGTAGCTGTGGGTTTTTCATAGAGGCACTTTATCATATTGAGAAAATTTCCTTCTATTCCTATCTTTTGAAGTGTTTTTATCAAGAAAGGGTGTTGTATTTTGTCAAATGCATTTTGTACATCAACTGAAATGATCATGTCATTTTTCTTCTTCAATTTATTAATGCAGTATATTGCACTGATTGATTTTCTTATGTTGAACCACCCTTGCATATCTGGTATAAAGCCCACTTGATCATGATGTATAATGTTTTTGATGTATTTTTGGATTTGGTTAACAAGTATTTTGTTTAGGATTTTTGCATTTATAGTCATTAAAGAAATTGGTCTATAATTTTCTTTTTTCATAATATCCTTATTTGGCTTTTGGTAGAGTTCCTTCCTGTTTAATTTTTTTGACGAGTTTGAGCAAGATTGGTATTGGATCTTCTTTAAATGATTGGTAGAATTCACCTGTGAAGACATCTGGTCCTGGACTTTTCATTTTGGGGAGGTTTTTGATGACTCAATTTTTTCACTTGTGATTGGTTTGTTGAGGTCATCTATTTCCTCTAGGATCAGTGTGGTTTGTTCATGTGTTTCCAGAAATGTGTCCATTTCATCAATGTTGTCTAGTTTGTTGGCATAAAGTTGTTCATAGTATTCTCTTATGATCTGTTTTATTTCTGCTGGGTCAGTGGTAATGTCACCCTTCTCATTCTGATTTTATATATTTGCATCTTCTCTCTCTTTTTTTTTTTTCTTTGTTATTCTAGCTAAGTGTTTATGGATTTTGTTATCTTCTCAAAGAACCTCTAGGTATGCAGTTAGGTCTTTGATTTTAGCTCTTTCTTCTTTCATAATATAAGCATTGAGGGCTATAAATTTCCCTCTCAGCACTGCCTTCACTGTATCCCATAAGTTTTTTTTTTAAGATTTTATTTATTTATTCATTTATCCCCCCCTTGCTGCTTGTGCTCGCCGGGTCAGCCAACCACGCCGTACGGGCGGGCCCGCCTTCACCAGGAGGCCCCGGGAACCGAACCCGGGGCCTCCCACATGGCAAACGGGAGCCCCACTGATTGAGCCACAGCCGCTTCCCCCCATAAGTTTTGATATATTGTATTCTTGTTTTCATTTGTCTTGAGGTATTTACTGATTTCTTTTGCAATATCTTCTTTTACCCACTGATTATTTAAGAATGTATTGTTTAATCTCCATATATTTTTGAATTTTCCTTTTTCCACCTGTTATTAATTTCCAACTTTATTCCATTATGATCAGAGAAAGTGTTTTGTATAATTTCAATGTTTTAAAAATTACTGATGGGAGACGGATGTGGCTCAAATGGTTGGGTGTCCATCTCCCATATGGAGGGACCCGGGTTTGATACCCGGGACCTCCCGGTAAAAAAAAAAAAAAAATTACTGAGATCTGACTTATGTCTCAACATATGGTCTACCCTGGAGAAAGATCCATGAGCACACGAGAAAAATGTATATTCTGCTGTTTGGGGTATAATGCTCTATAAATGTCTATTAGGTCTAGTTCATTTATATTATTTATCCTCTGTCCAGATGTTCTGTCTAATGCTGAGAGTGGAGTGTTGATGTCTCCAACTATTATTGTAGAGACGTCTATTTCTCCCTTCAGTTCTCCCCAAGATGGCTCCCTCATCTGTTTTGCTCATTGTTGGTGCTCATTGTCTGCTCCTTGTTCTTTTTTTTTTTTTTTTTTTGCTTGTTGTCTGCTTGTTGTCTGTTTGTTTTTTCTCTAGGAGAAACCATGAACCAAACCCGGAACCTCCCATGTGGGAGGTGGATGTTCAACTGCTTGAGCCACATCTGCTCCCTGCTTGATTTTTGTTTTTTGCTCATTGTCTGCTCGTTCTTTTTTGCTTGTTGTCTCATTGTTTTTGCTTGATGTCTGCTCATTGTCTGCTCGTTGTTTGTTTGTCTTCTTTAGGAGGCACTGGGAACTGAACCCAGTACCTCCCATGTGGGAGGCAGGCGCCCAATTGCTTAGGCCACATCAGTTCCCTCCCTTTCATTTTGCTAACATGTGTTTTATGTATTTTTAGCCATCTATAGTAGGTGCATAAATATGTATTATTGTTATTTCTTCTTGGTGAATTGGCCCTTTTATTAATATATAGTAACATTCTTCATCCCTTATAACGGTTTTGCATTTAAAATCTATTTTATATGATATTAGTATCACTACACCTACTCCTTTTTTATTGCTATTAGTGTGGAATATCTTTTTCCAAGCTTTCACTTTCAACCTGATTGTGTCCTTGTATCTAAGGTGAGTCTCTCTTTTTTTTTTTTTTTTAAGATTTATTATTTATTTATTTATTTATTTACCCCCCCTTGCTGCTTGTGCTTGCTGTGTCCTTTTGCTGTGCGCTTTTCTGTGTCTGCTTGTCTCCCTTTGTTGTGTCATCTTGCTGCACCAGCTCACCACACCACATGGGTCGGCTTGCCTTTACCAGGAGGCCCGGGGAATCGAACCCAGGACCTCCCATATGGCAAACGGGAGCCCAACCAATTGAGCCACAGCCGCTTCCCAGGTGAGTCTCTTATAGACAACAAATATGGCTCTTTTTTTTTTTAATCCATTCTATTAGCCTATGTCTTTTAATTGGAGATTTCAATCCATAAACATTCAGTGTTACTACTATAAAGGCATTTACTTACTTCATCCATTTTATCCTTTGGCTTTCTGTTGTCATATCTTACTATTGTCTGTCTTTTAACCCTTTCAATTTCTCTTACTTACGTTCTTCATTTTTACCCTCTTCTCCAGAGCTCTCTCTTGTCCTTTCCTTTCAGGCTGTAACACACCCTTTAATATTTCTTGTAGAATTAGTCTTTTGATAACATACTCTCTCAGTTTTTGTTTGTCTGTAAAGACTTTAAACTCACCTTCATTTCTGAAGGATTGTTTTGCCAGATAAGGCATTTTTGGCTGGCAGTTTTTCTCTTTCAGTACCTTAAATATATCATAACACTGCCTTCTCATCTCCATGGTTTCTGATGAGAAATTGGCACTTAGCCTTATTAAGTCTCCCTTGTAAGTAATACATTGCTTTTCTCGTGCTTGCTCTCAAAATCCTCTCTTTATCTTTGGCTTTTGACAATCTGAATAGATGTCTCGGAGGAGGTCTATTAGGATTTACTCTGTTTGGGGTACGTTGTCCTTCTTGAATATTGATATTCATATCTTTCATAAGGGTTGGAAAATTTTCAATCAGTATATCCTCAAATATTATTATTATTTTTTTTTTAAAGATTTTTATTTATTTATTCATTTATCCCCCCCCTGCTGCCCGTGCTATCTGGGTCAGCCAACCCTGCCGTGCGGGCGGGCCCGCCCCCACCAGGAGGCCCCGGGAACCGAACCCGGGGCCCCCCACATGGCAAACGGGAGCCCCACTGATTGAGCCACTGCCACCTCCCTCAAATATTCTTTTTACCATTTTCTTCTCCTCTGGGACACCTATAATGTGTATGTTTGTGTGTTTCATGTTGTCTTTCAATTCCCTGAGACCCTGTTCAATTTTTTGCATTCTTTTCTCTGTCCTCCCATCTTTTCAAGTTCAAATGTTCTGTCTTTGAATTCACTTACTCGTTCTTATAACATTTCAAACCTGCTGTTATATGCCCCATGTATGTTTTTTAATTTTATTGAAATATATCATTCATATATAACATACATAAACAATAAGTATATAGTAAAAGTTGTGAACTTACAAAACAAGCATGCATAACATCATACAAGGGTACCATACATCACCCCACCACCAACACCTTGCATTGTTGTGAAAGATTTGTTACAAATTATGAAAGAATATTGTCAAAATATTACTACTAACTATAGTCCATATCTTACATTTGGTGTATTTTCCCCCCAACCCACCCTATTATTTTTTACAATATATTTTATTACAGAAGTTGTGAACTTACAAAACAATTGCGCACATGTGTAGAATTCCCATACAACACCCCTTCATCAATATACCATACTGTGGTGGAACATTTGTTACAGATTATGAGATAATATCATCAGACTATTACCACCAACTATGGTCAATAGCATACAGTTGGCACATTTTTTTCCATACACCCCTCCCCCCCATTAGCAACACAGTACATTTTTGGCATTGATGCAAGAATATTGCTGTTAACCACAGTCCATAGGTCACACCAATTGTATTTTTCCTATGCTTCACATTCCCACCACCCTGCAATAGTGACCTACATCTGCTCTAGCTCACAGAAGGACACTCTTGCATCTATACCATCAACCACAGTTCTCATCCACTTCTGGTTTCACTGTGTTATTCAGGCCCTAGATTATTCTCTAGCTTTCTTTTAACTGATACTTACATCCTTAGACTGCCCTTTTCAGCCATATTCCCATTTATAAACCAGCTGCCACTCACTATAATGTGTTACCATCAACTCTATCCATTTCCACACATTTACAGTCAAGTTAATTAAAACTCCTACGTATATTAAGCATCAGTAGTCCTTCTCAGCCCTCCTCTTATCTCCTTATAAACTATACTCTAGGTTTTAACTCCATGTGTTCATTCTTCATATTTAGTTCATATTAATGAGACCATGCAATATTTGTTCTTTTTTTTTTTTTTTAAAGATTTTATTTATTTATTCATTTATCCCCCCCCTGCTGCCTGTGCTCGCTGGGTAAGCCAACCGTGCCGTGTGGGCGGGCCCGCCCTCACCAGGAGGCCCGGGGAACGGAACTGGGGGCCTCCCACATGGCAAACAGGAGCCCCACTGATTGAGCCACAGCCGCTCCCCATATTTGTTCTTTTGTATCTGGCTTATTTCACTTAGCATAACGTTTTCAAGGTTCACCCATGTTATCACATGTGTCTCAATTTTATTTCTTCTTACTGCAGCATAGTATTACGTAGTATGTATATAGCACATTTTGTTTATCCATTCATTGGTAGATGGACACTTGGGTTATTTCCATCTTTGGGCAATTGTGAATAATGCCGTTATGAACATCAGTGTGCAGATGTCTGTTCGTGTCATAGCTTTCAGTTCTTCTGGATATATTCCTAGTAGAGGAATTGCTGGATCATATGGCAGTTCTACATTTAGCTTCCTGAGGAACTGCCAAACTGTTTTCCACAGAGGCTGCACCATTTTACAATCCCACTGTTAGCCCCATTTAGCAAAATAATCCCCTGCGACCCTGGTCAGCGCTGGCAGGTCTCCCCTGCTCCAATAACAGATGACCCCAAATACCCACCCCTGTCCCTAATCCAACAGGATGTACTAGTCTCAAAACCAACTATGAGAATATGACAAGATCATGGGAGGTACCTGTGCAATCATAAATGAAACTTGTTTTTATATTAACAAAACTGGGCAGGTAGAAGAAAATCTTAAAAATTCAAAAGAAAGCAAATCATTCAGAGGGCCTGAGACAGCTATGGAAATCAATCCTGGTTATCCTCATTTCTCTTACTTTTTCTCACCCCCTCCAAATCAACCCTTTTACCTATTATAACACCACTACTGTTACGATGGCTGCTGATTCTTTTGGGTCCTCGTCTCTTACAGCCTCTCGTCCGATTCACATGCAGAATCGTACAATGGACAACTCAGGAATATGTGCACGGCATCTTCTTGCTACATGAACGCCAATACCAGCCTCTTCCGGAGCAGAAATCAGAACCCACTGGACAGAGCAGGAGGGAACCCTTTGCTGCCCCATAACAGCAGGAAGTAGCCAGACTGAGTCGATCCCCTCACCCTTCCATTCTGCCCAGTATTCCCATTACTTAGGTCCTTCATCATATACATATAATCAAAGAGTTAGGAGTATTAGAGTTTCCCCTACGTTTGCAATGATTTGACAGGTCATAGGACCGTGAATCAATGCCCCTGTGGCATAGGTTGAGGAAAAGCAGCCTCCAGCCATAACCCACCTAACCCAAAGAGCAAGCCATCACAGCCCATCCCCTCCCAAGAATAAATAAAGTGGAGTAGATAAGGGCCATCTCCCCTCCAGGCCCAAACACCACCAACCCCTCCCACATTCCAAGACCTACTAGCCCACTCCCCCTGGCCATTTGGCCCCAGGCTGTACTCGGTTTCCCCTCCTACTGATGTCCTGTATAAAGACATATCCACTACCCTCTGTAGGTGGGCTGAAGTCTCTCTTCAGACCCCCTCTGTTGGGAGAGCTTCCCAATAAACTTCCTGCCTGCAATCATTAGTCTCTTTGTCCCAGAGACTCTCTAACACCCACCAACAGTGAAGATGTGTTTCTGTTTCTCCACATCCTCTCAGACAATTATTGTTTTGTTTTTTTAAAAAAATAATGCCCATTCTATGCAGTGTGAGATAATATCTCATTATGATCTCTTTATATAGAATGGAAATCAAACCCTTTTTGGGTATGTGGTTTCCAAATATTTTCTCCTATTGAGTGGGCTGCCTTTTCAACTTCTTGACTAAGTCCTTTGAATCACAAAAATGTTTAAGTTTGAGGAGGTCCCCTTTATCCATGTTTTCTTTTGTGCTTTCCGTGTAAGGTTTAAGAATGTAGCACTTACCACCAGGTCAAGTGTTGTTGCAAGTAACTATGAATCTTGTCATCTAAGGAGTGAAGTTGGGGGGTCGCTGTGCCCCGAGGGGAGGAAGAGGGAGGAATAGGATAGATGGAAGAGGGGGTATTTAGTGGGCAATGGTCCACTGTTGAGGAAAAGGAAATGATCAGACATTTCAGGGATTATTAGACACTGGATCAGAAGTGACATTAATTCCAGGAGACCCAAAATGTCACTGTGGTCCAAATGGCTCCTATAATTTCATTACAATTCATTTTTTCTTTTCCCAAGGTGTCTTTTTTCCCCCTTAGAAATAAAAAGGGCTGTGGATTAGCAGGCTCCCAGCACTGCCACTTTCCCTGCAGCTCACCTCTAAATCCTAGTTTATAAAGGTTACTTAAAAAGACCACTCTCTGCTTTTTAGAGTCCCACCTAGACACATCCTAATGCATTATTTAACAACAACAACAACAAAAGTATTTCCAATTTCTCCACTTCAGATCATTGGAACTTTTAAAACTCTTACCCTGAGTAAGAGGCTGCCAGGGCCTGCTGTGGGGTGCAGGGCAGCCTAGAAAGCGGCGCGGGCAGGCCTGGGCCGTGCGGGTGGGCGTGATGGGGACGCCACCGCCCGCCTCCGCTGGTCTCTGCCTTAGGAGCCAGAGGCTGAAGTCCAGCAGAGGGTGCGGGGAGAGAGCGGCCGGGGCACCGGAGCCCCTCCCCCGGCCTTTGCACCCTGGCGCCCCTGCCCTTTGCGCCGAGGGCGGCTGCGGCCTTGCACCCCTGCCTCGCGGTCTCCGGGTGCAGCCGGGCGGCATGCAGCGGCTGCTGGCTTCCGGCGGCGGCCGGGTCCTGGGGCGCGGCGTGGGCGCGCGGGGCCTGCTCCCGGGCCGCCCCGGGCCCGGCGCGCGTCCTGCTGCGGGGCCCTGCGACTCGGACCGCAGCCCGAGCCGCCGGGCCTCCGACGGCGCCCGGAACCAGCCCCTCAGCTCGGAGTTCGTGGCCCGGCCGGTGGGGGTCTGCTCCATGCTGCGGCTGCCCGTGCAGGCCTCTCCCGAGGGCCTGGACGCCGCCTTCGTCGGGGTGCCCCTGGACATTGGGACCTCCAACCGACCGGGGGCGAGGTAAGGCCCGAAGACCGGGCAGCGGGCCACGAGGCCGGACAGCCGGACAGGCGCGGGGGCGCAAGCACAGGCGCCCCTTCCCGCCCGGCGCCCGGGGTCAGCCTGAAACCCTGGGCGCTCAATAAGCACCCCCGAGGGCTCAACCCGGGGCGGAGGGAGGGCTCGTCCTCCAGCCTTCTCGGGGCCTCGGTAGATCAAGGAGCCGGTTCTGCGAACCCTGCTGAGAACAGAGGAAGCTGGCTGCCCCTTCCCAAAACCTCGAGGTGGCACCTGACTCAAGAAATGCTCAAATAAGGGAGTTTTCCTGGGAGAAAGTCAGAGGGAGTGAAGTGCATTTTCCTCATTTCTCCGCATCAGTTAGTTTTTTTTTTTTTTTTTTAAGATTTTATTTATTTATTCATTTATCCCCCCCCTGCTGCTTGTGCTCGCTGGGTCAGCTAACCACGCCCTGCGGGCGGGCCTGCCCTCACCAGGAGGCCCCGGGAACCGAACCCGGGGCTCCCATATGGTAAACGGGAGCCCCACTGATTGAGCCACAGCCGCTTCCCCATCAGTTAGTTTTTTTTTTTTTTTTTTTACCGGGAGGTCCGGGAATCGAACCCGGGTCCCGCCATATGGGAGACGGACGCCCAATTGAGCCACATCCGCCCCCCATCAGTTAGTTTTGATTCCCCTCAGCAGCATTACCTCAGACTATGAGGTGTGAATTTTAGAGGTCACCGTTTAGTATAAATGTCTGCGAAGTGCAATACACTTTGTGTAGATTACTTCATTTACTTCTTACCAGGGGGAAAGTAAATATTGCTGTTATTTTACATTAGGAAGCTGAGGCTCAGTGAAACTAAGCAGTAGTCTCAATGCCATTTAGAAAAGTGGTGGCGGGTGGGCTCCAAAGCCTGTGCGGTTAATCTCTTCAATATATAGCCTAGATCTGTGGTTCTCAGCCGGGGCTGATATTTGTCCCCCAGGGGACATTCCTCAGCATCTGGAGGAATTTTTGTTTACACCTGGGGGACAGGGTGCTACTGGCATCTAATAAGTAGAGACCAGGGACGCTGCTAAACATCCTACAATGCACAGGGCAGTCCTGCAACAGACTCATCTGGCCCCAAATGTCAGTAGGGCCACAGCCGGGAAACCCCTGCATAGGGAGAGTCTCAACACTTTTACGGACGATTCTCCCTCTTCCAGGTTCGGTCCCCGCCGGATCAGAGAAGAATCGGTAATGCTGCGGACAGTCAATCCCAGCACAGGGGCGCTCCCCTTCCAGTCCCTCATGGTTGCAGACCTAGGCGACGTGAATGTCAATCTCTACAACCTTCAGGCCAGCTGCCAGCTAATTCAAGAGGCTTATCAGAAAATTATAACAGCTGGCTGTGTTCCTTTGACCTTGGGTAATGACCATCTGGGAGGGTGAATGTGATTCTCTGGGGCTGGGGCTTATTTATCATGGATTTGAATACAGCTTCCAGGGCTGGGAGCAGGGAGACAGCCTTTAAGAGAAAACTTCATTCATTCATTTTAATGCTTGGGGAGAGGCCTGGATTAGGGTGAGGTGAGGGAAGCACTATCGGGTGCAAAATTTAAGGGGTGCCAAGAAACTCAAAAAAAAGCAGGATAAGTATTACTGATTCATTCCTTTTGTCTCCAGCTCCAATCTGACTCAGAGCAGCACCGTTGCTGAACTTGTCTTTATTTAAAATTTTGATGTTTTGTTCATCATGGAGTTTTTTGCATTGATTTTTAAAAAAATGTTACATTAAAAGAGTATTTATCTTGATTATAAGTGTTTCAGTTTGCCAAAGGGCCGCTGATGCAAAGTACCAGAAATGTGTTGGCTTTTATTTTCTTATTTTGTTTTTGTTGTTTTGTGTTGGCTTTTATAAAGGGTATTTATTTGGGGTAAAATCTCACACACAGTTCCAAGGCCATGAAAAGTCCAATTCAAAGTAAGAGGTGCTTTCTCACCCAAGGCAGCTGCCACATGTTGAGGCAAATGGCGGGTGATCTCTGCCTGGTCCCTGCCTTCCCCTCTGGCCTTCCTCTCCTGGTTCAGTTGCTCTGCTTTCTTTCCAATTTCAGCTGGCATAGGGCTTCTCTCTTACCGGCTTTTCTCCTTGCAGCTCAGCTTTGGGCAAAACTGGAGTCTTTTTTCTCACATGGCAGAATCAAAATGGCAGTTCCCTTTTTCCTCTGTCAGTGTGAGTCCATTTATATCAGACCCAGCAATGGGGCAGGGACTCAACCTGAGTCATGCCTCACTGACTTAGTATAACCAAAGCCCTAAAGCAGTCTTACCAAGTAATCTAGTCAAAGGCCCCTCAACTGAATTCAATGCAATCAAAGGGTATCACACCTAGAGGAACAGATTAGTTTACAAACATTATCTTTCTCTTTTTGGGATTCATAAAATAATCTCAAACTGCCACACTAAGCTTTTTGGCACCCCTTAAATTTTGCACTTGACCCTGGTCCCAGTCTGATGACCAATATCCAGGCCTGGAGAAGGCTGCCAATGGGGCTCAACTGTGACTTTCCAACTATTTCAAGGACATTGTTTCCAAGGACTTAATTTGAGAGGAGAACTGCAAAGGGGGTATTTTGTCCTGGTCAGGGTCCAGAACAATCTACAGGGCAGCTTTTCTCATCCTCCCTCACCCTGCCCCTCTCTTACTATAGTAGTTCTTTCTCCTTTGGTTCACCAGTAGTTAAAATGACAGTGACCTTTTTCTAATTATCCTAATTTACTTTTGCTAAATTAGAGGACCTAGCCTGCATAACACAGTGGTAAGGAGTATGTTTTCTGGAGTTGCCTGACATGGCTCGAAATCTCAGCTCTACCACTCACCTGCCATGTTTCTTACTGTGCTGCTTTTATGCTTCATTTCCTTATCCGTAAAATGGGAAGGAATAACCCCTACTTCATTGGATTGTGTGAAGGGCGTATACTGCAAGTGCACATAAAGAGCCTAGTATTGTGCCTGGCCCATTCGAGGCTTCTAGGTCTGTGCCGTCCAATACAGTAACCACTGGCTATATGTGGCTGTTAGAATTAGTTACAGTTAAATAAAATCCAGTGGCCATTTTCTCACGACGGAACAAGATCTTGTTTCAGCTACAGCTACAGCTAATTGGAAGGGGGGCTAGATCGTCTAAATTTAAGCTTGTTCTTTGTAATACTCAGTCCTCTAATCTTACCCACATTCCAGCTGTTTTTCCTTCTTTCTCTGCAGGTGGAGATCATACAATCACATATCCCATATTGCAAGCGGTGGCAAAAAAGTAAGTCCTAAGTGGCTTTGCCCAAGCGAGTTTTTTGCAAAAAAAAAATTCAGGAACTGGAGAGTGCATTGTCTGCTGCTAGGTGGCATCAGGTGCCCTCCACTGGCTCAAGTCATTGGAGGTGAAATTCCCCACTGCTCTGCTTCTGTGGATCAAAGTTAAGGGCAAGCTCCAGGTGTCCCTGTCAGTCACCAGCTGGAAGCCAAGACCACTTATTGTGAACACTCTGGCCCCTCTCCCTCGCCCTAGATCTGCTCGGCATGTTCAGCATTTCCAACTTGCCTCTGTTTTTGGAAGATGAGCTTCTACTGAAATACACAACCCCAGTTAACTTGAGTTTGTTTTGCCACAACAGTCAAATACAAATACTGAGAGGCATTTGCTGAGGAGAGGCTCTGTTTTCTCCTGCAAGGGTCCCCCATCCCAGACAATGAAAAGGTTGATTTTCCTGTAAAGCAAGTCCACCAGGGATTGACTAACTTTGGCTAATGTAGTTTGAGAAAGACACAGAAGGGCTAGGGGGGTGGCAGCCCCAGAATTCACCTGTGGGAAGGACACAGGGGTGGGAGGGTACAGGTCTTTTCTCAAGGCTGTCTGGCTAGCATTGATTTGGACGACATGTTCATTTTGGGTGGCTGGCAGGGGTTGCTGGAGATTATGGGTGGAGAGCCTTGTCAAAGCTGCTTCTTGGTGCCACAGCTGGAGAAAGAGTGGCTCTGAGTGGTCCAGTCTCCAGCTAGCCCAGCTCTGAGCTGCCTCCATTCATTCTTGTCCCCTTGCCCTCTCCATCTCTAAGGAAGGCACATTCCGGCTGAAACATGATGAGAGGGAGCCACAACGCACCTCTGTTTCTGCCTGACTTCCCTGAGTCTCTTGTTTCTCGGAGGTCCTAAATGATTCGGTTTTGAAGACAGAACCAGTGTCCAGGGAGGGCATGGATGCCACGTCTCCCTCTGTGGCTGTGAATGACCACTGAGTTTCGGGGGGGCTGAAGGGTCCCTGTGCTGGGGGCTGGCAGGGAGGCTTGGCTGCTGAGCCGCCCTGTTGTTGTCAGGCATGGCCCCGTGGGGCTGCTGCACGTGGACGCTCACACGGACACGGCTGACAAGGCCCTGGGCGAGAAGCTCTATCATGGGACGCCGTTCCGCCGGTGTGTGGATGAGGGACTCCTGGACTGTGAGCGGGTGGTGCAGATCGGCATCCGGGGCTCTTCCACAACCTTGGATCCCTACAGATACAACCGGAGCCAGGTGACACTCCACGCTTCCTCCCGCGTCTCTGGTCCCCACAGTGCCTTTTCTTCCACTGCCTACTGAAGTGCATCTACACATTCAAAAGGGGCTTTACTGATCAAGTGCAGGAGGGACGAGTGGGGCAAGAGCGGCCAGGATGGTAGTTTTGGAGGCCGAGGAGGCTCTTCTCGCTGGGGTGGGGGGACAAGCATAAGCAGATCAGCTGCTTGGATGTTGCTGGCTTCTCCTGGGAAAGAGATGAGGGTGTCGGAGTCCAAACCCAGGGCAAGTTGCCACCTTGGTTCTCATCCTCAAAAGCCTTGGCAAAATGATCCTCAGGTTAAGGCAAATGGCAGGACCCTGATAAGGAAAGGGCGGACTCCCTTGCTCCCAGACAAAGCGGTGCAGGAGATGCCAGCGGGGATTCCCTGAGTTTTTCACTCCTGCTTTAGCGGGTCTTCTCTGTGAATGCAGCTCCACGGATCAGCTGCTTTCCCAGGCATCGCCCTTCCCTTCCTCCCACTGCGTCGTCATCTGTGAAATGGGGATGACTGTTCTTGTTTCACGGAGATTGTGGGTCAAATGTGCACACGTAGTTTAGCGTGAGGGTTGGCACACAGGAAATACTGAGTAAATGCAGCCACGCAGAAGCCTTGCTGTTTCCTCTCCGTCTCTGCAGGGCTTCCGGGTGGTCCTGGCTGAAGACTGCTGGCTGAAGTCACTGGTTCCCCTGATGGGGGAAGTGAGGCAGCAGATGGGAGGCAGGCCCATCTACATCAGCTTCGATATCGATGCCTTGGATCCTGCCTACGCACCCGGGACAGGGACACCTGAAATTGCTGGTCTCACCCCGAGTCAGGTGAGGAGGCTCCACTGGTGGAAGTCCCTGGGGGTGTGGTGAACAGACCTAACTTGCCACTTTCATAGGACTTTTTTTTTTTTTTTTTTTTTTAAGATTTTATTTATTTATTCATTTATCCCCCCCTTGCTGCTTGTGCTCACAGGGTCAGCTAACCACGCCGTGTGGGCGGGCTTGCCTTCACCAGGAGGCCCCAGGAACCGAACCCGGGGCCTCCCACATGGTAAACGGGAGCCCTACTGATTGAGCCACAGCCGCTTCCCTTTCATAGGACTTGTAGTGAGTCTTCAGGAATCAGGAGAGGATTTTATGAGCAGCTCATCTAAACCTTTACTAATCCCACGTCTGAACAGGTTTGGAAGACCCACTTATTGAGGAGTGACTGCTTTCGCCAAGGACCCTCATTTCTTATCTGGGCTATAACTCCTTTATTTGGACTTCCTCCAGTCCCTCTGTAGTTGATTCCTGGGGACAATATTGTGGTACCCCCTCTTAAGAACACTAAATGTACTATAACAGTTAAACTGAAAAGACGCACAAGAGATTAACAACCTACCAAGGTAATTGTAGGATTTTAGAAACGCCTAAATAAAAACCTTTAAGGTCTGCTGAGTTTCCACCCCGGGAGGCAGAACTGAAGTGTGATTATAAACAGAAGGTAAACTCCAGGGCCTTTGCTTTGATCACTACTGCACTACTGGAGCCTAAAACAGTGCCTGACATATAAATAGTAGGTGCTCAAAGGTATGTGTTGAGGAAATGAATGGAGACCATGTAAATGTAATCGATTATGTCTTGTGAGAAGGGACGTTGATTTCAACTACCTTCCATCAGAGACTTCTGAAACATAATCCTTACCTGTTTTGCTTCTTCCCAGAGCTTTTCACCTGCTTTCCTACCGCAGCCCCCCAGACTGTCCTCTAGTTTCACCTACCTGCTTGCACTTCTTCCATTTTGGTACCTTTGCATGCCCTTCTCCTGCGCAGCTGCTCGGCCGATTCCCCAAGCTAAGTGTTTCCACCTTGCAGAAGGCTTCCCACGCCTCTCCAGGCTGAGTGACACGAGACAATTCTGTGCTTGCTTCTTCTGAAGTCCTTAACGCTCAACATTGATGATATGGAGACCACTCAGGGTTAGGGACTTTGTTTTGGTCATTTGTGTCTCTGCAGGGTCTCAGCAGTGTGTGGCAGTAATGTCAAGGGATGGGCATGTGTTGGGAGAATTCTGCTGAAGCCTGTAACTATTTGCTTTTCATCATGAATGGTTACCACCGTTAATAACCTGGGCTTCGTCTTGGACAGGCTCTGGAGATCATCCGGGGTTGTCAAGGTCTGAATGTGGTGGGCTGTGATCTGGTGGAAGTTTCACCGCTGTATGATCCTTCTGGTAAGTGAGTGAGAACACTGTGATTCGTAGGCCACTGCTACTTTAAATCATATTAACCTAGTTAATAAGTAGAAAATGGATGGATCCCCTTGTACCACTCAAGGAACCTGCAGAGTATGCCCTACAGTGAAGAAAATAAACCTATTACTGCACACCTCACAAACACAAGCTAATTAACTCTAACAAAACCCCTGGGAGGTAGCTAAGTATTATTAGCTTTCCCATCAGTCAGAAGAGAAAGAAACCAGCCTGCAATTTAGTGACTGAGTGGCACAGTTCCATTCTTCCTTTGCTATTTCATTGCAAATTGAATTCTCAAAGCATAAAGTGGGGAGGTTAGTTGGTTTCAGAGAGGTCTTCAGAGCAGATGCCATCCTGGTAACTTAATTTATAAAAGCTTAGAGTTAGGCCTATTAGCCTCACAGGGTAGAGAATAAATGATGCACATCATTTTTATAGGGTTTCCTTTGGGAAAGTTCTGGTCTTGGAGTAAACAAAGAAACTTCTGAGTTTTAAAAACCTGTTTCCAAATGGATGCTGGATGGAGCCAGAGTCCCAGGAAAAGCAGGCCCACAAGTGAGTGGGCAGCCCAGAGAAGAGTACAGAAAGCCAGAATTCTGTTAAAGGAAGTGCAAAGCAAAGAAAGCTAAAGAAGGCTGGAAAGACTCAGTTTTAGGAGGTGGCTTGTGCAGTATTCATGGTGGGTTTTCTTCTTCGCAGGAAACACAGCACTCCTGGCAGCTAACCTGCTGTTTGAAATGCTATGTGCTCTCCCCAAAGTGAAAGTCATCTGAGTCTTGTGCTCTTCAAGATAAAACAACAGATAGCAATACTGACCAATTCACAAGAATTTCTGAACAAAGCAGGTGGAGTACTAAAAAGTTCATGTCAACAAAACTTTCTGCTAAAAGTGTCACTGGTGCCTGTAAAATCAGGGCATCTGGTAGAACTCTAATCCAAACAGCTAACATTTCAAAGGAGTTTATTTTTTTATTTTTTTTATTTTTAAAGTTAATCCAGGGAAGCGGCTGTGGCTCAATCGGTGGGGCTCCCGTTTACCATGTGGGAGGCCCCGGGTTCGGTTCCCGGGGCCTCCTGGTTGAAGGCAAGCCTGCCCGCACGGTGTGGTTAGCTGACCCAGCGAGCACAAGCAGCAAGAGGGGGATAAATGAATAAATAAATAAAATCTTTAAAAAAAAAAAATAAATAAATAAAAAAATAAAGTTAATCCAAAGTAGTTGGACTACCTTGAATTTTTCCCTTTGATGAAAGATGGTGGGGAGGATAAAGGGGAAAGGAAAGGAGAATTTAGTTCAGGATTATCTAAAAACAAAGGAATCAAATTAGAAAAACATAAGGAATAATACTGTACAAACCTTCCATATTTCTATAGTACTACATCCATTAAAATACAGCTCCTGGGGAGCAGATGTACTTCAAGCAGTTGAGCACCTGCTTCCCACGTATGAGGTCCCAGTTTGATCTCCGGTACCTCCTTGGAAAAAAAAAAAAACAGCTCCTTCTACTGAGAAGCTGAGGGCTGCCTCTTGATTTTAGTACAATTCTGCACATAAATAAAAAAGTATGAATGAAAACATGCAGATCTTAATAAAGATGCCCACTCCTCAAAAGCTCTGGTGGGTACATGAACTGTCTTCTGAGCCAGACACATCAGCTAGCCTCCACCCCACCCTCTACAAGACTCAGCTTTGCATTATCTGCTCATCAAGCCCATATGCCCTCTGGGATAGCAATTCCTTAGATCGGCTGACCTTACACACCGAGTTACATGCAAATTCAGTTCTGTTGACAGCGTGTCTGTGATTAAATCATGCTGCAATGCAAGAGCTACCCCATAATCATCACACATTAAAATAGTTTATTTCTGTTTCCAGTCTGTAATATTCTTAAGACAAAATAACATCAGCTTCAGTGCCTGTTCACGATACAAAAAAACAAACATAAAAAAGACAAAATTTGCCAAATAAGTTATTTGTTCCTATGAGTATCAAAAGTGCAAAATATTCACCTTCTTTTCAGATCTGTCTTCCAAGTAAAATCATCTTCCTTGAAAACTAAACAGATAGTTTCAGCAGCTGCCACACTGTGTTTGTTTCAAGGACAATGTCAGGTATTTTGGACTTGAACAACATTTACCTGTAAAGATGTTTTGCATCAGCTTTTAAAGAGTTTTACTTAAAAAAAAAAAAAAAAAAAAAAAAAAAAAATGTTTTGCATGTTTGCTTCCAATCCCTATTCTCAAACAAAGCAAATCACTTAAAACACATTCAGATCCCATTTCTCTTTTATGTCAGGAAAACATTTCTACTGATGATGGCAGTTGCAAATTGATTTGAATGATAATAAATAAAATGATACAAGTGTGAATAGGCTGGGAATGGGGAGGATATCAACCTGTTTATTTGAAAACTGAAACCAAATCGTCATGGTCAATAAACGATGGCAGCGAGATCATGTAAAATGACAGTTGGGACAGTCTTGTTCAGTGAAACGTTGCTTAGTTGGAGCTGATGACCTCTATTTTAGACAAACTGTGCCACCAACACCTGAGCAATAACAAGCATTTTTGTGGTAGGAGTGCATTATGTAACGGCTTGTTTGTGGCTAGTTGCCATTTTCATCCCCATATGCTAAACATGACCTATAGTCTGTATCAACCAGAAAAACCCACCTTTAAAAACACCAGCGGGGAAGCGGCTGTGGCTCAATCAGTGGGGCTCCCGTTTGCCATGTGGGAGGCCCCGGGTTCGGTTCCCGGGGCCTCCTGGTGAAGGCAGGCCCGCCCGCACGGCGTGGTTAGCTGACCCAGCGAGCACAAGCAGCAAGGAGGGGATAAATGAATAAATAAATAAAATCTTTAAAAAAAAAAAAAAAAAAAAAAACACCAGCGGTGCCATTTTTTTTTTAAAAGGAGGTACCGGGGATTGAATCCAGGACTACACCCGCTCTCCTGGTGTCAGTTTTAAGATATTATATTTGAAAACTAGGAAGTTAACTTAAACCAAAATCGGGTCTTGTATGATGATTACAAACATCAAAAAGAGAAATGGTGGCATTGGGTGAACATGACAATGGCTCACACATTTGAGAAAAGTAAACAAATTTATGGAAATAACATTCAGGAAGAAAGGCTTCAACGGTCAAGGGTCAAGTTCAATTTAAAATAAAAGCTCCCTAGAGTCCAAGAAGGTTGAAAAAGTATCTCCTCTTGGGGAACAAATCTACCAGCCCCCAAACAGATCTGCAGAAGAATTTTTAGACTCAAACATTTTCCAGTAATGTTTTCAATCCTATCACCACCTTCTTTTGCTAGTATAAATAGAAGGTGCAACTGTCTGGAGAGGCTTTTTATTTTGATTAAAAAAAAAAAAAAATCGGGAATTTTTTGGTTTTCAGAAATTCCATTAGTACCAGAAATTCAAAATAAAACCTACCACTGATACAATAAAAAAAAACAAACACACAAACAATACCACACATAAGTAACCTGGCTGCAAAAGACCCAGAAAATAATTCTGAGGCCAGGTTTACCAGGATGCCAAGTGATCCCCTTGCCCATTTTTGAGTGGGAAGGCTGACATGAGATACGACTTTCAGAGTAATCATTCATTTTCAGAGGATCATCTGGAAGAATGAGGCCCAACAGTGACTTATTTTAAAACAAAGCTAGAGAGTCCATGAAAATTATAGGAATTCCTGGGTACAAAGAATATATTACTTACCATTGGAGCTCAATGTTTAAATTATGCAGGATCCAGATGGTTTAGTTTAAAGCAATTATGATTAAAGAAATAATAACTTAGTAAATGTCCCATCAGTGATTTTCCCTTCACTTTACAAAAGGGCAGTTTTGCTCTGACAGTTGATAGACCACTCTTTGAAGCTTCCAGGCTCTGTCGGTGGTCTTGCCCTAAAGATAACAGGTAACCTCTCTAACTGGCTGGTAAGAATCCAGCCTGGAGTCCATTATAAACTGGGGCTCACCAAGCGGGGGCGCTGATGATCAGTCTGACCCTGATGCTGGAAAAGCAGTTGTCAGTTAAAAGTAAAAACAAGTAAGATGAGACATCAAAATACAGGCCAGAAGCTGAGAGTAAGCCTTTTGCAAAACGGGAGTCTAAAGCAACTCTTGGCTCACTCATCACAAAAGAGGCTTGGAAGATACAGCGCTTTTGGGGTAACAGTGTTCAAAATACAATTGTTGATCAATTTTAAGTTCCTTGACACACAGACATGTCTGTATTTTACTAAAGAGACACCACTGGAGTGAAGAGGTTCCTGGAGCCCGACTGTCTTCAGTTTAGCATCTACTGGCTCATAGCAGCTTACCTCCACGCTCAGAGAACAAGATTACAAGTATGGCTCCTAATATCCAGATACTAAAATTGACAGAGGCAGAAAGGCATCTGGAAACATACGAGTGAACGGCTTGAGGTCATTACAGCACTTCTAGCTGTGCGGATCCCTCCCCAGCCACGTTTACCGCCATGGAGGCAGCTGACAGAACGCTCAGGGGGTCACAAAGCTGCACCCTTCAGTCACTGCCCAGTCCTGCCCTCCTTTTTCTTGGGAAGAAAACAAACTCACCTCATCCCTATCCTTTTAGAACCATGGCTGACAAACTGTTGTGGGGTATACCCCACAAAATATACTTTCAGCCACTGACTATCTGGAACACCATTAATTGTAAGAATGCTTGGAACTAAGGCCTATTTAAAGATGCAAGGCCTAAAAAGCTGCTGTGGATTGTTCCAGTGTTAGAGCATGCACCAGGGCAGAAGCACAGCATGGGCAAGGGTGGGCAGGAGCAGGCGGCCGGTGGGGTGATGACCCCACCTGCACAGAGGCTCATGAGGTTCTGTCCAGGTGCTGCTGCAGGAAGAGACAGGACAGGGGGCCTGTGGTGTGAGCACATGACAGGGACAACATAGGAAGAGGGAATGAGCAGTCTATTTTAAAGAGTGCAGCATTCAAATTAGGAAGTAAAAAAAACAAAAAACAAAAAAACAAACAAAAAAACAACCAACCAAGACAAATTTTTTGATCTAGGGAATTAAACTTGTGGTGTTTTTCACTCCTAGGTTAGAACAGGACAAAGGAAAGATTCTTCTAGCCGCTGCTCTAGAAGAGGAATCTAAAATCTATACTCTGTTCAATGTGATAGTTTGAATCCTGAAAATACCTGTTCACAGGGGCATGTTAAAAAGTCTGAGTTCAGCTCTTTCTGAAATTCCTTCAGTCTAGTTCAGGCCATGATGGGATATAAAACCTCTGTAAGGAGCCTTCCAGCAGGCGCTCCATCCATAAGGACAGCTTGCTCAGTTTCCCTTTGATGGGCCTGGATCCAAGGCCACAGGAAGATTTCCCTCGAGATTCACCCAGGTGGAGGGAAGAGTCAAGATCACCACACGACCCCATGGCTTCCTCCTCTTCGATCGTTTTTTGGGGCTTGAAGAGGCAAAAGTATTTCTTGTGGCCGTTCAAAGCCAGTACGTAACCAGTGTAGTCCCGCTCCATGAAATGCTTGTCATACTGGTTTGGGATCGGGGCTGCGTCTTGAGCGAATTCTAAAAGGTATTCCAGCCACTCTCTGTGCTTATCTAGACTCAGGAAGGAGAAGTGTAGGCAGCTGCTCCTGCAGAAAGAACAGAATGAGCATTGAGGGTATTTCCTGACACATTTAATTGCGGGGAGCGTGTACCTAAGTCAGACTGCAAATAAGAGAAGGCATTGCATAAGAACGAGACTGGAGACAGAAAAAAGGAAGGATTTTTGTAGGAGCCAGAAGGCCAGTGGCAGCACTCCCCTCTTCCACCCCCCACATCCCCTGCTGGATGTATGTCACTCTCAGTATCTGGCTTCAGGAAAATTCACAGCAAGAGAACAGTCCATTTTCTGAAATGGCTCAGGGAATAAGACCGACTTCAATCTCTTCACAACCAACAGAACAAGGAGTCAAGGGGGGAAAAAGTCTCCTTATGATGGCTTAGATTTCTGGGCCGGAAAGCTTACAGCCCACGTCTCAGTGCACTGGTAAAGCTCCTCGTGGCCAAAGAGGAAAGGTCCCTCCTGACCCAAATGTGTATCCCCTCTCCCTCCCCGTTCCCTGACACACACACACGCTTACCCCGTGAATGTGTAGACCTCCAAAGCGAACTTCTGTAGCAGGATGGTCTTGGTGGAACTCGACAGGATGAGGACCACATTCATGTGGCCTGGCCTCAGGCGTACCAAGTTACTGGTGTATGTCACGTCTGTGAGCTCAGTCACCTCCACAAAGCCTTTTTTAGGGATCTTGCTGTGGAGGAATATTGAGGAGTTGAGATGTTCTCGGGGTAGGGAAGTGCCATCACTTGAAAAGGAACAAGTGGAGGCAAATGCTCTGTTCTAGCCAGACTAGGTGCACTCCTTCACATTCTCGAGCCCCATGTACTGGCAGGATGGGGATGGCCCTGACTTTTTTTTTTTTTTTTAAAGATTTATTTATTTACTTTATCCATTTTAAATCCCCCCCTTTCCCCATTTGCTGTTTTGTGTCCATTCGCTGGGCAATTCTCCGTGTCTGTTTCCTGCCATCTCTTCTCGTCCTCCTCCTTCAGTCTTCACCAGGATTCGATCCTGGAGACCTCCTATGTAGGAGAGAGGTGTTCTGCCACCTGTGCCACCTCGGCTCCTGGTTTTCGGAGCTTTCGGAGCATCTCGTCTTGTCTCTCTCCTGTTACATCATCATCTTGCTGCATGGCTCCCGGGGCCTGGCGGCTCACTGGCACACAGAGCCTGGCAGCCCATGCACCTTCTATATATATATTTTTTATTTTACCGGGAGGTCCCGGGTATCGAACCCAGGTCCCTCCATATGGCAGACGGACGCCCAACCATTTGAGCCACATCCGCCTCCAGCCCTGACTTTCTGATGCTGCTTCTCAGTGGCTGAAGAAGGAGCTTTAGGACAGAAGGAAGAGGCTGCTGTTATTCCGTCTGCTGTTTTGTCTCGGGGAGGCCCTGCCTCCTTGCCACTGGGTTTGTGCAAACTGATCATATTCATCACACTTGTGGAGAGCCACCATTCTCTGTTTCTGGCTCACCTACCATCTCCCTGACAGGCTTCTCTGTTTCCTGCCTTCATAATTAAATGTCAGATTGAGAAACACAAGTTACCCAGTGGAAGATCAGTAGGTCCTGTATCTAAATACCTAAAGGCTCTTGGGAAAAACTCACGAGCTCAACTCCATTCCCACATCTTACACACCAGGAGGTGAACCAAAGTTTGCATATACTTAAACTCCAGCACTGCCTGATTAGACCTCACGACCTGAGACCACCCACCTGCTGTTCTCTTTGCTGAAGCTCTGCTCGGTCTTCGCGGCCTTCTCGTGGGCTTCCTCTTTATCTGGAGGGTTTGACTCTCGCTCATCATTCGAGTCACTAGAGTAGACAAAAAAGGGTTAAGAAAAAAGAAGACCAACAATCATGGGGGGCTGGGACTATCGTGCTGAGTCGTACCTGAAAGCCTGAACGATGACAGTGCCAAAGAGAATGAAGAGGGCAGAGAAGATCAGCGACAGAAGGGGCATCATCTCCCGCCTAGAAACAAGTTAATAAAAGTTGGTCCGATGGGTTGTTAGGATGGCCAATTAACGACTTTAGGTTTCTTCTCTATGGCTCAAAGAAAAAAAGAAATCCCCAAACCAAAAAGTCTTCATGCCAATAAAAGTGTTCTAATTCCATACAAATAGTTATTATTATTATTTTTTGAGATGGGGAGCTATGTTGGTAGAGGGAAAAGTATAGAGATTTTGCCTCAGTATCCTAACTCATAGGTTTTTCTCCAAGTGATAACTGGTTGTGCTTAATCATTCTGCAGAAGGAAACAAGAAGACAGACAATAAAGGATTTAAGTTGTCAACATGGAAGAACATTCTTGTGTCAAGGGTAGCATCAGAGACTTTAAAAGTCTGTGTAATTATTTCCTCACTGGATTGCTTTTTTCCTGGCCAGAATGATTCAGATGTGGCCCAGAGGGGTGAGAGTTGGGAGAGAAACATGACCTCCATGATCTCTTCTAGGACTGCAGTTCTAAAATGTCATTCACCCACAAATCTCCCTCAAGTGCCAGGTGCCAGAAGTCACAATCATTGGTGAGTGAGATGTGGCCCTGTCCTCGAGAACGTGCAGTCTTACAGAGGTGGGAGTGGGACTTCCCTTCTCTGAGGTATTCATCAATTCATTTGGACACCAAAGCTCTGGACTCTACGGGTGCCAGAGGTGCCTGAGGCACAGGACAGTCCACGCTCTGCTGTGAGGAAAGACAACCAGCAGGAAAGGACCAGTTGGCAAATATAAAAAAAATGAAGTTACTGAAAGGAAGAAAAGGGAAAAGCTGTTGAAAATGTCTAAATGTTCTTCCACTTGCCTATATCTAGAATACAATGATGTCAAAGAAAACGGACAATTTTCAAAAGAAAAACAGTGTTATTAGCATCAACCTAGAAGACAGTCAACCAACCCAGCAATAACCCTACCAGTTGTTGTGAAACACACTATCCCAGCAGTCTGAGATGTAGTCAGAGGCTGAGTAGAGCCACCGAAGGAGAAAAACCTATTGAGGGAGAAGATGGACAATGGTCAGGACTGAACCTCAGAGAGGTGACGATACTTCTCTTGGCCTAGCCCAGCTCCTGAAGAGACACAGGCCACCCCTACCCCCAGCACAGGGCTGCTGCTGAACTCTGCTCTTATCAAAACTCCTGTCGCCACCCCGAGTCTGTGAGCCCTGCCTGGCCGCCCATTCTTCCTGGGCCACAATGCTTACAGGCGCAAGTTCGTCAGTCAGGTCGGGAAGCACAGCTTCAGAGGACAGAAGAGCTGGATCTTTCCGCAGCTGCTCAAGGTAACCTAAAAGGATGAATTTATCGCTCTCACTCCCAGTCCAGGGAACTTCCAGGGTTTTATACACCACTCTTCCTGCTGTGTTACGCCTTTCTAAGATAGACACCTGGGACAAAAAAGAAAGAAAAACCATTTAAAAGTCTCAAAAAGATGGTAACTCACTGCCCCACTGCCCAGGAAGATGGAAAAAAGGGCCTAGTGAAGCCAGCAATAAGCTCAAATGCAAATATTGATGAATATAAAGTATTTGCAAGATTTAAATGGTGGAGTGAGACATCTCAGGACTCCGTCCCCCCAAAGAAGCTTTGCACAACTGGCAGAAACAGTTTTCTCAAAGCCTCAGAAAACAGTTAAAGGATTACAGTAACAGAGTAAACACCGAATCAAGAAAAAGGCCACTTAAAGCAGCGGGAGGAAGTGGATGTAGCTCAAGCAGTTAGGTGCCCACCTACCACATGCAAGGTCCCAGGTTCAGTTCCCGGTGCCTCCTAAAGAAGACGAGCAAGACAGCGAGTTGACGTGATGGGCTGGTGCGGCGAGCTGATACAACGAGCTGACGCAACAGGAGGCATGAGAGACACAACAAGCAGGGAGCAGATGTGGCTCAAGCAGTTGAGCACCTGCCTCCCACATAGGAGGTCCTGGGTTTGGTTCCCAGTGCCTCCTAAAAAGACGACGAGCAGACACAGAGGGCAGAAAGGGAGCTCAAATGAGGGGGAGGGGGAGAAATAAGTAAAAATAAAAAATAAATCTCTAAAAGAGAAAAATAGTAAAAGAAAAAAAAAATAAAAGGAGTAGGATCTTGAGGCACCCTGGCTGGCCCCTCCTCCTTGCTCACGGGCACAGCTGATGGGTGCTCTCTGTGCTGATCCCTGGTTCTGTTCTGGAGGGAGCAGAGTAACCCTTGTACACATGCGGGAGCAAGTATGTCTGGCCCAGGCTGTCTGGTGCTGCCCCAGAACTTGCTCTATGTGTAGAAGGTGGCTCACCTAGCACCCCGGCAGAACACTGTGGGAGAGCAGCAAGTCGTTTTGCCCTGGATGAGGGATTGCCGACTGCAGGACCTATCAGGCTATAGGACATAAGGGGTAATGCCCAGGATGGTTTCTTAGGAAAAGGGGACATTCGGAATCGTTTACTTGGGGGAATTCCTAGGGCCACACACCCATGCCCAAGACAAGACACATGCATAGAAAGGATCAGGGAGGACCTTACACTCGTATGGGTAAGCCCTGAAGGAGAGCAACTGCAGAGGTAAAAATGCAAAGACTGGGAAAGGTGTTTTCTCTTAGGTGTCTTAGCGAAGACTGCTAAAATGATGAAAAAGAGAAGACTTTCCTGTTTTTGATTACAAAGGCAGGGAAAGGGAGGAGAAATCACAAAGGATGAAGTGAAAGGGGCAAAAGTACAGGAGGGGGAAATTTCCAAAGCATAAATGGTGGCCCAAGGAAGATTTTCCAAACTAGGATGGTGCAAGGGTAGAACTGGTGAAAAGGACTGATGCGCTTTCATCTTTCCTGATGCTTCTTTTTGAAGCTCAAAGCTGATAATTGAAGTGGGACAACTAGGGTGAAAGACTGTTGTAGAAGTAGGCTTTTAGGGATTAATGGATTTCCTGGAATCTATACTCAAAGTCCTGAGGAAGGAGAAAACAGAACTGCCACATGCTTGTGAAGAGCCTGGTACCAGAAGAGAATCAGTGACTCACCGCTGATTTTCCTTGAAACATTTCCCCATCTGGTAGTAAAGTGTAGGCAAACTCCTGCTGCCGATTGCTGTAGACATGCACGAATCTCACTGTGTCTTGTGTGTTTGCCAGAGCAAAGGACAGGAAAGCCTCAAAAGGTTTACTCAACTTGGTCACCTCGGCAGTCAGTAAAACCACACAGTACCTGTAAGGTAATAAAAAGAAAAGTTTATAGCCAGTCCCTGAGGACATGGCTAAAACCTGTAACAGCAAGTTCTTATTCAAGCAAAGAAGAAGAGGTGTTCATCTTATACAAGTGAATATGTTTTGCATAATGAAAGCTGTGATGGAAGATGAGCCTCATTCTGAAGGGATTTCTTCTGCAGTGGTTTCAGTGGAAAATTCATTCATTCTCCTAAATATTTACCGAGTACTTTGCTACATGCCAGACACAATGGCAGGTACTAAAGAGGCAGCTTCAAACAAGATGATCAATGTCTTGCCCTCATGGACTTTATATTTCAATGGGGAAGACGGACAACAAATAAATAAGTATATCATGGCAGGAAATGACATGTGCTATGGAAAAGAAACAAAAAAGAAGAAGGGAAAGGCGGTAGAGAGAGACCAGTGAGGGGTGGGTCTTGTGCTCCATTAGACAGGCTGGTCAGCAACACACCACCTGAGAAGGTGCTGTCTGAGCAGGACCTGAATGAAGTGAGCCCAAAGAGGAAACAGGGCCAGAGCGTGCCAGGCAGAGAGAAGTGACTTGATCCCCTGCACATCTTTAGAAATTTTTAGAAAGATTACTGACTGATGTGTGGACAGCTGGCTGGAAAGTATAAAAGTGGAAGCAGGGAGACAAGTTAGAAGGTCAGCATGGTGGTCTCTCTCGATGGGAGATGGTGGTGGCCTCTTCCAGGGTGGCAGTGGTAAAGGAAGTGAGAAGTGCTTGGGTTGAGATATTTTTTGAAGGCTGAGTAAACAACAATCTTTACAGTCCAGGATATTCTTCTTTATATCTAATTAAAGTATTTCTTGCTTTTTTTTTAGACTATAAAGGAATCTGAAAAGTCTGGAAATACAGGGGGGAAATCAATTCAAATAAATATTTTAGTTACATTTTCAAATATGACAAATGTTTCCCTTCCATTCCCAGACAGCTTTTACAAATGAAATAACACTATATTTAAAGCCATTGTTTAATTAATCTGGGAAAGTATAATAAATATTTTCCTACCCTGTATATGCTTCACCTACTTTATGGAATAAGTATGCCCTAGCCTTCCCATTTCCCAGTTAAGGGAATCTAATTATTTTAACATGTCCTCAGTACCCTCCTTCCCTACCGTTTCATTATTTTCTTGGCTCATCTCTGCACTCTCTTCAAATCTCTAAGAGCAACAAACACTCAGCCTGGGTGGAATGTTCTAGTAGGGATATTAACTCTCATACGCCACCTGTCTCTCCCTGACACCTTACCCCTTCAGCTGGCTAAAGGCTACTCATCCCTGTGGTCTGAGTGGCAGTGTTACATTGCAGGGAGATGGTCTCTCACCCCTACAGCAGGCTGGCACACCCAACTGCCGGGTTCTTAGGGCCAACACACCTTCCTACGATCATAGTCAATACTTGTTCTGACTGTCACGGGGTAGATGTTCAATTGCCCTGTGGTAAAATGCGACATGGCCCCTCTATTGCAATGACAAGTGGAGGCAAAGCCTGGAGTCCTTACTTCCTCTGTCGGTGAGACCGTTTTACAGGGCAGAGTTCATGGAACAGCTTCTGGCTGGTGAGCCTGGCTGCCAGGAGGTATTTGTTTTGGGTGATGAAGTCATCAATGACCTGCTTCTTCATACCTCGAGCCTAGAAAGACAAGAAGCACTTGATTTTTCTTTTGTTTTTTTTTTTTTTTTTTCATTGCAAATGGGCTTTATATACCAGTTCAATAAAAATGTGGCTGACCCTGGCTAAAGTAATAGAACCAAGGCAGACAGACCTGTGTGAGCAAATAAACATGTCGTCATCTATTTCAACCCTATAGTGGTTAAAGAACTATGGGTCTTTCAGGGCAGAGGAAAAATCAAGGGCTCGTTGTACTTGAGAACTTTCATGTAATGTTTTATGGTAAGAGGTTACAAAAACCAATCATTTTGAATTTTAGGCAAGTTTATTTCCACTCAGGATTCATAGCAAACTGAACAATTAAAAAATAAACAAACCCCAAAGTAACAATGTTATTAAGTATAAAAGGCAGACTGCAAAACGGTATGATGACCATTTTATTACTAATGTTCATACATTTCAAAGGATTGAAATTATATTCAGTAGGTTCTCTGACCATAATATTATTAATATAGAAATCAATGTAAGCCATTTATCTAAGAAGAAAGCAAATCAGAAATATTAGAAAATATTCTGAATTTGATTAATGAAAATACTACTTATCAAAACTTGAGAGGCAGATAAATGAGGGTAGTCTTAAAAATGAATGTATTAGAAAGTAAATTAATGAACTTAAACATCTGAGTCAAGAAATTAAAAAAGCAACAGCAAAATATAAAAGTAGAAAGAAGGAAATAAATAAAAAAGTAAATATTAATGAAACAAATTAAATATATAGCAAAAACATTAACAAAGCCAAAATTGATTCTTTGAAAGTGCTAATAAAATGAATAAATCTCTGGTAAAACTCATCATGAAAACGCAAGAAACAAATAACCATGATCAAGAATGAAAATGGGGAAAAGAAAAAAAAAAAAGAAAATTTAGATGAAATTGAAAAATTTCTAGAAAAAATAGCTAAATCTGAAAAAAGAAAACTTAATTTTATAACCATTAAAGAGATTGAATAAAACCCAAAACTCAAGGCCCAGATGGCTTTAGAGATGGTTTCTACCAAACTTTGAAGGAAGACAATCCAATGTTACACAAGTCTTCCAGAGTCTAGAAAAAGGGAGAACATTCACCAACTCATTTCATGATGCCAAAGCCCAACACGGGTATCATGACAAAGTTAAGTTAAAGGTCAACCTTATTTCTGAATATAGATGCAAACATCCTAAACAAAATATTAGCAAATTGAATCCAGCAATCTATTGAGAGGATAATGTAAATCATTATCACGTTGGATTTATCTCATTAAGAAAAGTTAGGATTAACATTAGAAGCTAAATTAATATGATTTGGTACATTACAGAAGTTTAAAGATTAAAGAAGATAATTCATAGGATAATCTCAATGGATGTGGAAAAAGCACTTGATAAAAATCAAGGGAAGGAAATGGATGTGGCTCAAGCAGCTGGGCACCCACCTACCACATGGGAGGTCCTGGGTTCGGTTCCTGGTGCCTCCTAAAGAAGACAGGCAAACAACAAGTAGACATTGAGTAAAAAAACAACGAGCAGACGAGAAAACTCAATGAGCAAAAAAAAAAAAAAAGAAAAAAAACCACAAGGAAAGCGGATGTGGCTCAAGCAACTAGGCTCCCATCTACCATATAGGAGGTCCAGGGTTTGCTTCTCGAGGTGAAATCAAACCCTGGTGAAAAGCAAGCTGGCCCGCATGGCGAGCTGGTCCACACAGAGTGCTGGCCCCGCGCAGGAGTGCCGGCCTGTGCCAAGAGCTGGCGCGGCAAGATGATGCAACAAAAAGAGACACAGAAGAGAGACAATAAGAGATGCAGCAGACCAGAGAACTGAGGTGGCACAAGAGATTGAGCAGCCTCTCTCCACTCTGGAGGAGCCCATGATCGGTTCCCACGATCGGTTCCCAGTGCCACCTAGAGAGAAAACAAGCAGACACAAGAACACACAGAGAGCAGACAGTGAGTGCAAAACAAGGGTGGTGATGGTGGTGGAATAAATAAATAAATCTCAAAAACAAAAACAAACAAAAAAAAACAACACACAAAAAACAAGCAAGACAGAGCAAACTACGAGCAAACAGTAAGCAAAAACAAAAACAAAACAAACAGGGAGTGGATGTGGCTCAAGCAGTTGGGCACCCGCCTCCCACATGGGAGGTCCTGGGTTTGGTTTCCAGGTCCTCCTAAGAAGAAACAAGCAGACAACGTGCAAAGAGATTAGGGGGGATGGAGGGTGGGGGGTAGAAATCAATATCCAAAAAAGGGAAAATATCAATATCCAATATCCATTCAGGTTAAAACTCTTAGTCAACAAGAAATAGAAGGAAACTTTGGGATCAAGAACAAGGATGCCCCCCCATCACCACGTCTATTCCACATTACACCTGAGGCCCTTGTTAGTAGCAAGGTAAGAAAAAGAAAGAAAAGAATAAGGGCTGGGAAAGGAAGCAGCAAAAGCAATCTTAGATGATATGTTTATTTAGCAAATCTAAAAGAATGTACAGATAAATTATTTAAATCAATAAGAGTTTAGGAAGGTTGCTGGATACAAAGTTAATATTTAAAAATCAATTGTAGGGGGGCGGATGTGGCTCAAATGGTTGGGCGTCCGTCTGCCATATGGAGGGACCTGGGTTCGATCCCCGGTACCTCCCGGTAAAATGAAAAAAAAAATCAATTGTATTACTTAATACCAGCAAACAGAAAATGTAATAAAAGAGATACCTTTTATAATAGTACAGAAAATATGAGGTACCTAGAAATAAGCCAAATAAAACTATCATCTTTAGAGAAAATTATAAAGCCATATTGAGATGCATTACAGAAAATCTAAACAAATGAAACAGGGAAGCGGATGTGGCTCAAGCAGTTGGGTGCCTGCCTCCTACATGGGAGGTCTCAGGTTTGGTTCCCAGTGCCTCCTAAAAAGAAGACAAGCACACAACAAACAGAGAGAACAGACAGCGAGCACAAACAACAGGGGGTGGGGAGAAATAAATAAATCTTATCATATATGATATTCTTAGATTGGAAGACTCAATTTTGTTAAGATGTCTATTCTCCCTAAACTGATTTACAGAGTCAATACAAACCGAATAAAAATGTTTTTTTTTTTGTTGTTGTTGTTTGTTTTGGTGGAACTTGACAGACAACTGAAAATGTATACAAAAAGTACAAAATACCAATAGCCAAGATGTTTTTAAAGGGGGAAAACACCCAAAATCCAAAAATCGAAGTGTGAGGATTTGCTCTACCAGATGCCAATAGTATTTTCAGATAATTTAAAGTACCTAAATATAAAATGTAAAATTATAAAGATTTCAGAAGCTCCTTGAGAAGAACATCTTCATTACCTTGGTGTAGAGAAGGATGTTTTAAATAGTAAAAAAAAAAAAAAAAAAACAACCAATCACAGTAATGAAAATGCTCTAATACTGACTGCGGTGATGAATGCACAACTCTGTGATTATACCAAAATCCACTGAATGGATTGACGGTATATGAATTCAACTCAAAAAAATTTCCTGGGGAAAAAAAAAAAATCATAGAAAAGACTGAGGGGGACAGATGTGGCTCAAATGGTTGGGCATCCGTCTGCCATATGGAGGGACCTGGGTTCAATCCCCGGGACCTCCCGGTAAAAAAAAAAAAGATTGATATAATGGACTATATTAAAACTATGGAAGAACCCAAATGTCCATCAACAACAGAATGGATAAACACTGTGGTATGTTTCATATCAGCTACTTGCCACTAACAAGAATGAACAAGCTAAAGCTCCACATAACATGCATGAATTCACAAATATAACATTGAGAGAAGCCAGACCCAAGAGATACATAGTATGATTCCATTAGTATAAAATTCAAAAAGAGGCAAAACTGGGAGAGCAGATGTAGCTCAAGTGGTTGAATGCCTACTTCCCATGTACGTGGTCCCGTGTTCAATACCCAGTACCTCCTTAAAAAGGGGGGGAGGGGGACAAAACCAAAACTAATCTCTGGTGTTAGAAAACAGGATAGTCCCTACCTTTGGGAAGGAGGGGAAGTGGTTGGAAGGAAGGAAGAGGGGCTCTTCTGGAGCACTGATATTATTCTATTTCTTGAGCCTAGTGATGCTAACATGGATTTATTCACTTTGTGGTAATTCACTGAGCACTATACTTCTGATATGTGTATTTTTCTACATGCATATTATACTTCAATAAATAATTTTCTAAGAGGGGAGAGGGTTAACATAAAAAGACTGAAAAGACAAGCCACAGAATGGGTAAAGATATTTGCCACACATATAAAAATGAGGAAAAAAGAAAAAACAAGTCTTGAACATATAAATAACTCCTATAAATCAATAGAAAGGCAGACAAACCAATAGAATAAAAAGGAGCAAAACACTCGACAGGTTGTCACAAAAGAGGCATTCCAAAAGGCCCAGATACAATGTCTTTGCAATTTAGAAAAATGCAAAACCGAATCATGATGAGATACCATTACACAGTCATTCAATTTAGAAAAATTGGACAACTGTTGGCCAGGATGTGCAGCTGTTACTACTGTTGGAAATGTAAAATGGGACCCCGCTTTGTAAAACACATTATCTACTAAAGTTGGAGATTTGCATATCCTAGGACCCAGTAATTTCACATCTGGAAATACCCTAGAACAAGCATAAAGAATAAAGTGGCTAGTTCAACCCAGGGGCTAAAGAATTGCACAAATGCTTGTCGTCACGACAACCTTTGCACCTGGGTGGGTGTGCAGCAGAAGGGCTTTACGTGTGCTTCCCAAGTCATCCCACAGAATGTTAAAAACATCAAAAAGATGGGAACTCCAGGGCTGCAGTTTAAATAAGACTAATTTTTACTGCCTCACCAGGGAGAGGAAGTGAAATCAGTGTTGTTTCTCTTTGCTCTCCCTGCGAGGGCTCAGGGGTGAAGAACACAATGGCCCCTGGCGGCCTGGCGCCCCTGCTTCACGCATGCTAAGGTGTCGGCAGTTTTCTTACCACTGCTTCTAGACTATCAGGGCAAACACCAAGGCCGGGGAAAAAATGATAAATGTCTTACTATTATTTTGAAGATCGTTCTGATCTCATAGGCAGGCCCTTTTAAAGAGTCTGGGGGCGGATGTGGCTCAGGTAGTTGGGGGTCCGTCTGCCATATGGAGAGACCTGGGTTCGATCCCCGGGACCTCCCGGTA
>JAKSZT010053883.1:10314197-10345974 GCA_026826555.1 Tolypeutes matacus | reverse complement strand
TATATATATATATATATATTAAAAAAAAAAAAAGAGTCTGCTCTCAGCAACTCTTTAATCTCACCTCCCTCTAAGGACACGCCTATCACAGTGGATAGAAACTGCTGATGAACCGCCCCCCCAACGGGTGGGTGGCTTAAGGATGTCAGAGCTGGCTCTGTAATTGCCACATAGTAGGCAGGCAATGAAACACCTACTGAATGAATGAAATAAAGGATTTTATAGAACAACTCGTTCTAGTCTTCCCTGTTGATTTTTAAAAAATAACATTAAAAAAATGGAAAATAATACATGTTCATGATGGGTATTTTTGAAAACACAAAATTTAAAATAACATAATTTTATCTTCAAGAAATAACCACTATAAACGTTTTGATGCATTTATTTCCAGGTTTTTCCTATGTATGCCCAGGCACACATGTACTGTGTTAGAAAACTGAGCTGGTGTTTGCTTGCTCTTTTTTTTAAAGATTTTATTTATTCATTCATCCATCCCCCCCTTGCCGCCCGTGCTTGCTGGGTCAGCCAACCACACCGTGCGAGCGGGCCTGCCCTCACCAGGAGGCCCCGGGAACCGAACCCGGGGCCTCCCACATGGCAAACGGGAGCCCCACTGATTGAGCCACAGCCGCCTCCCTGTTTGCTTGCTCTTTAACATTATTTTATGAAAACTCTGCCTATCATTAAGTATTCTTGCATTTTAAATGGCTATATAATAATCCCTGTTTGGGATGTAACTATAATTATCCCACTGTTGGATAGTTACAGTTTTGCCCCATTTTTCTTGTTATGAATGATACTTAACATCTTTGTATATAGATCTTTGTCTGAGTGCCTCATCCCTTAGGATAGATTCCTAAAAGGCAATCTCCCCTCCCTCGAGTCTTTATCAAGAGCCATCTTCTTAATGAGGCCCTCCTTGGCCATTCAGTCTTAAACTTGCAACTCTTCTCCATCAATACTCTTCTTTTTGGCTATATTTTTCTCCTGATCTCTTATCACTAAATAATATCCTGCAGTAGGACATGTTATGCGGATTGTCTGGCTTCCCCACTAGGAGACACGGCAGGGAATTCTGCTGATTTTGTTCCCTGCTGTATCGCCAGCACCGATGGCGGCTGCTCTCCCGCTGAGTGAATCCCGGCAATTGCTACGTTACCACTCAGTAGCTTTTCTGAAAGCTCACTTTCCCCAGCAGGGCAAGAGTGCCTGTTTCTCTACACCCTCGACATTACTGAGCATTTCAACGTTGACAATTTGATGGGTGAAAAAAACGTTAGGTTTGCCTTTCTTTGAGTATGAGTCAGATTTAATCTTTTTTTTTTTTTTTCCAGTCCATCTTTTAATTTTTTTTTGAAAAATTCCTGACATTACAGAACTAAACTGAAATGTATTAATATTCCACTCTTACATTTCCATGACAAACAAACAAAAAAATTCATGAGCCAAAACAAAAACAAAACAAAACAAAAAAAACACCACAAAACAAAAAACAGGGAGAAGCTTATAAAACTAAATATGGAACTCAGCATTAACAGCTGAACAGAGAAAGGAATTAAAACGCTTTAATTAAAAAATCACGAGTGGATGATAAAGTGTGTAGAAACTGAAAATTTACAAACTATTTAAAACCTGGGGGAGGCGGCTGTGGCTCAATCGGTGGGGCTCCCGTTTGCCATGTGGGGGGCCCCGGGTTTGGTTCCTGGGGCCTCCTGGTGGGGGCGGGCCCGCCCGCATGGCGTGGTTGGCTGACCCAGCGAGCACAAGCAGCAAGGGGGGGATGAATGAATAAATAAATAAAATCTTAAAAAAAAAATAAAATAAAACCTGGAATCGCTGACTGTTCAGAAACTACACAGATGGATCATGGGTGGTGGTGAACAGCAGAAAGGGATTATGGATGAATCTGCATTGTTCTAGCTGCTCCCCATGCCACCCGTCTCCGAGGAAAGCCTGACATTGATTAGATACTGAGCCAGACTAATGCTGGCAGCAGATCCAGTGATGGTAACCTGCCTATCAGTAGATCCTTCCACTGGGTTCGCAATTTTGATCTGCGCCCCAGACATCTGACGGATCTCATTGATTTTGGCGCCTTGACGCCCGATTATGCAGCCAATCAAATCATTTGGAATGGTGAGTTCATGAGAAGTAGTCTGAGCAGATGCATCCAAACCTGCACTGAATCCAATGTTGCCGTGTGTCATAGGAAAATGAGACTGTTGCATTGCCAACTGGTGCAGCTTGGTCAGATCTGGCTGTGGAATGGCATACTGTCCTTGAATGGTATAAGCCTCTAGAGGTGGTCCCTCCAGGTCAGGGTTGAGGCACATGGACGGGGTGGTGTGGGGAAAGCTCGCACTGTCGCTGCCTGTGCTGTACCTGTCCTGACCACCTGCAAAGATGACCGGAGAACTGGACGGCTTGGGCCGGTACGGGATGGTCACGCCCTTCGGGGGGGACTGGGAGAGAGTCTCCAACATGACCACGCAGATCTGTTTGACACACTCAATGATGGATTGCGGAATGCCAGCGATGGTGATGGCCCGCTCGGTTGAGTTGGGGAGCATATCCCCTGCCACCTGGACCTGAGCCCCTGTACTCTCTCGTATTTCCTTGATCTTACAACCACCTTTTCCAATGAGAGAGCCACACTGACTAGCAGGGACCACCAGCCTCAGGGTGACTGGGGGTCTACTGGCAGCTGTGCTATTAGTCATAGAGCTGCTGATGTCCTCTTCCAGTTTGTCAATGATCATAGCAAAGGCTTTAAAGATGGCATTAGTGGGTCCAGCCAAAGTGATGATTCTCTCAGGACAATTCCCTTCTGAGATGTTGATACGGGCACCACTTTCCTCGCGCATCTTCTTAACTGATTCTCCTTTCTTCCCGATGATACTGCCAACTTCCTTTCCATGCATAAGTAGCCGGATGGTGAGAGTGACATTTAATCCACCTTCAATCACACCGGTGTCCATGTCGAGCAGTGTTCTGGGGAGCTGGACTTTGAGTGGTCAAGTCTTTGGTCACTGCAGGCGCGAGGCGACTGTGGGGAAAAGGGGAGCGGCCGGGAAGGGGAAGGGCGGGAGGCCGCGGGCGGAACAATAGGGGTGGGTGGGAAGGCAAGGGGGGCCCCACGGGTGGGCGGAGGAGGAAGGGGGGGTGGAGGAGGAGGAGGAGGAAGGGGGAAAGAGACCCTGGGGCGGGAGAGGGCGCAGGTTGCGGCTGCTCCAGCTGCTGCCTCTGCTGGTCTGGGAGATTTAATCTTTAAAAATGCTTATTAGTCATTTGAATCTCTTCTCAATTTCGTTCATATTCTTTGCCCATTTTTTTCAGAACTTTTTAAAAAATGTATTTTTAAATTAAAGTGAAAATCATGTGGCATTTAGTACATTCACAATGTTGTGCTACCATCACCTCAATTTAGTTCCATAACATTTTCATCACCCAAGAGGAAACCCCCTGCCCATTAAGCAGCCACTCTCTTTGGGGAGTTTTTGTGTTGATCTTCTTGATTAGAAGGTGCTCTTTAGAAATTAAAGATATCAAAAATTTTTTGTATTTGTTGTAAATATTTCACCATTTCAACTTTACATTTTTAAATAGGTACATAAAAATTTATAATCAAATTATTAAGATTTTCTAATAAGATTTTTCCCAATGCTGTTAGCACTTCTCCCACCTTAAGATATTCATCTATATGTCCTCTGATTTAGTTTATGGCTTCCTTTTATTCCTTTCTATTATTGTTTCTATTACCTTCCATTAATTTCTGTAAATTATTTTGGAATAAGAATGTTGATTTTTCAACAGGAGCACTTTAGAGGTAAAAGATTATTTTTTAAGCAAAACAGTAGTACCAAGTGAGGTAAAAAACAAGCTCATTTTTAAATTTTGTGAAGCTAAAGGAAGAAATTAAAAATGCGCTTCTCTTTCCTCTCACCTGCTCTGTTTACCTGTGCAGGCTGGAGATAAGAGCTGCAGGTGGGTCCCGAGGGGGCTCTCACCTACCTGCAGAACGGCAGCAGGCTTGCTGACGTGTTCCTTGAAGACCAGGAGGGTGGGGGCATAGACGTTGACGTTGTACTGCCTCGTCATCTCTTCCACCCCTCTCAAACCGGAATACACGTATCCAAATGACAAATAGTCTTTGTATGCAAAAGCAGTCAACTGTTAGGGCATAACAGAGAGGAAGAAAATGGAACCGGTGGCACAGCATCTAGATACAAACCAGGTGTGGGGGGAGGGGAGGAATGCTCGCGTGTCGCTCCTTGTACACTCCGAGGGGTCTGGCAGTGCCTCATGCTCCACGCACCAGGATGACACCAGCAAAGGCAAACGTGATTTCTTCTTCTTTTCACAGATCAAGCAAAATAACTGTCTTACTGAGAACTGTAGTGAAAGGGAGGCATGGAATGTCTGTGAACCACCTGTGCTCCAACCACATAAGGTGGCCACATAAGGGCATGCTCCTGGTGAAGCAGGAGCTTTCCTTTCCATCTCCTATCAGTGCTGAGGAGAGGCTGGAGTGTGGTGCAGGGCATCAGCCGAGAGGGCGGGGCCTGGAGCCCGACAGGCTGCGACGGGAACCGTGCCTTCCCCATGTTGTAGTGAGACCTGGGGTAACTTACACAACCACCCTAAGCCTCAGCACCTTGGCCTACGAAAGAGGAACGATGCCTTTATCACCCGGGGTCTTCTGGGGGAGTGAATGCTACTATGGGTATGTAAAGTCCTAGCACAGTAACTGGCATCAGCAAGTGCGCAAGGTATGGTAGTTCCGGCAAACTTCTGATCTTCAATCATTTCCCACAGGATAAACGATTACTTATTTATTTATTTTTTTTTTAAAGATTTTTATTTATTCATTTATCCCCCCCCTTGCTGCTTGTGCTCGCTGGGTCAGCTAACCACGCCGCGCAGGCGGGCTTGCCTTCACCAGGAGGCCCCGGGAACCGAACCCGGGGCCTCCCATATGGTAAACGGGAGCCCTACTGATTGAGCCACAGCCGCTTCCCAAACGATTACTTATTAAAAGCACAACACGACTACAAGTTTCAACCCAGAGATTACGCTTTCCATCAAAAAAAAAAAAAAAAAAGCAGAAGAAACAGAAACCAATAGCCAAGCAGATAAAGTACCTTGTATAGCAGTGGCACAGCTGGCATTTGGTCAAACAGAAGTACGTGAGGTTTATTCTCTTGCTGCCAGCCAGAGAGGAATCTGACATAATTTTTATTTGTAACCTTAAATTGAAAACAGGATGTTAGTTTCAATATTTAATTCTTAACTATATTAAATCTAGTCTGGAGATTATTTAAAAAATCAAATATGTAAAAGATTGTTCTGTAAAAAAAATAAAAAATGCATATAACTATTATTTTTTTTTCTTCGTTTGACTACAGCTATTTAAAAAACAGAGATACTAATTGCATATTTTTATTCATTTCAACTCTTATAAACTGAAATCATAATATAATCCTCACTGGCCATATTACAAAAAAACCCAAAAACAAAAACAAACTACCAAAGTTGATTCTTGCTACACTTCTTCATCTATTAACCTGCATAAGAGAATGCAACACTTAATGAAAATATCTAAACATTATATAACTTCATTTATTGCCATCTGAATTGCTATTTTTGTGTTTCCCTGTTAATGCTCTAAAATAATCCTGAGAACAAATTAAAAAGCAAATCAATTAAATTTCTATCTAGAAATTTTTTATAGCAGTTCACAGAAAGTTTCTCCTTCCATACTGCATCCTGAGTGATCTATGTAAAACCCAAATCTGGTCCTTCCATTCCTCTGCCTAATGTCTTTGATGGCTCCCCATTACCTGCAGCCTCCTCGAGGGGCATCAAGGCCCCCTGAAGTCCTCACGTGAGATTCCTATTAGCCCCTGTGACCTCATCCCCTCCTGCTCACCGAGGACCATTTCATACCACATGGACTCTTGTCTCCAGATCCATCTGCCTGGAACTCATTCCTTACTTCTTTCCTCACTTAGCAACCTTCTGCATTTTTGCCAGGAAGCCTCTCCCAACTCCCCAGGATGGGCTCTCAACAAATTGGATGGAAATAATCACTCACTAGACGGAGGCTCCTTGGAAAGCTCCTCAACACTTATCCCCGTGTCTGACATGGAACAGGCATTTTACAAATCATTTTAGGAACCTGCAATACTCCCTGCCAATTTTCTTTCAAGTTAACCCTAATAAATATTTCTTCTGTGGATAATGATCCTGACAGGACAGAATCTACAAACAGCACATAGTAGAAATAGGGTGGAAATTTCTGTATGTTCAGTCTCCCTGCTATTGTTAAAAGAAGGAATCATTTAAAGCAAAATAGGAGTCCTTTCCCAGTACTTTGATCCCTAACCCAAGATGCTGAAAAAAAATTTTGATGCTTCTTTAGCTTAACCTTTGTTTATGAAATTCAGACTGTTACATCAGTATAAGTTTTTAAATCTCCAAAAATATTTGATTTCACATAATCTGATATTTATAGATGTGACTGTTAAATACGTAATAAAATGTAATTTAATTTGAATACTTTCATAAGAGAAATACCTTCATATGAACAAATTCACAAACTGGAAAGAAATCCTTTGTCCTACCATGTGATCTGATTTTTTGTTCAGGAATGAATTCTTTCAGTCTCTGTACTTAATTTTTCAATTTTCAGCTTCTTACAGCCTTCATTCAATGATATAGTTTGCATAAGTAACTTACATGTATCTTGCCCTGCTCACAATGAAACTCACGCCTGAGATACTCACAGAGGAAGTTCGGGGCACTTCGCCATCCCAAGCACCTCATAAACTTCCTGGCCACAGGCAGATGGGTACTTACCTTCTCCACCAAGTTCCCTGGAAGGAGACTTTCTACAAATTGTCGAAGGTTCTCACGGACAACTGCGTTATGGAAGAAGGAGATTTTCCCATTTATAATTCCTAGGATCGAGGGGGTGCTGTGCGCTCCCAGGTGATGGGCCAGGCGTCTCTCGTACCCAGCGTGGACTACGCCAATTCCCACACCTGAGAAGGATGAACACCCACATGAAGCCTTTTTGTGCCCCCTGCCAGCCCAAGTGCTGCTAAGCAATCTTTCAGAGTGAAACTGAAAAACCCAGCTACTAGGAGAGGATAGCTTTCCTAATGGTCTGCCTAGTGTTCTTTCACTGCTGGAATTCTATGTTGGTTCAGTATTTCTGCAGAGCAACCTGGCAATATTTAAGAAAAGCTACAAATCTATATCTTTTAGCCTGTTACTTCTATTTTTGGGAGTAGATCATAAGGAAGTACTCCAAAAGAAAAGAGCACAATCTGTACACACTGTTGCTATTCTTAAAGAATAGTAGACACATCTTCTAACATACCACACACTTTACTTATTCTATTAATTGGGTATAGTCTATTTTCCCCTGCTACAAGGCAGGGAGCTTTGTTTAGCTCACAGATGTACCCAAGCACCCAAAACAGAGCTTGGCACATGGTAGGAACTCATTGAAACTGGGCCATTAATTTAACCAATTTTCTTATTATTGCACATGGAAATTGTTTCTGGCCTTTGCTATTATAAGGAATGTTCTGATGGGCACCCTGGTTCATTCTTGTATACAATCTTTGTGCACTTACACGATCATTTCCTAATTAATAAATTCCTAAAATGGAATGGCTCCTTACTGCCTCCACTGACCCCTCTAGCCCTGGGTCCCCAACACCAGAGAGATCAATTTCTTAGTGCCTGCCTCCAGGGTTTGCTACATTGCCCGGATGTTAATTTATCATGTGATCCTGGGGAATATGTCTCTCTTTTTTTAAAACCAGAAACAACTGTGTTGTTCTACAGCCTGCGAGACTCATGGGGACCTGAATTAGTAATCAGAGAGGTGGCTGCTGGGCCTGGAATCACCACAGGGGATGTGGGCAGTCTTAGGAGAGCAAAAGAGAAGCTTACTGTCGCACCCCTTCTCAGAGATGCTTTTCCTGTCTGCTCTACTTAAACCTGCACCTCTTATCCTGGCCCTCCCTACTACCCATTTCTGCTCTGTCACTAGTTAGCGCCACCTGACTGCCTGTGTCTATTTATTTGTTGGTTGGTCTGTCTCCTGGCACTAGAATATAAGCGCTGCGAGGGCAGGGATTTGGGGCTATTTGGATTACTGCTGTAGCTCTAATATACAGAACAGTTCCTGGCACTTAGTAGGTATTCAAAAATTTTTTTGAACAGATAAATGAATCCTGTAAAGTATTTGAAGTCAGAAATACAGAATCAAATTCAGATTCAGCATAACCTGACTAGATGGCAGACAGGCATGCCCACAATCCAGATTAAGGTTAGTAGCAAATTTGAAAAAGAAAGGCTACTTTCATAAACATTATCTGATTTTTATAGGGATTGCTATTTCTTGCTCATTTGTAAATCCAGGGGAATTAAAAATACTATGATTTTCTCCTCTTTTTGAGGTTGTAAGGGGTCTTCTTCCTGTGCAATCCTAAATACCCGTGTCACACCTCTATTTTGAGGTGCCAAACGAGATTTGCTTTCATTTTGCAATTCTAATTGGATACCACAACTTTTAGGAAAATTCTTTTTTTTTCCCTGCTGTAGCGTACACACATTTGTTTTTTTCCCTTAACCTCTGAATGTGCCTTAAGAGATGGCATAGAGCCAACTAGAAGAACACGCCACTGTAAAATATGGCTAAAAATAAACTCGTTAATAAATAAACTGCAAAGATGCAAAATGACATGAAATAAAACAAAATTAAGACCACAGAGCTAAAGCAGAAAAAAATATATACATTTTTAGGGCAGGCTCTTCCTAGAGAGCAGGAAATTGCTCTCTTAGCAAGTCCTTGAAAGATAGGACTTACTTTTTCTTTTTAAATAAGCAGCCACAGTAAATAATCAATCACTGCATGATTATCCAAATTGGGTTCCCCTACACTTGATATATATGTGATTTCAAGATGCTCTTTACCTTTGGCACCCTGGTAAACTCTAGCTGTTCCCCCCAGCCAGTAGTGAGTATGATGTGATGACTTGGGTGTGACCCTTATTTTAGTTCCCTGGGCCCAGGGAATAAGTAAAATAAAGGTTTTACTTATTTCTGAAGCAGTACAGTATGGTGGTGAAGAGAGTAAATTCTGGATTTAGACTCCTGGGTCCCATATACCCCAACACTGCTGCTTACAAGATTCCCTCCTTAACCTTCCTGTGCCTCAGTTTCTGCATCTGTAAAAAGGGATAATGATAGTCTCTCCCCCTTCTTGGGTTGTTCTGAGGATAAATAAAGGTAATCCAAACAAAGTACTTAGCACAATGCATGCCAAATGAAACGCTCAATAAAAATTATTATTATACACTCTAATGTCTAATCCAGTACGTGGCACATAAAAGTTGATCAAGGAAAAAAATGAGGCTATGGAACAAATTCTTTGTCACCCTCTTCCTTCTTTAGTACTATATTATTCTGCACTTACAAATGTGTGGTTGGTGTTAATTCTCTGTGCAAATATATTTTCTCTTCAACTAAATGGTAAGCTCATCAAGGTCAGGGCCGTGCTGACTATTTCTGGGCACTCCTCTATGGCACGGCCACCTATAAATGCCGGGGGCTTCTGCAGGCTGATGAGTGTGATCGGAACGTGCATGAGTGTAGAGTGCCCCTAAATAGCTGCGACATTCCTCCCTGGGGGAACCGTTCTCTTTTGTATACTTACTACAATTCAAGTATATTATGTGACTCGGAGATCAGGCCCAAGCTTCTCAAGACCACTCAGCTCATCTTCGAGATCGTCTACTCTTTCTGAAAACCCAGAATGGAAAGCTTTTCTACAGTGGCTGTCTCCAGGGGTGGTGCTGCCTCAACTAGACAGGGCATGACCATGGATACGCTCCCTGATCTCTATCTCAGTGTCACCAAACTGTAACCAAGTGGAATCCAGTGGCCAGGAACCGATCCAAGTGTTCTCAAAGGAACAAAGAGGAAATAACCTATAAACCAAATTAATCTAATAAATTGAGCCAAAACTTGTTTTCTAAAGGTGGGGTGTTGATGGACTAAAATACCCAAATATTAGTTCTATGGATCTAAATCTAGCTTCCTTTCTTCCTGCCATTTTGAGTCCTGACTTACTAGAATTATATAGCACAGCAACCAAAAAGAGTGGCACGATCTTCTAACATTAAAGATTGAAGGACACGGAAAGGCATTGTGGCTCAGTCATAGGCTGGTGAGCCAGACGAATTGGCTTCACATCCCAGCTCTGCCAAACACCAACTGTGGGACCTTGGTCAAGGGACCAAAAGTGAGTTAAGTATCTTATCTGTAAAAGAGAGACAACAATAACTACCTCCCAGGGCTATTGCTTCATATGCATTGATCCTTTTGCCAGTGCTTGGAACATGGTAAATGCTCAATAAATAGCAGCTATGATTATTATGTATCATGATTTTCACATCATGACACTCAGTAGTGTCCAAACTGTAGTTGTTATTTCAAATCACTTCTCCCCTAATTCAACTCTTCCCTACTGTCTCTCCTGCCTACCCAGTAGCTCACGTCAGTTTGCAGAGTCAACCTTGACACCCTCTCCCTTCTTTTCCTTACTTCTCACATTCAAAGGGTCTCCAGGCCACCACCAATCTTACCCCCTGGGTGTCCTATCCCTGCCCACATCTCTGTCGTCACTGCCCCAGGTTCAGGCCAGTTATCTTCCTCTTAGCCAGGGTTGCACCTCCTGCCTCTCCCCTCATGCTCTTCAATCCATCCTTTCCACAGCCCTTTCTCAAGTGCTGATTTGATTAGACCACTCCTCTATGTAAAAACGTTTCTCGACTTTATTACATTCAGTAAAATAAAGTCCAGCTCCCTCGAGCCTGGAGTTAAAGGCTCCCAGCATGCTCTTCCTGCTCCTCCTCTCCCGCCCATGGCCATGCCGGGCTGTTCCGTGGATGTTCCCTGCTGTTTTTTTTTTTTTTTTTTAGATTTTTTTTTTTTAAGATTTTTATTTATTTATTCATTTATCCCCCACTTGCTGCTTGTGCTCGCTGGGTCAGCCAACCACGCCGTGCGGGCGGGCCCGCCCCCACCAGGAGGCCCCGGGAACCGAACCCGGGGCCTCCCACATGGTAAACGGGAGCCCCACTGACTGAGCCACAGCCGCTTCCCCCCTGCTGTTTTTTGTCTGCATGCACTGTTCCCTCTGCCTCTAATGTTACTCCTCCATTTTTCTGCCCAGCCAATTTCCAATCACCTTTCAAGGCTCAGCTCCAAAAAAAAAAAGTGGGTTCTTGCTAAATAGTGAGTAGAAGAAAACAGACTAATGAATTTAAGAAAGATTTTCAAATGGGGTTCATAAAATAGACACTAAAAAAATGGACTTTTGCAAACCAGAAAAGCCAGTTAGCCAGAAATTCTCCAAGGTCCATTTATTAAGTGCTTACTATGTAGCAGGCACTTGACATAAATCTTTCTAATTTAATCTTCATAATGATCCTGTTAATTTGGTGTTATCACCCCCAACAGTATCTACTGACTGCCTACTATGTGCCAGGCATTCTGCTGAGCTTATTTACTCATCTTCCTCCAAAAGCTTCTTTATTCAATTTCAGGAAAGTGTTTTGGCAAATCTGAGCACCTCAGAACTTCTAGACAACATGTTGATATTTTGTGTTTTAGAGAAATGAACTGACGGTGTTCAGTGGTATGCTCTCTCCAGAGAAACCCAGGCCACCTTAGCCCCTATGGGTGGGTTTGTCTCCGTCCCTTCTTAAATACTCAATAGGTCTGTTCATGCCTATAAAACACACACACACAACTGGATCACTAAAATTGTTCTGGCACTAAGTGGTAAATGAGGAAGAAGGACAGGTTCATCTGTGATTGAAAGTGGTACCCTGTGGCCATTACAGGGTGAAATCACAAGTAATATCAGAATCATTTGCCAACCCCACTGGTGTTAAAATTGATGCCTGAGAGTTGCTTTGTTCAGCCAATAATTTTCCATCTTCTCCTCTGTTTTAAGCCCCTAACTAGCAGTTAGGAGACTATAAGGTTAAAGCTTGAAGTCAATAATACAAAATGAAAGTGGCTCCTACATTTTCTCTCTCTGAAAATGTGTCCCTGGAAAACATCAATCACCATGAACTCAGGAAGAAAAATTGCATTCACTGCTCCTTTCTCCCCAGTCTCCCACAAACTTCAAGAGATATAAACATCACCTGCTTCTATATAAACATCTTCCAATGAATAAAATGATCTTACCCAATCCTTCAAGTTCTTGAACTACTTCTTTCCAAACAGGCTCAATATGAATACAGCTAAAGCACCAATCTGAGGTAATCTTAATGAGGTAGGGTTTCTTGAAGCTATCTGGAACCACTTCATTCACATAATGTGAAAAGTGCAATAAATACTTTTCATCGATTGAGTCCCGCCGCTCAGAATTAAAAGGGAAATGAAAAAAAGATTCATCAAAATAAAAATTTTCATGGAAATGACGGAAGCGGTACTCTCGCTGCTGGTGCTTCTGGTAGCCCTGGTTCTCTCCAGCATCTCCATAGTGATCATAATTTGATCTCTTTTCTTCATTGGAAAGAATCTATAAAGAAAGGAAAAAATCAGCATGAAATCTTAAAAAAAAAAAAAAAGGTTTATCCAAAGGAATTTTTTGTAGAAGACATAGGGAGAAAATAAATGGTAAAGATTGTGCCGTGACTAGATATTCTGAACACATTCATTCAACATACCAAGAAATTCTTCTCTCAATAGAAACATAAAAGCTTTAGTCATTTAGATATTCAGCTCATCATGGCAATAAAGATTTTGAGCTATCATAACTGTAAACACATCAGTAAAATAAATATAACTTAACACAATGTTGATCACCAAGGCTCAATCATAAGAAAACTGGCTCTGTCTTACATGAGTTGGAATAACTAGAACCAAGAAATAGATGAAAAGCTGTGAACACCAAACAGTACCCATAGAATTGAGTTCAGTGCCTTGTATGTTAGTTGACTTTTTTTTTCCGCTCAGAATTAAAATAACTTTGAAGTCTAAAATTGGAGGATCTGTTTTAGGATGACGTATCATCCCATGAACTCAGCACTGTCTGTTGGAGAACATTACCCTACACAGACCCAGGAAGCCGCGGACTTATCTTTTCTGTATATCCCAGACCAACCTGCTTAAGATGACATATAGGAAAACTGTTGAAGAATCTTGTTTCAATGTATTTGTAACATTGTGTTACTTTAACAAATATTAAGAGAATTGACCTGTGATTCTTTAATGTGAGTGTCTAGAAAGGTATTACAGACATATGCTCAGGGTAATTAAAAAATCCCAATTAAAGTTTTTAAAATAGGCCAGTGTTTTCAGGTACTTATTTCGTCATACTGGATGTGGCCAAATATGTCCCTTCTATCGTCATCTAGAAACTGGGACAAGGGCATGTAGAAATGCCTTTTCTGAGAAGACTACAAAATCAATCATGCAAGGCATATTTTATAAGAGCTAATGGATGCAGCACAAAGTTTGACACGATACCTCATAAGCCTTGCTAATTTGAATGAACTTGTCTTCTGCTCCAGGATCTTTATTTTTGTCAGGATGCCTGAAACACAAATGGGCAAGTGGTGAGAATGGATTTCATTTTTACACACAGTCAATTAACATCCTTATCCATACAGTTCGCTACATTAGAGGCAAATAGAAGGCCTTTTTTTCCTTTCCTCTTTTAAAATTTTTCTTCACTTTCGTTTTGTTGTTGTTGTTGTTGGAAGGCCATTTTGTAGGATAGTTCCTTAAAATGAATGGTAGAAGCCATCAGTTGCTTCACATGACTATGATAAATGAAACTCTGAAATAGGCAATTTCTACCCAGATCATTCCAGCTGGGCACATGCTCAAAGCACCAGCTAATACTGCAGCATTTCACTACAGAAAGGCGGGATATGTGCATGTCTTTATACTGCTTTTGAATACTGCTAATGCTAGCTCCAAGCTAAAGCAATTTATCTAGGAAACAGCTTTTAGAACATATTGTGAATCTGTTTAGTAACAACTACCCTTCTAAATAGTTGCTTGCTGCTGCCTTTCAAATTAAAACATTTTAGTTTTCAATATTATTACCCTGGTTATCCCATTCTGCCTATGACTGCCTTTTACCTGGAAATGGATAATGATATCCAGGTCACATTTTCAATATGTGAAAAAAGTACAGTTTATTGCAAGATTATTTCAATTAACACTAGACAGAACTAAGCTTTCAACATTTGCTATGAAACACAGCTGGCAATTACTTGTATCCATCTTGCAGTAATACATTATGTAATCTTCCTATGTTTATACCATTTCAGCTTTTGTGATTTTAAAGTCCTAAAAAACAGGGGCTGAGTTTTACTTCTTTGGAGCCCTGCAAGATCTAAATCAGTGTTTCGTATTGATGGTTTTTTTCCAATGTTCACTTTTACTAAGAGACTCTGAATTATGGAACATATTCTTTGTGTAATCACTTCTAACTTTTGGTAAATTTCCGCTAGCAAAGATTCTGGAAAGAGAAACAATCCACTGGGAAGCAAATGCCTATTAAAAACAGCACTAAGAACATTGGAATAAAATAAATCTACACCCTGACCAATTTATTCTAGGAGGAACATGTCTGAATGAACTATACCACATATTCTGATTTCTCTAAAAATAAGGAAATTTCAAAAAATTGACTGCTGAATTTAAACATCACTCCTCTCTTAACTCTAATACTTGTTATGAATTATTAGTAGGGGGAAAATCTCAGCTAGGTATAATGAAAATAGTATGACAGAAGGAAACGAGATGGTGGTCAAAAGCGTGTTTACTGGTGACCCCCCCCCCCCAAAAAAAAAAAAGAGTTTGGGGTAGTCAAGCTTGGGCTAAAGATTGACAAAACAAAAATTTATGCCATCATAAGAATGAAGACTTAAGATGTAGAACTCTATAGGGCAGCGGTTCTTAACCTTTTTTTGTTCCACAGATCCCTCTGCCAGTCAGGTGAAAACCATGGACCCCTTACTAAGTCCACACTGTACTATGTATTTTTTAATAAATAGATCACATCCGCACCAACATGTCCTCACAAGAATAAAGTCTTTTTGAGTTTTCAATTCAAGCTCACGGACCCCCTGAAATCTTACCACAGACCCCTGGTTAAGAACCTCTGCTATTGCGGGAAGTAGGCTGGAAGGGGGCTTTTAGGGAAATGGAACCAAAGAGAGAGTTTGGAGGGCTGGGTTAGAAACCACAGATCCTGAAACAGAGGAAGCCAAGGCCCAAGATCAGGGAGGAGCCACAAGACAGTTTTTGGCTTATAAGGATTATTTTCCTAATTGCAGGAAGACACAAAGTTGAAACAATTAGAAAATGATAAAATCAGCCCAAGGAAAGTACTGTCCAATGCTATTTTCGGTGTATGTGAAATCATTTCATGAACCAAAGTACGTACCCTATAAATTTCAAAGTGAAGAAAACATTGTTCTTTGTATCTATTGACTGTCTATCTCTAAAGGAATAAAGAGGTATGCTTTATGCCTAGGGGTATTTTGTACATGGGATTAGCCTCCACAATCAGTTGGCCTTAAATAAAGGAGATTACTCTCAATAATGTGGGAGGGCCTCATCCAATTGGGGGTCTTAACAGGGAGAACTGAGGATTCCAGAGATCAGAAGAAAACCTGCTTCAACACTCTATCCTCCATGCCTTCCTGAATTTCTAGCCTAAGGAATCTGGACTCAAGAATTCACCATCACTCTCACCAGCATTTCCAGCCTCCAGCCTGCTCTATGAATTTGGACTTACCTGTCCCCACAAGCCAATTCCTGATAATAAATACATACATATAAACTGTTGGTTCTGCTTCTCTGAAGAACCCTGACTGCTAAAATCGCCATAGCCAAAACAACAGAAAAAAATGGCACAGTGAAACTACAAAGGTCAAGTAAAAATGGAGACAATTCCCTACATGACTCTCTATGTAATTCTTTTTTTTTTTTTTTAAAGATTATTTATTTATTCATTTATCCCCCCCTTGCTGCTTGTGCTCGCTGGGTCAGCTAACCACGCCGTGCGGGCGGGCCTGCCTTCACCAGGAGGCCCCGGGAACCGAACCTGGGGCCTCCCATATGGTAAACGGGAGCCCTACTGATTGAGCCACAGCCGCTTCCCTCTATGTATTTCTATGGTGGTTAATTCCTCCTAGAGAGAACCTAGTTAAGGAAGAGAAGCATATGACTCATTTAATTAATCAAATAACACTCTTTTCAGCTCTGGAAGACAGAAAAGTCAAAGCTGTACATTTTAATCAGCTTGCATACTCAAGCTAACATTTCTGCTGTTCTTAAAATGTTGCCAAAGGCAGTATTCTGTCCAAAAGAATATTGCTAATTTATAATTAATTGCAGATTTACATAAATTTGCTTTAAACATAAAGAGGCAAGAGTTTGAAATGATGTAGAAAGCAACTTTGGAATCACCATCCGTGAACCTCAATTTCCTCATTTGTAAAACAGGAACAATATCCTCCTTCACAGGGTAATTATAAGGTTTAAATGAGATAAAAAGCATAGAACCTGGAGCCTAGCATGCAGTAGGTGTTGTGTTGGTTCTTTCATTCCCTATGATTGGTTCATCCAGCTTGTATCCTTTCCATCCCTTCCTTTTGGTCTACCCCTCCAGTTATAGAATCCAACGCTTCTGTCTCTTTAACGTGGCCAAAGCACTGGTGGAAGAAAACTGATGACATTTGGTCAAAATAAGCTATAGACTTATTGCTTTCCTGCTAACTACTATTCTGCTAATTCACAAACATGGAGATATTCTCCCTCATATAGTCTATCTACAGGTAAAGTTATGATTTTTTTCCATAAGGTCAATGTACTCAGTCTCTGAATATTCTTTTTCAACTGAGGGCAAAATGTAACAAGCTCTTACACTTTGAAAAAAAAAAAAAGCTTAAGAACTAACAACTTAGGGAACAGGACTGCATGGTGTTTCATTTAGCAATTATACTTATAATGAATTACATCATGAATAACATATTGGGATGGGTAGCTTATTCATTGTTAACATAGTGTTTTGCTTTTTATAAATTAAAGCTTCCATCTTACTTTAACATTAGATTGATAACAGTATCTAAGGCAATTCTCTTAAGTCCAGGAATTCCTGAGAAGGGGTTGCATAATAACATAGGCTTAATCTCATCACTCAAAATTATAGAATAATATGAAATAATATTTCTCCCACAGAAAATATTTTGGACACACACACACATATATTTTTGAACACACAGAGACAAATAAAAGCTAAGCATAATTTAGGCTTCATTCTCCTGCTAAAACTGCTTAGCTTATATTAAACTGCTATTTCTTTGTTTCACCTACCATTCCCGGGCGAGCTTCTTATAAGCCTTTTTAATATCAGCCTGATTGGCTGTTCGGCTGACCCCTAGGACTCTGTATGGGTCAAAATCCAACGCAGACAGAATTTGCAGGATCAGAACCAGAACTATCAAGAACTGCCAGGAAATGCTCAACTTTTTCACTTCCATTTCTCCTCCTTTCCAGAGCTGAAATGATTGAAGAGGCAGTAAGTCTCAATGGCAGAAACCTGGACAGTCTTGCTTTTTAGATAAAGGCATAAGATATAGAGATGAAAAACAAAACAAACAAAAGATATTTTGCTGGAAAAGTGTCAAGCTGTTTGACCATATCTTTTAAATCTACAATCTTGCTGCGATTTTTGAATATCACAAATAAGAACTACCATAGATGAAAAGATGGCCAGTAAGAATAGCTCATCCCCAGAATCCTTAGATTAGAAGTTTTAGAAATGACTGAAAATGAATGAGATGAAGAAATAATAAGTGGATGTGGGAAAACATCATAGGAAAACCAAGGTGACTACATCTCAAATACACTATTTCATATATTCTGACAATAACAGCTTAAATTTAGTTTAGGAATATTCACTGAGCACATGCTATGTAAACTCACAAAATCATAAGAGTTGCCATTTGCTAAACTACAAAATGAGATTGTTGTGGCCTTCCTGGGCATTAAAGAAGTACAAATACTAAACTGAAATACTTAAAAAACAAAAACAAAGACACCTTACAGTAAGAAACTTGGATGCCCCAAGTCCGTTCTTTTTCTCACCACACCCATTCAAACAGGAAAACTGGAGAAGCTGCTCTTTAATTTAATCATCAACAACATGATCATTACAAATGGAGATCTCCGATGAGAAATAAAAAGTGGTGAGAAAAAACGTGGTTTTTCACATAAAGCAGGATTAAGGGACTGTAGAGAAGACATGGTCTTAATATGTTTTATGCTCTGTCTCCCATGAGTGTAGTGACTGAATTTAGGTTTTGGAAATAATCCTGGCTGGTAAACCAACAAGGTACTGCTGGTCTTGTCTTGCCAGGGCACTTCCATTTTAGGATTATGATCTTTGTGATTCTATACAATGAGTTTTCAAGTGCCATATCTATCTTAAAGTCTCATCAATTCTTAAGAGTTTTCAAGTTCAAGTCTCTAACGAGATACCCTACTTAAGAGGGACAAAGCTGTCATACTGGGGGATTTTGACAAGTGGAAGTCTAATACTGCCTGGGAGTCCTCACAAAATCGGCTAATCTGAGGATCAAAAGTGTAGGACTGCACGCACGCTGAATAATATCCTGAAACAAACCAGTTTTCTCCCTGTTAAGGCAACTTCTTTTGACCTACAGTGTATCTGGAGCCTTGTAGAGCGCTAAAAAACCAGGAAGGCGATGTAGCTACTGGGCTTTGGAATCAGACTCGGGTTGGAATCCATCCTCCACCGTTTCATGACCTTGTGCAAGCTACTTAAACTTGTTAAGCGTCAGTGTCCTTATTCATAAAGCGTGGGATGAGTAGTACTACCTCGAAGGACCGTAATGGTTAAATGTACGTACAGGATTTCCTGAGCACCGGGTCCAACAGTCGAGGAGAGGCACTTATTATCATTATTTCCAGGAGGCAGTACAAGCACTGTATCAGTCCCCTCTTCAATTAGAGGGCCCAAGGGGCGACGGGCTATTAAGACCAGCTTCCGAGCTCGAGCCCGACAGTGCCAGCCTCAGGGCAGGAAATAACCTGCCCAACAGGTAGGCTGCACGCCCTCGGGGCAGCATCCCCAGCACCAGGCGGCGGCTCCCAGAAACACGCTCCGGGCCCCGCCTCGAGCTCCCGCCGGAGGTCACAACCCTCCAGGATGCCGCCCCCTCCCCTACCGGCCCCCGAGCGCCCCGGGCCGGGACCTGTCGGCTCTCGGTTCCCCCCGGGCCCAGCCGGGACCGCGAACGAGAAGGAACTGACCGGAGATCCTGGGCTTGCCGGCCCGTCACGCAGGGCAGGCGTTGCCGGGAAAGGGCGCCGGCCTAACAGGCTACACTGCCGGAGCTCCAGTAAGTCCGCCGGGTCGAGCGCCTCCAGTCCAGCCCAGCCCTAGCTCGGGCCGGGGCGGGGAAACAGGAGACCAGCCGGAGGGAGTCACGTGACCCTTAAAGGCCCAGCACACAGACGGCAAGGACTGAGCCGATCGAGGGCTTCCCGTCTGCGAATCAATTTTGACCCTTGCCACCCACCATTCGCGCGTGGACTTGGCGCTGTTGCCATAGGGACGAGGTGCGCGCTTCGGCTGGCTCCAAAGGGATGGTCGTGACCAAAGAGGCCAAAACGTGCCTCCTAGCGAGGCGAAGTCGCGATGCATGATGGGATGTCAGAAAGACCTCCCGAGGCTGGGAGGGGTTTCCACTCCCACCAGGAGGTGTCTCTCTTCTAGCAACCGTTGCTAAGACGGGGAAGCAACCGCTGGTCCCTGTTCTCTTTAACCCTATTCATAGAATCCTAGAGCGTCAGAGCTGGAAGGAACCTTGGGGATCCTTTCTAGTCCAACTCCTCTTTGTACTGAAGGGGAGACTGAGGTCCTAGGGACGGCAGGAACGGGCCAAAGGTCACACAGCCATTCAGCTGAGGGCATAGGTCTAGATTCCAGGACTCCTAATCCCATTTACGGTAAAAGAGCACCACCACCCTAGAATGCGCCAGGCCCTGCGCTTAGCGCGGGAAAGGGTGGGGCGCAGGGGAATGGGGCAAATTTCTTTGAGATAGGTTCAATCAGATAGGTTCCCTGGGGATCTAAAAGAGATTTCTGATCCCCCGGCCCTGTGTTTTTTTTATTTTATTTTATTTTCTCCTCTGCCTTTATCACTATCTAACATACGGTATCTTTTTTAAATTTATACTTATCATCTGTCTCCCCCCACGGCAATGTAAGTCCCTCAGGATAAGGGTTTTTTCCCTTTTGTCCATTTCTATATCCTCTGTGCTTGCACAGATCTTGGCACATACAGGCCCTCAGCAAATATTTGTTGAATAAATGAACGAATGGGAGTAAGTGAGGTTTTGCTGCTCAAGAGATCACATTCTAAGATGGGCTCTTGGTTAAGAGTGTTTGCAGTCAGGTTTGGGTTTGAATCCTGCCTGCCTCTGTCACTTTACTACCCCGGTGACCCTGAACTTCACTCTCCAGTGTCCCAGGGTCCACATATGTAAAATGGGGGAAAAGAAAACTGACAAGATTGTAGTGCAGGATAAAACATAGCACATGCTCGGTAAACAGGAGCAATTATTTCTGAAACATGCAAATGAGCCATATAAACGATTGGCGTTCAGAGGACTAGATTTCTGCCAACTTTTCTTTTTGGTAGGTGCGAGGGTGGGAGGGAGGGAAGAGGGGAATGGGAGACTGTGGAGAAGGCTCTGTTCAGCGCAGACAGGCGTGTTTGGACCAGTAAACACGAGCCAAAGCAGCGAGCTCTGGGCACGCGGTGGGGGCGGAGGGCCTTGTGGAGTTCTTGGGTGCAGAGCAGGGAGCTAGAAGGGGGCCGCACACGCGAGGGGGCCGGCAGGGGCGGGACGGATCATGGCTGCAGGCACGGCTGTCTCCTCCGAGTGTGTGGAAAAGCGAGGTCGCTGTGCATTCTGGCGAGGGCCCGCGGGGACCAGGAAGGAGCGCCACGAGAGGCGGGGCCGGAGCGGGGAAGTGGCGCGGGGGCGGGGCGGTGGCGCGGGGTCGGGGCGGGGACAGGGCGCAAGGAGGGGGCGGGCCGTGGGGGCGGGGTGCGACGCGGCGGCCGAGGCCCGGAAGCGGCCGGAGGCGGCCGGGGGTCCCCGCCTTCTGCTCGCCATGGACGAGGCGGAGCGGCAGCTCCTGCGGCGGTGCCGCCTGCGGCTGGTCAGTGAGCTGCAGGTGGCCGCGCTCTGGGACGCGCTGCTGAGCCGCGGGCTCTTCACGCCCGACATGATCGAGGACATCCAGGTGCGCCCCCGCCGCGGCCCAGCCGAAGCCCCGACGTGACCTAATGGCCGCGCTGGGGCGAGGATCCCCCCCCACCCCCAAGCTCCCTGCGCCTTCTGTGCCATCCAGGACCCACCCTCCTTGGGGGACCGTTGCGTGGGAGCCCCCTTAATCGCCCCGAGGAACCAAACCATCTCAAACACCTTTTTGAGCGGTTTGCTAAAGCGATCGCGCAGCCGCCCTGCACCACCAGCTTACGCTGTTGAGCTGCTGCAGTACTTGGGCTTCTCGCCAGGAAGGAGGCATGTGTGCTTTGTTTTTCTTCCTCTAAGCACGGAGGTTCAAGGCACCCACTTTGGCCTCACCTGGCCGCCTGTCCTCGGGCAGGTGGCTTAACCTCTTGGAGCCTCAGTTGCAGCGGCTGTGAAATGGGGCCATCAGTACTATTGTCCCGAGCACTAAGGGAGAGAATGGTGATGAGGGAAAGTGATGCAGGTATTGCAGAGAATAATAAACTCAGCACTTGAGGTTTCATGTCTGTGGCCTCACTTGGCCCTCTGCCAAGCCCGTGAGGTAAGGAGGACACAGAGGCATTTCCTAGCATGAGAGGTAGAGGGGTGAGTGGGCTGCTGGAGGCCCCTGGCTGTCGTCCGCCCCCCCCACCTGGTCCATGGCTGTGGGTCGCCTCGCAGGCCAAGCCTCCAGTTTCTGAATTACCCAGGAGCTTGGCCTGACCCAGTGAACAAGGTTTTCTTTTTTCTTTTTTTTTTTTTTTACTGGGAGGTCCCGGGGATCGAACCCCGGTCTCTCCATATGGTAGCCCGATGCCGAACCTCCTGAGCCACATCCGTTTCCTAACAAGGTTTTCTATAGGAGAAGTTAGTCAAGTGTCATAGGGGTAATTACCAGCTAATAATAATGGTAACAGAAGAAGCCTTGTGATCCCCTGCTGTGTGGCCTGCAGGGAGGAGTGAAAAGGACCCCAGATCATTGCCCTGAGAGGCCCTCTGGGTGGGGCTCTCCACAGGGCAGCTCTGTCCTGCCCCCCAGCTCCAGGTGAGTCATACCAGAATGCTGAGGCAGTACTGCCAGATCTTTCTCCTTTTTAAAGAGAAGCTGGAAATCTTGTTTATGTCAAAAATTTTGTTTGGCAACAAGTTCAGAATTTTTTAGAACCTCGAGTGAATGTGAACCGCAGGTTGCCGTTTTGCCACAACTGGCTTGGCTGATAAACACAGAGACTTTGGAGCCAGATGGATCTGGGACCTCATCCTGGCTTTGCTGCATTTTAGCAAGCCACAAAAAAGTTCTTCTGTATGTAAATTAGATGGGATAATAGAATTCATAACCCATAATATTCTTTGAAAGCTAAGCTTTAAAACTTGCCATTTTGACATCAACTCATTTTGCGAGGCTTAGGCAGCTAGACATCGTTTAAAACAAAATATTAACTTATATTACATGTGTATGTATCTATTGTCAGTCGTCTCTCAGTTCTTGAGGTATATTATTTTAATCATTCCATGCCTTAATATGCTTGCAATACAAGAATATCTGAAAGGCTTTCAGTTTTAGAGTTAAAAATCAACAAGCATTGGGCTGTGGTAGCCAAAAACCATAGGTTAGCTAAAAGATCATGATAAAATACAATTATTTTATTAAATCATGTTTAATAACAAATGGAACCAGACTTGTCTAATAAATTTTCCATCAACAAATATTGTTATGTGCAAAATTATTGCCTATGTTGTTTTTCACACCACCGCATTTACTAGAACTGCTGAGAGGACTGTATATATGATTTTAAAAATAAGTTGATTTTTTTTCTCACTCTGGAAAAGGAGTACTTCTTTGTGAAAGCAGTTCTTACAGCTTTGTTTTCAACCAGCTAAAAATGTTTTATATATTACTCTAACCTGTTGTCCTCCACATTCTATTGTCCTAATTGTACTGTTTTCTGATTTGTATTTATGTCTTGAGACAGTAACTTTTTGAATAAAAATAAACCTACAAAAAAAAAAAAAAAGTTCTGTGACTCAGTTTCCCTCATCAGTAAAATAGGGATAATTGTAATTTAACCCCTTAAGTTGTTGAGGGGCCAGTAGATGATGAGGGAAATCTTGCAGGGAAGTAGTTCTGTGAGGAAGAGTTATCTTCTCGGTGACACCATGGGTCTGTGCTGTCCAGTATAGAAGCCGTTGTTCTCATGTGACTATTTAAATGTAAACTTGGTGTAATTGAAGTGAAATGAAATAAAGAAATTCAGTTACTCAGTTTTGGTATCTGAGAGCTCAGCAGCCACGTGAGTGGCTGGCTCATGCCTGCTGCGTTGGACAGCACAGATAAAGATAAAGGACATTTCCATCATCATGGAACGTTCTCTTGGACAGTGCTGCTATAGGTTATTTGAGGACAAGGTGCTGTCTTCCTCTGGATCCCAAAGAACATGCCCGGTGCTGAGTCTCCACCGGCAGGCAGCCTGCTCCCACCCTGCTCCCTGTCTCGGCAGCCAGCCTGTCAACCTCCACCATTCCTCCTTCTTCCCCATCCACCCAACCAATGCCAAATCCTGCCGACTTTCCCACATTGTTCTCTGATCTGTCCTCTCACTTCTTTCCATTCCAGTGACACTGTGTTTGTTACCTCCTGTCTGGGCTGTGGCTCATTCTCCTCCGTTTTCTACTTTGCCCCCAGGATGATTTTTCTAACAGGCAGATACCTTCTTAAAACTCTTTAGTGGCTCCTTACAGCTCTCAAGACGAATTTCTTGGCATAACCATGACCACCCAAAGGCCTTAAATCTCACCCCTTAAATTCCTCTGAATTTGCTGTCCATTTCCGAATGGTCCTAGGGGCCTCAGCTAAGACATCCCTCCTGGAAGCACTCCTGCTCCTCCAAGGCTGAGTTGAATGTCCCTGTACCTTCCCAGCAACTCGTGCTTTCCCTCCTGGCACTTCTCTCATTGCTGTGTAATTACTGATTTGTCTGTCTGCAGCCCTCACTAGAGGTTTGCTCCTCGAGGGCGGAGACTGCACTGCTGTAGTTTCAGCACTTAGCAGAGTGCTGGGCACAGAATAGACAGCCCCTTATACTGGTCAAATGACTTGATAAAGGCTGCCTGTGGCACAGACTCAGTGCATCCATAGCTTGGTTTTTGTCTGTGTGCCTGACTGTTGAGACTTACACTAGAGGGGAAATGGGGGGACAAGGAGAGAGAGTGCTTGGATAATCAACGTGTGTCTTTCTTTCCAAACAGCATGCAGGCTCTGGGTCTCGGCGGGATCAGGCTAGGCAGCTGATCATCGACCTGGAGACTCGAGGGAGTCAGGCCCTTCCTTTGTTCATCTCCTGCCTAGAGGATACAGGCCAGGACACGCTGGCTTCCCTCCTGAGCAAAAACAGGCAGGCAGAGCGGCGGGACCTCATGCCTGTGATGCTGGGACCAGTTGGCCTCAAACCAGAGGAGCCGAGAGTTGTGGAACAGGATCCATCAAAGCCGACTATTGGAAACCTCACCCCAGTGGTGCTGGGGCCTAAGGAGCTGTGGCCAGCCAAGCTCAGGCCAGAGGTCCTCAGGCCACAGATGCCCAGGCCAGTGGACCCTGGGTCTGGAGGATTCGGTGATGCCTGTGAGTATCGGGAGAGTGTTTGGTGAGTGGGTGTGATGAGCTGCCACTGGGGAACCACTGTTGGTACGGCTGGGTGGGCTGAGATTTAGAATTTAATTTTGGTGTTATCTGAGTACTCATTGGGGATGGGTAGAATATTCTGCTAAGTCTTTGGGAGATTTGATTTTGGCAGCCCTTCCTCTGAGATGCATATGGTGATGCTTTGGATGTCCTAGGTTTTGATCATCATTTCTAAATCAGGTTAGTTGTTTGGGATTTGCCTTTGGGTCTGGGTGGGCAGGAGGGAGTCACTTTCCCCTCCCCTGGCACCAGCCGCACATGCTGTTACTCTATCCCTTACGATAACCCTGCAAGGCAGGTATCATTAGCTCCATCCTTGCTGGTGAGGAAACTAAGGCACAGGGACATTAAATAGTTTGCCTAAGTTGAAAAGGCCAGTATGTGGCAGAACTGGGATATGGCCCCAGGTCAATGTGACACCAGAGCCTGTTCTCTTTTTTATTGTTCCATTGCAATTTACTTTACGACAGAGCACAGAGCATGCCTGATTGTCTGAACTGCTTGTGAATATCTGTTAATGGATAAATGAATGAATATGAAGTTGGGTGTCTGATTATTTGGCTTGTTGAGAAAAATGAGATCCCCCATGTGCAAGTGCTTTATGCAGTCATGAGTGCCACGAAATGTGCACCATTGCTACGTGGCCTGATATTTACCAGGGATAGTCAGGGATGCACTTGCTAGTGGCCCAAAGGAGGTAAAAAATAGGTGAGAAAGAGCTCACTGGCTAGTCCCCCGGGGCCTGCTTCACCAATGGATGTGGGAGCACAAGTTTAGAACAGGGGACCTAGGAAGTCTTAGGTTTATGGTATTCATATTTTCTTTTGACACTTGAGACTTTTCTTAAGGAAACACAACATATGTGTGTGTGTATTTAATAAAAAGAACTATACAATACCTACAGTTTTGCAACTTCTTTCATTTTTTAGAAAAATGATTGAGGTACAACATACATCCAGTAAAATGCATAAATCCCAAGAGCACAGCTGGGTGATTTTTACCTGTGTGCACTGACAGGTACCCAACACCCAGATCATCAAGGTATAGAATGTCATGGTATCTTGAAAGACTCTCTCATGCTCCTTCCTAGTCTAGTCCCACTCCTCCCCCTCCCTCAGGTAATTACTCTGACCTCAGTCACCAGAGGTCCCTGCTTGTCCTTGAACTTCAGTATAAATAAAATCCTACAGCCTGGCCTCTTTCACCCATTGTTTTATCTGTGAGATTCGTTTATAATGTGTGCATCGGCAGTGCGTTCTTTTGTGTTGCTGCGTAGTATTCCCTAATTGGAATACTCCACAGTTTACTTCACCATTCTGCTGATGGTCACTTGGGTGCTTCTGAGGTAGGGCTTTGTTTCCGTGGCAGCACCTGGACACCTAGCCCTTGCCGTTGCACGTTGCCTCGCGGACCATTGCGAGGTGTGGGCGTTCATGGTGATAATACTAAGGGTGAATGTCCATGAGTGCTTCTGATTTGCCAGACACTGCAAAAAATGAATCGTCTAATTCGTTTTCCCCAACTCCCGGGTGAGGTAGGTGCTGCAGTTTTCCCCATTTTACTGTTGAGCAAAGTGCATCCCAGATCGCAGTGCTGCACCCCAAATCCCACACTAGTGAGGGGCGGAAGCAGGAAGACGTCCAGCCTCCCCCCTCCATCTGCTCGGCTGTGCAGCCCCACGGGCCTTGCACAGTATTTCATTGTCCTGTTAATAGACCTGTGTGTGGTTTGTGCACTGGCCTTGCTCCTGCATCCATCTCTGCCTGGGGGATCCGCCCTAGAAATGGGACTGCTGGGTTGAAGGGTACACGTTCCTTCTGATAAGTGCTGCAACTCGTACTTCAGAAACCTGCCATTTTTTAGCTTCACCAACCATGAGTGAAGGCGCCCGTTTTCCCACCCTGTTGTCAACAGTGAATTTTAAAAGCTTCTCACCTTTTCCTATGTGATGGGCAAAAAGCAGTATCTGTTTTCTGTGCTGAATAACTGTGATTGTGGACAACCCATTAAAGCAGAGAAACAAACAAATGTGATGAGGGTGTGAAGTTACTTTTGTCTGAGGTATGAGGACAAAGGGCTGTCCTGGGATTGCCTGTGCACTTTGCTATCCTACTGTGAAAGGCGGCCGGCGAAATACAAAGTCCGGCTCTTGTTGTCTCTGCCTCTGGGAAATACAACTGTGCATCATTTAGGACGAGGAGCCTGGAAAGAAGCTTGCTGTTCTTTCCTAAGGGGTTTCATTTCCTGTTTGATGTGAGCATTTATTCCCAGTGGGAGCATAAATCTGAAGGGTAAATAATTGGCAATGATAGATCACCTTAAATGGGTATATCCCTCTGCAGTAGGCAGTGCTTTCCCAGGTCATAGAGCCGCCCTGTGTGGCGGTAAGTGGGGCGAGCCCTCTGTTATCACACCCCATCTACAGCTAAGGACGCTGGGCCTCACAGCTGCACCGTCACAAAGCAAGTTCAAGGGGAGGGCTAGGACTCGGGCCTAGGTCTTCCGGCTTTGGAGAGTGATTGCCCCGTCGCTCCGATGCTGCTTAGTGACACCCTCTTAGGCTGAGTACCGCGTAGGAATGGTTCCCAAGGTGGGTTTCACAGCGGCCCCCAAAGAAAGAGTTCTGTCGTCACGCATGTGGGAAAAGCCGGCTTGAGCAGGATCAAGGCCGCCACCTGGATCTCTCTGAGCCTTTAACAAGCCAGTATGGGAAAGGGTGATCTAGACCAGTGGCTCTCAACCGGGGGCGATTCTGTCCCCCAGGGGACATTTGGCAATGGCTAGAGGCATTTTTGGTTGTCACAACTGGGGGTAGGTGGGCGCTGCTGGCGTCTTGTGGGTAGAGGCGGGGGATGCTGCTAGACCTCCTACAACACATGGGACGGCCCCACAGCGAAAGAATCGCCTGGCTCAGGATGTCAGTGCATGATAGTAAGGGCTGAGTAACCTGAGTGTTTGCATGTGCCAGGTACTGTTTTAGGTGCCTCACAAGTGTCCATTCACGGAGGCCTCACCAACACCTAAGGAGGTAGCAGCTCCTGTTACCCCCATGGTTTCCATGAGGAGAACAGGGGCTCAGAGGCTCTGAGCAACTAGCCCAGTGGCACGCAGCTGGCGGAGCTGGGATTTGAACCCGGGCACCCTGGTTCCAAAGCCCTGCCTCATAAACTACCGGCTTATAGTCTTCTCTCTTGTCCCTATACTTAGGCCATTTATTCATGGCTTCACTCAGCGGATACTTACCAAACATCCGCCGAGCTCCAGGCATGGAGCTGGGTGGTGGGATGCAGCATGGAACAGAGCTGCCCAGGCCTTGCCTTCCTGTGTGGGGTGGACGTGCAACCCAGGCCTGCCCAGCTAGGTCTGGAGAGAGCCATGGAGAGCTTTGCAGGAGTTGAAGATAGGGCTTTGAGGCACACAGCACGGGGCACCCACCAGAGAGGATGGCTTTGTCTTTAGATTTTCAGGGGAAAATGCCTTTTTCTCCAAAGGGGAATGAACTTTCTTAGTTTCAGACATGATGCCTGTGTGAAACCACTTGTCCCAGCCAGGACCTCAGAGCACCTGGTCCCGCCACGAGGAGAGGGTTGGGGGAACTGTTGGTGGCTCTCTCTGCCCAAGCCCTACCTGGCCTGGAACTCTCTAGGAAGTAGACTTTGGCTTTCCCACCCCACCTGGCTTCCTGATCTCTTCATCCTGGAGCTGGTGGCGGTGCTTATGCCCCATTACTATTCAGATCAGTTGGCTGTACTTCCTTCCCAGCGATTTCGGAGAGGCTGGTCCTAGGGCACCTGCCTGCCTTCCCTTGGGCAGCAGAGGGGATGTGCTTTCCCCCTCCTCTCTGTGTTGGAGGCCTGAGCATATGCCCGGTGACCCCAGGCTATCAGACTGTTTCTTTGGCACACTTAGCTGTGCATGTTTGTTGTCCCCGTGGGAGCAGTCATTTTGGGAGAAACTGCTCTCATGCATGATATACTTGGATGTGCCATTCTACCTGTGGTTCCCAGCATGCCGTGCCCTATGAATCACCCTTCAGCTCTTCCTCCTTCACACCTCAGGTGAGGGGTCACCAGCGGCCCTCCTCCCGGGCCCCTGTCGCCTTGGCCTCTCTTTGGGCCTCAGCACTGTGCTTGGTACCTTTTGTTGATTTGCTCCCTCTACATCCCCCCCCCCAACAGCCCTGAGCCCCTTGAGAGCAGCCACTCTGCTTTGTGGCTCTTTAATTTAATTTTAATCCGGGGAGTGAATGTGGTTAATGATTATATTTTTGGGGTGCAGTGGAATTTTGGAAATGAGCAGATGTTCTCAGAATTAAGTCTGTGGACGAATAGGAGTTTTCAGAATAGGTAAAGCCATTTCTAATTTTAAAATATGGAATGTGACTGCTTTTCTGGTGCGAGATAGTAGTTCCCAACAAGGGGTCCAGGCCCGCTCTGAGCAAGGGATGGCACTGTTGTTGGAACACCGTGCAGGCTCCAAGGTGACTTGGAGTTAGTGACTGTGTCCTCTTTGTTTAAAAAAGAAAAAAAATGTCCCACGGCCTTATAGGGTTCGTGTCCAGTTGAGTTCTTGCCAACTGGAAAGGAAACTTTTGACACTGGAGGAAAACCGACCATCTTTATCACTCATTTATTCATTCTGCAAATACTTCAGAGTACCTTCTGTGTGCTGGTCCCCGTGGCTTCCACAGACAGGGGCCGACTGCTCTCCCAGAGCTTCCCTTGCCCTTTCTGTTCTAGAATTTATAGACTAGATAGAACCATACTCCATATGCTCTTCTGTGCCTGGCTTTTCATCCACGCCATTGCATGGATCAGGAGCACGTTCATTTTAGGCTTGTGTGTTCTCCGTTGTATGACAGGGTCGCAATTTATTTACTCCTGAACTTGATGGTCCTTTGGGTTGTTTCCAGTTTTTGGCATCACAGATAAGACTTCAGGGGACATTCTTGGCCATACCTTTTTGTATCCATATGCATTAATTTCTCTTGAGTTTATATCCTGGGAGTGGAATTGCTGGTCAGAGGATAGGTGTAAGTTTAACTTTCTTAGGATGTTCTAAACAATCCTCCAAGGTGGCTCTGCTGCTTGACTCTCCCACTGGCAGTGCCTGAGGGTTCTGAGCTCCTGCTTCCCTCTCTTTTTGTGGGAACTTTGCTCTCAGAGTCCACCTGTCCCCATTAGACCCTGGCGCTCATGTTCTCCCTCTTTTTCCCTCTCTCCAGGTGCTCGGGAGAGGTTGAGGGGCAACACCGATTTGGTGAGTCTTCGTGTGGCTTGGGCCCTGCTGCTCTGGCTTTGGGCCCTCGTACTCTCCCCTCCCCAGGGAATCTAGCCTACCAGTCTGGAGAGCCGGGGCCCAGTCCAGCCCCTCCACCCCCCACTCCCTGACCTCGGGCTCAGCACTTGCTGGAGACGACTGTCCAGCCCTGCCCTTTCCTTGGCCAGATGGGCATCAGAATTGGTCAGGCCACTCCTTCCTCCGTTCACAGATATTTATCACAAGACCCCCATGTGCTGGCCTTGGACTCCCGGCTGCGATGCCTGGGGACAGAGCACACATGCTCCTAGCCTTGTGGAGCTGTTGGTCTGGCAGGGAGAGAGGAGTTAGACAAGTGGACAGTAGTAACTACTGTAAGGAAACAGTGCAGGCGGGACACTGACTGGGCCTGCTCTCCGAGGCTGGGCCTGGGCACGAGCCAACTCCCTGATTGCCCTGGCTAAGAACCACTGGACTGGATGATCTCTAGTCCCTTTTGGGGTGAATATTTATGGGCATTGGATTTCTAAGCTAGCAGCTCCCATCCGTGAATACTGAGATAGGAGCTAAACTCCCCAAAGTGTAGCGATTTGAAGTCCCACTGACAGTGTTTCCATCCGTTTTGCAGTCTGTTCTCCTCTGTCCTGCAATGCGGGGTGTAGACTCTGCCCCTTCTGCAGTGGGAGGGCAGACCCCTTTTGTGTTCATGTGGTGGACAGTTTCTGCAGACTGTTCACCCTGTGGGTAGAAACCAGGTGTCACCTCTCTTCCGAGGAGTGCAGTGATACCCGGGGTTTATGCTGGTCCCTTGCCGGGGCAGGCCTACGACCTGAACAAGGATCCTTGTGGCCACTGCCTCATTGTCAACAACGTGAACTTCTGCCGTGAGTCCGGGCTTCGCACTCGCACCGGCTCTAACGTTGACTGCCAGAAGTTGCAACAACGCTTCGGCCTGCTGCATTTTATGGTGGAGGTGAGGGCTGACCTGACTGCGAAGGTATGTCACTGGCCATGCGGAGAGAACAGGGGCTTGGGGTGGGGGAGGGGGACACTGTCCTGCAAGGGACCCCAAAGGCAAGCTGAGTCCCCAAGCTGAGCCCGTGTGTCTGCAGGCAGACCTGGGTCTGAGGACTGGGTCTGTCGGCTATGTGCTGTGTGACCTCCCTGTGCCTCAGTTTCCTAATATAGAAAGCAATAATAACACCCACCTCCGACAGGGCTGTTGTGAGCATTAAACGGACAGTGCCCAAGGGTAGCACCTGTTCTCCATGAGTGGTTACTGTTAGGGCTGTTATGACTGTTGTTCACTTTAGCAGGTGGCCCCTGGGAGCAGGGACAGTGCCCTGCCCAGGCCTTCGGGCTGGCCCCTTGTACTGCCCAGGAGGGCCGAGGGTGGGGGCCCCTTGTACTGCCCAGAAGGGCCGAGGGTGGGGGCCCTTGTACAGCCCA
>JAKSZT010053883.1:10007434-10314187 GCA_026826555.1 Tolypeutes matacus | reverse complement strand
GTGGGGGCCCTTGTACTGCCCAGGAGGGCCGAGGGTGGGGGCTCTTGTACAGCCCAGTAGGGCTGAGGGTGGGGGCCTGCTTCATCAGCCCTTCTGGCTCAAGTGCAAACTTTTCTTATAGGAAATGGTCCTGGCTTTGCAGGAGCTGGCGCGGCAGGACCACAGCGCTCTGGGCTGCTGTGTGGTGGTCATCCTCTCTCATGGCTGTCAGGTAGGAAGCTGCCCTCTGCTCGGCCTTAGCTCCTTGGGCAGGCTCAGGGTCAAAGAGCCGAGAGCCTGTGTGGGATCCCCGACCCGACTTGAAACACCCTCAGCTGGGAGGGGAAGAGCCGCGGGCCCTGTCCGCCTCCCGGTGCTTGTTTGGGGGCCATCTAGTCCTCCGATGGGTTGGATGCTCCTTTCTGGGTGGGGCAGTGGTCCTGGGAGAAGCCATCTGGGAGAGGGGGAGGAGACAAAGCTCCTACCCCCGGATTTTGTTCAGAGCTGGGAAGCGCAGAGTTCTCAGCTCCTGTCGCCGTCTGGCCAGTGCTTGTTCTGGGCCGTTGCTGCTGGGCAGGAGTCAGGACACTGGGGCCCACTCTGGACTCGGCCGCTAAGGTACCAGGCCCCCACCCCTTCCTGGGCCTCACTTTCCTCATCTTTCAAGGTGAGGGATCGCACGGAACAGAAGGCACAAACTGGGGCCTGTATTCTCCCTGTGATCTGCATCGTGTTTTCAAAACTGGCAAATTGCATGCAAAAATCAGAATTTCTGGCTTCTCTTGACAAACCCCAAAGGCCTGGCCTCACCAGGCCAGCATCCTCAGAGACGAGCTCTGGCCTGCAGCTGGTGGTTGTGGCCCTTTGGTCCTTTCCCTCAGGGTGGCCCCTGGACCTCGGCACCGGCAGCCGTGCCCTGGGAGCTTGTGAGAAATGCAGAACCTCAGGCCCCACCCCAGACTTTCTCCTTCAGAACCTGCACTTTAACAAGATCCTCAGGAGATCTTCACTAGCACGTTCTAGTTTGAGAAGAACTGACCTCGAGCTGTGGTTCTCAGAGTTTAGCAGGCCTCAGAGGCACCTGGGGAGCTCGCTAAGGCACAGATCGCTGGTGCCTCTGATTCAGGAGAGCTGGGGTGGGGCCCAAGAATGTGCATTTCCCGCAAGTTCTCAGGTGCCGCTGCCGCTGCTGGAGAGCCTCTCATCTAGAGGACGCTGGCCGGCACGCCCCAGTTAGGCCATCCGTCCCCTGTGGCACAGGAGTTTGAGACCCCTTGATAGATGGTGGGCCCTTCCAGGGCCAGCCTGCTCCAAGTCATTCCTGTGCCCCCAGCCGGGACTCTTGAATGCTTGGCCCCCGCAAAGTCCTAAAAGGCTGTTAGATTCCTGGCCCAACTGGTTTTTTAACCCGGATTCTGCTCCTCTAGGCCAGCCACCTCCAGTTCCCAGGGGCTGTCTATGGCACAGATGGACGTCCTCTGGCCGTCGAGAGAATTGTGAACATCTTCAACGGGACCGGTTGCCCCAGCCTGGGTGGGAAGCCCAAGCTCTTTTTCATCCAGGCCTGTGGTGGGGGTAAGCAGCCACTCAGGCTCTGGTGGGGAAGGGTCTCGCTTCCATCTCCATCCGGCCCCTCACCATGCTCACGGTGCCCCCTCAGGCACAGGGGCCCTACGTGCTGTTGTGTGTCTTTCTGCACCTCGGGCGGCCTGGAGCGGGCCTCAGCCTTGGCTGCTCTTTAGAGGCTGGTCGCCTCCCGTTTGCGGGGCAGTAGCAGGGTGGGCTCGTTGCACTTTGGCAAATTCAGCTCTAGAAAGTTGGCAAAAACGAAGCAGAGGCAAGAGAGAAAAAAGTCTTTATTTTCCTTATCATGTCATTCCCCTGGCCGCTCTGACTTCCTGACCTCCTATCACCTCCACTGCCCCCAGAGAAAGAGAGGCCATCACCGAGCGGCAAAGAGGAACTAAAGAATTTACTTACGGGCATTTGAATTCCCCAGGGCCCAGGTCCTGGTGATATGAGGAATTTTTAAGGAGTATTTGGATTGTTCGTAGTTTTGCCATATGCTCTGACTTTAAACCTGTCTCCTACTCCATGTTACTTAATTTTCTCATTTAAAAAAAAAAAAAAAGTGAGGTGGAGAGTTTCCTGGATTGTGGGACATGATGGCAGAAGTGGAGAATACTTGGAATTCTGTTCCAGAGAGTTTTCCCTGCCCTGTGCTCTTCAGGGGCCGGGATGTCTGAGAAGTGAATTGGGGCTGTGTCCCTTGGCCTGATCTGCTGGAGAAGCGGCCGGTGTCATACCCCAGAGCTGCCCAGCTTGCCCGAGGGGAGGGCCCTTCACAGCCATCACCTCTTGCCTCCTGAAGGTCGACACCCTTCCCACTGCCCAAGCAACCTGGCCCGCGTGGCCTGGTTCCTCTCTGTGCATTCAGCTGTCTCATACTGTTCCTTCTTGGCGAGGCGTGGGGCTGCCTAGGAGAACAGGCTGTAGCCACCTGATCCATCCAGTAAGGGTTTATTGAGCACTTGCTGTATATACCAGGCTGTGAGCCAGGTGCTGGGGATACAGCGGTCCTCTAGCATTACAACTATTAGAGGCACTGCCTGCCCAGTGACATATGTTTAACGGCCGCGGTGACCAGACTGCCCCCTGGAGTTTGTTTTGGATGGAACTGTATTAAGTCACTGTCATGACCCATGCACATGACTCAGCCATGAGATTGGGAACACTGGATTGGCCACTTAGAGCACAGCCTCGGGCAAGCTGCCTAATCTCTGGAAGTCTAGGTAAATGGGGGCAATAGGAGAAGCCACCTCGTAGTGTTGTTATGACTAATATCTAATGCACTAATTAGTGCATGTGTAACACTTAGGAGATGCCTGGTTCATTTGAATAACTGAAAACCCAGTCTCTCTCCACCTCCTGTCCCCACCTGCCTGGGGCAGAGGATTGCCGACTGTGGGACAGTCAGTGTAGCACCTGGGACTGAAAGGAACACTATTTCCTGGGGGAAATTTGGATCTGTGTAAATGGGGGAGTTCCTCGGGGAATTCCTAGGGCCACAGACTCATGCCCAGGACAACACGTGTGCAGAAAAGACCAGGGAGGACTCTGCTTTTTGTCTTGGGCTGTTCTCTAAACTCGTTGTTAGGATGGCTAAGCTCTGGAGCAGTACTCTTGCACAGGCCATTTTGCAAAGACTGGGAATGGGGTTTTTTTTGTCTTTTTTTGTTAGCTCAAGGAAATTCCTGTTATAACACAAGCTGGATACAAACTTAAGTTTAGATGCCTCACTATCTAAATTCCAGTGATAAAACATCACTAAATATCAAAATTTCCGGGCTGCAAAAAAAGATCATAAAACATACAAAGAAACATGAGACGATGGCTCATGCAAAGGAGCAGGATAAAGCATTATAAACTGTCAATGAGGAAGACCAGACCTTAGATATATCAGACAGACTTCAACAAAATGGTAATAAATATGCTGAAAAGGCTAAAGGAAAACATGGACAAAGACGTAAAGGAAATCAGGAAAACAATAGGTGAACACAAAGACAATATCAATAAAGAGAGAGAAATCATGAAAAGGAACCAAACAGAGCTGAAGACCCAGGAACAGAAATAAACCCTCTGGCCTCCTTAGCTGGGCCTGCATGAGCCTTGGTGATCTGGGCCCTAGCATTTTGCCATCCTAGCAGCATGCTGTGTCCCACCCCGACACTGCACCCTTCCCAGGATGTCACAGGCTCTTGCTTGCTCTTTGGCCTGTCTATGTGCTGTTCTCTGTCTTGTCTCCTGGCTAACTCTTTTTTTTTTTTAATTTTTTTTTACTGGGAGGTCCCCGGGATCAAACCCAGGTCCCTCCATATGGGAGACGGATGCCCAACCATTTGAGCCACATCCGCCCCCTCCTGGCTAACTCTTAATTCTTTATCCTTCTGGTCACCAGTTATTATCACCTCCTCTAGGAAGCTTTTCCTAAACACAGGTCTGGGGTTAGCTGGCCCTTGCCCTCTTGCAGCCCCTGCTCTTCTCCTCTCATAGCACTTTCTCCGTGCACTGAGTGTCATCACACAGTGACCTCTCTGAGGTGGGAGCAGACCCATCTGCCCACGGCCGGGTCCCCGGCAGGGGGCCTGGCCCAAAACTCACAGTATGCTGGCATGTTATGTGGATTCTAATAACTTGAATTTGAACTATAACCATAGATAGCCATATAAAACTATCCATGAGTAAAATTTGAAATAATGTAGATCCCCTGATTTTTTTTTTTATAATGTTTTTTTTTTTTTTTTTAAAGATTTTATTTATTTATTCATTTATCCCCCCCTTGCTGCTTGTGCTCGCTGGGTCAGCTAACCATGCCGTGCGGGCGGGCTTGCCTTCACCAGGAGGCCCCGGGAACCGAACCTGGGGCCTCCCATATGGTAAACGGGAGCCCCACTGATTGAGCCACAGCCGCTTCCCATAGATCCCCTGATTTTTTAAACAAAAGCTCACAATAAAAGAAGAAAAAAAAAAAAGAAAAACAAAAAGCTCACTGGGAATAGCAAGATTTCACAGCTGGAATGCAAGTGATTAAGATGCCACCTTTGCCTGTCCCTGCTTTGCCCCAGCAGGCTCCGTGACCTGTGTTTAACGCCATTGCCACATGGTGGCGCCACTGCAGCTAGAACAGTCATACAGAAATGCCCGCGTTCTCTGTCCCCGTCCTGTGGCATTTCCTGTCCTTTACATCCATTGGATCCGCTGCCCCGGGTTTTGCTGGCTCTTGTGTTGCTATTTTAAAATTCACTGTTGTTGTCATTTAAAGCAATTTAAAAACCTTCCAATGTCATCCACCCCTTCATTAAGGGGTACTGTGAGCACCAGAGCTGAAAACGTGTCTCAAAGACCCTGTCTTTAGTGTAGAAATGTCAGCCTGATTCCACGCTGTGGCCAAAGGAGAGGGGCCACCACGATTAGGCCGAGCTGTTAATTTGGGGGTGCTCCTCTTCAAAAAACTAGAGATCATGCTGAGGAGGCAGAAAGCTGCCAGCGGCTATAGTGGTTGTGGATTTTATGCACTGAGGGAACGCATCTTCCTCCCGCTTGGTATTTATTCTTCTTAAAAAAAGATTTATTTATTTATTCTGCCCCCCCCTCGTAGTTTGTGCTCGCTGTCTGCTCTCTGTGTCTGCTCGTCTTCTTTTAGGAGGCACCGGGAACTGAACCCAGGACTGCCCATGTGTGAGGGAGGTACCCAGTTGCTTGAGCCACTTCCGCTCCCTGCTTGTTTGTGTTTCCTTGTTGCGTCAGCTTGCTGTGCCAGCCCATCACGTCAGCTCGCTGTCTTGCTTGTCTTCTTTAGGAGGCACTGGGAACCGAGACTGCCCATGTAGGAGGTGGGCACCCAACTGCTTGAGCCACATCCGCTCCCCATTGATACTTACTCTTATGAGAAGATTCGACTTGCCTTAAGAGAATTTCAAAGTGATGAGGTTCTTTAAGAATGAATCTGCATAAGATGCACAGGCCTGTAGCCCAAGCCCTCACATGGGATTTGTAGAGTGAGGATTGGAACATGAATGGAAACACAGCTAGTGTCCCCTGGGTCTGTATTCCCTAGGGCTGTCATGACAAATGGCCCCAAACTGGGTGGCTTGAAACAACAGAAATCGATTGTCTCATGGCTCCTGAAGGCCAGAAGTCCAAAGTCAAGGTGTTGGCAGAGCCATGTTCCCTTCTTTTTTTTTTAATGGTTAAAATGATTTTATTTTCTCCCATTTTGTATAGTTTCCATGCTCCCTTCTTTACCTCTTCTAATTTCTGGTGTTTGCTGGCAAAATCCTTGTCATCCCTGGTTTGCAGTTCATCCCTCCTTTCTCTGCTACCATCTGCACATGGCTTTCTCTCGTGTCTGTCTGTCCCTTCTCAGTCATATTGGAGTAGGGGTCGGTCTGTCGATCTATCTCTATGAATTCTCAATCATCTGTCAATCTAAATATATAGGTCAAATGGGTCATTCTTTATGTACTGTTCTGTAATTTGTTTTTAAAACCATTTTAAAAATTTCTGTGTTTTCCTTTTGTCCCCCCAATTTTAGTTAATAAACATGTAATATATATATATATATTTTTTAAGATTTTATTTATTTATTCATTTATCCCCCCCTTGCTGCTTGTGCTCGCTGGGTCAGCTAACCACGCCGTGCGGGCGGGCTTGCCTTCACCAGGAGGCCCCGGGAACCAAACCCGGGGCCTCCCATATGGCAAACGGGAGCCCTACTGATTGAGCCACAGCCGCTTCCCAACAAGTAATATTTTCATCACAGAAAAAAGTAAAGCTTCTGTTCTGTTTCCTGCCTGTGTTTGCCCAATACTGAAATAGTTCCAAAGGAAAGCAGGCCTTCTCGGGCTGGGGACAGGCTGGCCGGCGCCAAGAAGTGAGGAAAGGAGTGCTGGTGTGTGTGCTTCGGGACAAGCTGGTGTTTCTTTCTGTTTCTTGCAGAGCAGAAAGACCATGGGTTTGAGGTGGCCTCCACTTCCCCTGAAGACAGGGTCTCTGGCGGTAACCCTGAGCCAGATGCTGGCCCGTTCCAGGAAAGCCAGGGGAGCTGTGACCAGCCAGATGCCGTGTCCAGTTTGCCCACGCCCAGTGACATCTTGGTGTCCTACTCCACCTTCCCAGGTGAGCACATGGGGAGAGCCCGGTGCACTGTCCTGCCCCAGAGGCGGCTGTGCTGTGTGAAAGAAAAGACCCGGGTCCTAGTCCTCGTTCTGCCTCTTGCCACTGTGACCCAGAGATCCGCTCTCTGAACCCCTGCCAGGGTGAGGCGACTGAGGCACCTGGGGTGCAAAGTTTAAGGACGCCCTCGCTCTCAGGCTTGCATGCCCATCTAGCCCTACCCTTGTCCTGGCCCTGCCTTAGCCGTCTCAGCCTGAAAATGGGATCGTGGTCATGCCTTGTGGGCTGCCATGGGGGTGAGGCAAGGTGACCGGCCGTCACTGAGCACAGTGCCTGGCACCTGGTCAGTGCCACAGGACTTAGTTTTCTTCCTTCTTATCCCTTGGGTGAGACTCTCGACTTCTCTTGGTTTCCCTGTTGGGAAAATGGGGACCATAACCAGAGTCACCAGGTAGCCGTGTGGGGATGAGATAAGACCCCGCATGGGGCAGAGGCAGAGGCAGAGACGTGGGCTGCTAGTGCTTGCTATGTAAGTGGGCCAACGTCCCAGAACTTGTGCTGGGGGTGGGCCTGGCCCGCCGAGGCTCAGCCTTTCTCCTCCCTAAGGCTTTGTCTCCTGGAGGGACACCCAGAGTGGCTCCTGGTACATCGAGACCCTGGACAGCGTCTTGGAGCAGTGGGCTCACTCTGAAGACCTGCAGACCCTCCTGCTCAGGGTGAGCCCTGCCCTCCTGGGAGGGAGAGGGGATGCTGGGGCAGCAGCATGTCCTCCTCAGGGCAGGCTGGTGTGGGGCGGGCAGGGCCTGCCAGGGGCGAGCAGGCCCCGGCCCAGCTTGGGGAAGGAAAAAGACGGTGAAACTTGTCTGCTTCTGAGTCCCGACTTGCTGGAGAGTCAGTGTTTTTTCCTAATGTGAGGTATAACTGGCCGAGGTGACGTTTGCCCTTCGGGGATCTGGAGGGCTGCCGCTCCTCGCTTCTTCTCTGAGAGCCCCCGGGCTGAGACCTCCTGCTCCCCCACTGATAGAGCTAACGCTCAGGGCAGGGCTTGGTGGCCAGAACACGGCACCAGAGAAGACAGGTCGTGGGGCCTGTCCGTGCCTGCTGCGTCCTGCTGCGTAGTTTCCTATTCTTGATCCCAAGAATCACGAGTCCCTCTTTAGCATCTCCCCTTCTCTGGAGGCCTTCACGAGAGGCCCCGGAAGGATGGCTTCTAGGGCTGCAGCCCCACTGCGTGAAAATCGCGCTCAGAGCAGCTGCTTCTGCCAAGGGTCTCGCAGCATCTCCATTGCCTTTGGGAAGTGGCACTGGGGGCCCCTCCTGCTCTGCCCAGCTATTTTGGCTATTTTGTTTCATGGGAAAGGGCCATAGGGGCTGGGCCCACTCCTCTCCCCTGAGGGAGGCTCTGTGCCGTGCCTTGTCGAGGAGGGGAAAGGAGAGCAAGTACAGTGCTGTCACCCAGCACAACTTCAGAGGGCGCTGTGTGCCTCGGCCCTGGGCTGGTGAAGCTCAGGCAGGGTGGGACGGGGGACAGTCAGGGCTAAGGAGGGCATTCAGCTCCTGGCCCAGATTTCTTTTTTTTTTTTTTTAAGATTTTATTTTTCATTTATTCATTTACCCCCCGCCCTTGCTGCTTGTGCTCGCTGAGTCAGCTAACCACGCCGTGCGGGCGGGCTTGCCTTCACCAGGAGGCCCCGGGAACCGAACCCGGGGCCTCCCATATGGTAAACGGGAGCCCTACTGATTGAGCCACAGCCGCTTCCCCCAGATTTCTTTTCATGACTTTACTTCAGACAAACCTTTGAGTCCGATTTGAACTTTGGAAATGTTTGAATTTTGAAAATTTGAATGTTTTGAACTTTTATTTTAGGTGATTGTTCCTTACACCTTTTCCCCAGTAGAGGAGACTGCAGGCATAGCTATTTTTAAAGTGCTGGTTTAGTGGTCTTTCCTCTAGCCCCGCTTTTGAATTTCTACTTCATTCACGAGAACCCTAAGGCCTTTCTCTGGTTGTGTTTTCACAGGTCGCTAATGCTGTTTCCGAAAAAGGGATTTACAAACAGATACCTGGTTGTTTTAATTTCCTCCGGAAAAAACTTTTCTTCCAAACTTCATGAGGACAAGGCCCCTCGCTTTGCCTCCCCTTCCCCCCCAAACCTTCCTGCCCCACGCCTGGACTTTCCCACGACCGTGCTGTCACGTTCGGAAGGATTCTGTAGCCTGTGGAGGGGCAGACAGGCTCTCAGCCACTTCCACACTGGAGGCAGCGTTGAGCAGTGAGGGAGAGGAGCAGAAGAGTGCTGTGGACGGCACGTGGCTGGCTCCTGGGCCGGCCCCGTGGCCTGTGGCTCTTCTAGGGCAAGTTCCTCAACCTCGGCACTACTGGCATATGGAGCTGGATAATTCTTCGTTGTGGGGCTGGCCTGTGCCCTGTAGGCTATTGGGCAGCCTCCCTGGCTTCTGCCACCAACTGCCAGCAGCACCCGCCCGATTGTGACAAGCAAAGCGGCCTCCAGACATTGCCAAATGTCCCCTGGGGGGCAGACTCGCTCCTGCTTGTGATGCAAACCAGCCAACAGCTCTTAGATCGGCAAGCTCGGTGCAGTTAGAGTCTGAATAGCTCCAATCTGTGAATTCTGAATGAAGTGTAAAAATTGTGAGTTTTTCATGTGTTGCAGTATTCTTAAAAAAAAAACAAATCTTAGGAGAATACGGGCTCTCTTTTGCCTATGCCTGTACCCCCACCTCATTTTGCTTAAAACTCTGTTCTTGCCTACAAAGATTTTTGTCTTTTTAAAAACGTTTTCCATCCTTACATCATTTGATTCTCACGCCATCCCAGGTGACTGAGGTGGGAACCCCGTGTCCGGGAACGTTAAGTCCTTCTTGCAAGGGACCACGGTTAACTGGTGGAGAGACCTGGTTGGAACCCGGAGCTCTGAGTCTCTGCGTGTGCCTCCCGTGTGCCTTGCCGAGGGACCCCTTGGACTGCAGGGTGCGTGACTGTGCTGTGTGGTAGTGAAATGCTGGGCTTCCCCAGAAACGGCCCCATCCCCGAGGCCATTTAAGCTGTCCGCACCTCTGCCTACTGTACCTAGGATGGTTTGCTAATAAGACTCACAAAGATGTGATTCATGGAGTTGTCACTTTATTTTACTTTTTTTCTTCTGCCACTTTCCAAGTCCAAAACAGTCCCGGCGACTTCTTTTGGTTAGTTATTTGCTATCACCTGCAGGACACATGCAAGAAAATCATCCGCTGAGCCTAACAGCAGAGCCGTGCCTGGCAACTTCCTGTCTTTTTCCGTGGCCTGCGCTGAAGCAGCTCCTGCTCTGGGAGCGCTAACGAAAAAGATGCCATCGTGGCTTTTCACTGACCTGCTGGGGTCTGTGTGTAAAGCAAGGGTCTTAGTCTGGAGTCTTGTTTGGGTTTCAGGGGGTCTGTGAACCCCTAAAAATTGAACGCAAAATGTGTGGATGGGCATGTCCTAGATTTCATTCATTTCTCAAAGGGGTTAGGGCCTTGAAAGGGTTAACGAGCTACTGTTTGTGAGGCCACGTTAAGTGCTGGGGGGGGGGCTGCAACCTTCCAGCAGTATCTGTTTTTTACTATGCCAGTCCCTTGACCCTGTGATGCCGCTTTAGGATTCTCTACAGCACATACACTCAGACCAAGGTGCAAGAACGTATGTGCGGGGGACGGATGTGGCTCAAATGGTTGGGTGTCCGTCTCCCAAATGGAGGGACCTGGGTTCGATTCCTGGGACCTCCCGGTTAAAAAAAAAAAAGAACGTATGTGCAAGGATGTTCACAGCAGCGGTGTAAGAGTGAAAAATAGAAAACAAATTTGGGCTTCATTCATTGTGTTCCTACTATGGAATTCTACGCAGCCATTCAAAAGGATGACGTGGTGGTATGTCCTGACATGTAAGCTTTAGTGACAAATTATGTAGCAGAACATAGGAAGAGTGAGATGCTGTTTTTGTTAGCAGCCACTGCGTTGATGTGTACATACACATTTTTCATATATGTGCATAAATAGTGTCCAGAAGACCACACACTGAGCTGTTAATGATTCCCCTTGGGGAGTGGAGTTGGAGGTGTGGAGCAAGGGGCACTATCTACTTCTTACTTGATACACTCCTATGTTCTTTTAATATTTTTTATAAAAGAGAGCATATCACTTTCTAGAGAAATAAATAAAGCTAGTAAATACTGACGATTCATGTACTGCTGTCATTCAATAAATGTTTGTTGAAAGGACGAAGGCCCTTGGCCACCTGTCTCCTCCCATCACTCCTTGCTTGTGCTTTTCGTTGGCAGCTTCCTGACCTTGGCTCATCACTGTCTGGGTTTGTTGGGGCCGGCACTCCCAAGCGCCTCCAGCAGCTGTGCCCGACTTCACCACGGGCCCCTGGGCTGGGACCACTGCAAGGCTGCTTGCTCTCAGCCCCTCTGCAGCTGCCAAGGGGCCTCCACCAGAGGACAGCTGGCGGCATGGCTCTCCTGCTCCTGGAAGCCCTTCCTGGGCATCTGTGCCTGCCCTGGCTGCTCTCCCATGAACGTGGGGCCTCTGCCCAGCTGCCTTGCAAGGCTTGCTTTCCCCGTTGATCTCCCATTGCTTTCGGCTCTGGCCTGCTCTGTCTGGTCTGCTTGTGTCTGTGGCTGGGAACAGCTGATGCCGGGGACAACGAGTCAGGACAACTGTCCTCGAGCTCTGCTCTGGGCCCCCAAGGTGCTGGCAGGACCAGCTGCACAGTGACTCACCCAGCAGCTGAAGCTGGAAAAGGAGCTTAGGGTTTGGGTGGGAAAAGGTCCCTAAACATCCTTCCGTCCAATAAGTCTTAGGCCAGGTGCCTTTGAAATGCCGGTGGCACCTCAAAAGCTGGACTTGGACTTTCCTCTGCTAAAATGGAATCATAACTTTTCCCCCAATTCACCAAAGAAATGCAAATGAATGACCACTCTCTTCTTGATTTTATATTTTTCTCTGACAAATTCTTCTTGAATCTCTGGTCCCTTTGACCACTTGTTGGCAGAGAAATGCCAGCAGACAGACAAAAATGAACAAGGAGCCAGCTAATATTAACGGGAGAACTTGGAAGCAGCCCACCTGCTTATTTTGACAGTGTATTTTCCTCCTGTGACCACATACTTATGTCTGTGGTTTCCTGTTTGATTCTTAAAAGGGCTCTGCCTTTTAAGAATGTTGAGCAGCCCTGGTCTAGTTCAAGTCCCATTTTACAGAGGAGTAAACTGAGGCAGTGGCAACGCGAGGAGGAGGTGGTTTAAAAAGTCCTCCCAGTCAGCAGAGTAGCCTCCTCTTTCCCCCCATCACCCGACAGCAAAGCCTCCCCTCCCTCCCCCAGGTACCCCTTTTTTGTGATGACTCTTCCTGCGGTAGCTGCCTCTGCCTACTGCTCCTTGTATCCATGACGCTCCCAATGTTGGTGGCAAGTTTTTGTTTTTTAAATAAACGATTTGTGTGGCTATTATTATAAACAAATATGTGTTCATTGTTTAAGGGGAAAAAAAGAACTTGAGCTGGTGTGGACGCTCAACAGGGACTAGTTTTGAGCTGACAGGAGACAGTTCTTACAGGGACATGCTCAGCAAAGGAGAGGGACGGACCCAGCCTGGTTTGCCCAGCAGTGTCCTCAAACTACAACCGAAGGTCCCACATCCTGGGAAACCTCTTAGTCTCGGGCAAACCGGGACAGTTGGTCACCCTACAGAATAGCTGAGCAGCCCTTCAGCTAATTATTTCCAATAATTAGTCTGTGGGGGGCGTGTCTAGAACGATCACGTTTTGGTCTTTGCAGGTAAGTGTGACTTTATAGCATGGGGTAGTGATGTCTGGGCCTACACCCAGACGAGCAAAATAGAACACCCCACTGCTTCTGAGAAACCAATTCTGAAGGCCTTGAGTTAGCCTTTGTTTTCAATCCCTTTGGTCAGGACCACCCTGTAAGTTCCTTTTCACCTGACTTTACACACACACAGATTCGGGGGGCCGGGAGGGCTGCAGGGCTTGGTCAGGTTCTGCAGCCTCAAGGGGACTCCTGCCTAGCTCTCAGGAGGAGGGGGGGCATTCTCAGACCCCCAAGCAGACATTGCCCTCTGGGGCCAGGTAAGCACTGCTGGGCTCACAGAGCCCAGGGCTTGCCCGGTTCTTACCGAATTGATCCAGTCGATGTAGTTGGAGACCCGCGTGAAGACGGACGGCTTGCGGTAGTAGTTGCAGCCGAGGGAGGACCCGAAGCTGACCACGCCATGTACTTCCCACTGGCCGTTAGAGGTCTGGCAGTTCAGTGGCCCACCAGAGTCCCCCTGGGGAAGGCCAGAGTTCTATCAGGAGGGACCTGGGGGCTTAGGAGGGGTGGTGGGAGGGGAGGGGGCTGCCTGTTAGAACTGCACGATAGGACCCATGTTCTCGACGCATCTGCGCCACTTCACCGTGGGCCGCCATGTCCTCTGAGCCCTTGTGGCCTTGGGTCAAGGTGGCACCATGACACCAACAAGAGCCAACGTTCACCGAGTCTTCCCGGGGACCGGGAGCTGCCCTAAGCACTCTCTATGTCTTCTCTCATTTAATCCTCACAAAACCCTATGAGGTAAGTATTGTTAGTATCCCCACTTCACCAAGGAGGGAAAACTGACGCCATCAGAGATGAAGTGACCTGGACGGGCAGTGAGTGAAGGAGCTGAGACCTAATTCCACAGTTCAGACCTCGGTCACCATCGGGTAGTTCCTTCCACGATGGGTGAGGTTCCCGGGGGCCGGTTTACGTGGGCAGAGACTGTGGGGGTTCAGTGTGAGCCAGAGGGCTCCATCCCATCCACCAGCTCTGCTGCAGAGTCCACCATAAAGCAATTCCTTTTAGTTAAGACACTGTCTCCAGGACAGCTTCTGTGGCAGGTCGCCTGAGGGGACACACTAGGATTAAGTCAACAGATAAGCAAGAAGTCACCTCAGAAAGGCCCTGACCCAGAGACCTCTTCCCCTTGGCTCCCTTCCTGCACAGAGGAAAGAATAAGAGGGGTGAGAGGAATGAGAGACCTCGGTGAGACTGAAGGAAGGACTTCCTGGACACCCCAAGGAGAATCTCCAAACATCTCTGGAGAGCACGAGGACAAAGTTTAGTTTCTCAAAGGTCTGGAGCTGTTTCCAGGTGCTTCTGCCGGGAGGTGGGAGGACAGACGCTACGACCCCTGGAGCCAACCCCACCCTCAGCCACGCTGTATTGTGCAGGACGGGCCCCCGGCCTCCTGTACTCACGTTGCAGCTAGAGATCACGCCATCGCCGCCAGCACAGACCATGTTGGTCTTCACGGAGCTGCCCCACCAGCCAAGGCTGGAGCACGTGGCGTAGTCCACGACCAGCAGAAGGCCCTGCTGCAGGATGTCAGGAAGAGCCCCATTGGCTGCACAAGACCAGGGAGAAGGCGTTACGGGGCAAAGGGTCTCCTGAGAAAAAAGGAACTAGTGGACACCTGCGGGGTGCTCGGCCTCTGAGGAAGAATGAAGAGACTCCCCAAGAAAACAGACACCGGGAAAGGGTTTCCTGGTCTCTGCAGTCCTCCAGCCCCTGATTCCACCCGTTCCTGAAGGCTGGCTGCGTCTCTGTCCTCGGATAAAGATTCTTAAAGCCTTACCACAAACTCCCCTTTTTGCTTAGCTGGCTTCATGGGTTTCTGTCACTTACCTTAAACATGACACGTGCAGCCCGCTAGCTGGGGAAAAATATTCTGGTGTGACCAAGGTAAAGCTTTCCTAACTGTGCCCAGAGGAAACCCACCATCCTCTCCGTTACTCTTGCCACGGCCACTAATGACAAGACATCGTGTTGTTATAATTCCTCACGGGCACTTTCGTAGCCTTTTCAAAACATGCTGAGCCTCACAGTAAATATTTATTCCTGTTTCCGATGGGAAAATTAAAGCCAAGGGAAGTTAAGCAGCTTGTCCAAGACCGCTCTGACAATAAGTAACTAACCCTTGTTTACCGTGCAGAAAGCATTTTCACAGTTATCATCTCTGTTAATCTTCCCCAGTTGTAGTTCCATTTTATGGGCGAGGAAACTGAGGCTACAAATTTGTTGACCCAAGGTAACATAGCTACTGACCAACAGAGCTGGCACGACCAGCCAAGCATCCAGAATCTTCCCTGACTCCCAGTGCCTTGGATGAAATACATTCTGCCCCAGTGTTTTCTGGCTAAACGAACAGGGTGTATCTAGATAGGATGAGATGCCTCTCACTCCTCATTTCTGCTGAGCTTTCATGTGTCCCTGTTCCTGCAGATAAGCCAGTCAAGAGGGTGCTATGAATTTATTTGAGTGTAAGCATGTTGATGTACCTCTAGACAAATATGTTACTTATAGGTTTATGCCAATATGAAAAAAAAATAATTTGCTTGAACTTCCCTAGAACCTGCCAACCCTCTGGTGATTTTGCAAGGGAAGGGCAGGTCCTCGGTTCCTTCTTGGTGTCCTATGTCATTGGATTTCTGACCTTCAGGGTTTATGTTAAAGGAGACTCCCACTCAGCTAATAGTGAGACCAGGTGGCCCATGCAGCAGGTCAGTTTTGAGGTGGGAGCAGAAGGGCTCAGGAGGGTCTTGGGAGCTTTGTGGAGCCCCAGGGGTCCCTAACGTCACGGGCTGAGTGCTGCTCCGGCCTCTGGTCTTGGCCTGTATGGAAGGATTCCTCCTGATGCCACTTGATGTCACTCAGACTCTCGGACACTCATTCCATCATAGCCACTGGGACACCAGCCACACAGCACTATGTGCCAGGCCCAGGCCAGGTGCTTTCCATGGATTCTCTCCTTTCATCCTCCCTCAAGCCCTGGGGTACGGCTGCTGCTATTATCCCCATTTATAGATGAGGAAACCAAGACAAGGTCAGGCTGGGTCATGTGCCCAAGGTCACACAGCCACGAAGGGCAGAGCTGGAGTTTGAACCCAGGCAGTTGGACCTCTTATCCAGTCTATGCCATCCCGCCTCTCCAAGGCAGGCACTGTTACTTCCAAACGCCCTGGGGCGGCATGTGGGCAGGGGTGAAATCCCTCCCCTCCTTCCCAAACCTCAGGGCTCCTGGGTGCCACTTACTCTGCAGCCTTCCCCAGCCAGTGACGTAGCAGGGGTAGTTTTTGGGGAGAATGGTGCCGGCAGGCGGGAGGCAGGCAAGCTGGATCTTGTCGGTCAGGGGGACGGGGCTGGCCAGCTTGAGCAGGGCGATGTCATTCCTGGGTCAGGAGAGAGGCAGAGCATCAAGAAGGGGTTGGCTTCCCCTGCCCCAGTTCTCTTTCTGGACCACTGAACCCCGCCCTTAGCCAGCCTGAGTGTGAGTCTTCATTCTGTTGGGGCTAAGAGGGATGGGGAAGGAGCTGTGGTTAAAACTACAAGATTGCATTTGGTCCCTTGCAGAGCCTAGAGCCCTTAATTCCTCTAAGTCCTTTCAGGGGAAGGTTTCCAACAGGAATGGCAAGTCGGTTTTGTCTCGCAGTGTCCACTGTGATGGATTAGTCACGGCTGCCTGGATTGCTGTGCTGACAAGAGTCCTGAGGCCCTGTCCAGGTTCAGCAAGAGCCAAGTGAGAATCCACGGTTGCTTGACGATGTCTGTCCGAGCCGTATACTCTGGTTTAGCCAGAGACTGGGCTCCCAACCAGTGCGGAGGTGTTCACATCACAAGGTCTTTTTGCCTTCATTCATTCATTCTCTCTCTCTCACCTTGCACTCTGCTGCCGGATCCATCCCTTTGTCTCGCTCCTTTGCTCAGAACACCTTCAGCGACTATGGCAGATTGTATTTTCCAAGATGGTGCAACAAGAGCTCCCATCCCGTGCTCTCTTCTTACAATGTGGTGCTGATGCTCGGCCCATGGAGGGGTGGGGCCTATGCTCCTTCCCCTGGGAACTGGGGAAGTTAAGGTCCTCAGCACTGACAGCCTTCTCCGTCCCAACGCACCTCCCTCGTCATCTCTCCCGTAACTTCTCTGCCCACATCCTCCGTTCCAGCTGGACTGCTCTGGTCACTGCCCCAGCCTGCACCTGCCCATTCTGCAACCCGTCCCTTGCCCTGGAAGTTCTCCTGACTTGAAAAATGCCTTCTCCAGCTCTTTTCCATCCACATCCCCCCCATCTCTTAAGGCCTTCCTTGACACATCCTGTGTGGTTTCCCAGCTTCCCAGTGCGTGTGTGCGTCTCATCTAGTCGACAGGTTCTTTGAAGGCAGAGACCGACTCATCACCCATGGGTTGCTCTCTCTCCTTTGTGAGCCTTCACCAGCGCTGGACAACAGCAGGCCCTGGCGCTTGTTTGCCAATTGAAGGCAAGAACGCCGGGTGTTACAGCCACACGGCGTCCTCCTGCTCGCCATCTTCTGGCAGATTTGGCAGCATGAGCTTCTGGGCAGCCATTCAAGAGTGGCATCTTGGGCTGCTGAAGAAGCCATATGCATGGATAAATTATGCAGATTTGAAGCGATGCCTGGGTTGCTTCTTTCTAGAGGCCCTTCTGGAACTGTAGAACAGCTCTTTTGGATTGGAGGGGAAAGACCATGGGCATCTCTGGGTTCTGGGGAGGGAAAGGGAAGGTGACTATATGTGGTGGAGAGATGACAACAATGAAAATGGTGACAATTACAAGTGTCTATTGAAGGCCTAACTACCAGGCTCTCTGCTGACTGCCAGTCCCTCATTTAATGGTGCTTTCTCACTCTAGAAACTTGAGCAAGTGCCTTAACTTCTCTAAGTCATGGATTCCTTCTCTGTGAAATGAGGTTCACAGAGCCTCCCTCCTAGGGCTGTGAGACAAGTAAGTAAGACAACACACAGGACTCATTTACACAGTGCCCGGCCCAAGCACAAAGCGTTGGTGTGATTATGTGGTTGGCAGAAAGCCTACTGAGAAGGCGCCTGGGATTGCAGAGTTTCTGGAAGTTTGGGGATCCCCGACATTCCAGCCTGTCCTGGGTGTAGACACTGTTAGTCATGGGAGCCTGTGCTTGAGGGATGAGAAAGGGGAGACCCTTGAGCTACCTCCGCTGCCTAAGTGTAGGGGTTCATCTGACTCTCACGGGGGCAACGGCCTCGGGTGTCTTGTTCACTGCTGTTTCCCCATTGCCTGGAACAGAGCCTGGCGCTGAGTAGGTGCTCAACAGATATTTGTTGCATGAAGGTGTGAATGAACCTGTGGCTCTTGAGTTTTGTTCCGTGCCCCCTGGATCTCAGGATCATGAAAGAGCCTGAAGTTTGTCCAGCAAACCTTTCCCGACCCTTACTCTGTGCCCACACCCAGGGGCAGGGGCTGGAGGTTCATCGATGATTCAGGCCCGGCCCAGCTCTTGCAGTTCTGTCTAGAAGGGGAATCAGGCGTGAGAGCTATCTCTAGTGCACGTGCTCCGTGCCCTGAGGGGGCCTGCACCTCGGGAGTGGGGGCCGCTGGGAGCCAGTGGTTCCTCTGCCAGAATTCTGCAAGCAGAGGACCCTGCCCTCTTACTTCCTCCCCGTCCCTGTCCCTCCAGGGAGACAAGATCACTTTCTCGGCTCACTCCCTCATTTGTTCAGACAGGTATCCTGGCACTTACACCTCTTTATTGCCCCGGGGATGATGATGATAACTCACACAGGTGGCTCCTATTATGTGCCAGGCCCTTTTCCAAGTATTCGCTTTAATGTGCTTTTCATTATCTCATTTAATCCTCACCACAATCCTAGAGGCAGGCACGGTTTTTATCCTTATTTACAGAAGAGGAACTGGAGGACAGAGAGGTTGAGAAACTCACACAAGTCACACAGTCGTTGTCCAGATCTAGGCAATCGGGTGCCAGAGACTGGGCTCCTAACCCTGCCCCACGCTGCCTCACCACCGCGCTGACGTCCGGGAGTTGGGGAGCCGGCATGGGGTCCAGTGGCCAGAGTCAGTGCCCAGCATGGCACATGGTACATAGGGGACTGGTGCTCGGGAAAGGCTTAGAGGGTGGGGACTGGAAGGCATCTAAGAGGGGAGGTGGGGAGGGGCTGTGGTCACTTCCCTTAGGCTGGGGAAGAATCACTAGGGGGCTTCAGAGAGCTCTGCTGCCTGGTCATCTTCCTAAGGACATTACCCCCAGGCTGTCCCCCAAGGGACAATGTAAAAGACCTTGCTGGGAGGCCTCACTGGGGAAGGGGGTGGCACGAGAGACAGTGTCCTACTCCACTAGCAGTCATGGGGCCTGAGCCCCTCCCTGTGTCCCCAGGGCTTGGCACAGAGCAGATACGTGGTCAGCAGGTGCCCGTGGTGGACGGGGACCTTCAGCCTTCACTGGCAGGAGACCAGGTTGCCCTGACGGTCTTTGACCCTCCCTGCCCCAATCTGCACCCCATCCCACCCTGCGCATCTGTGGACCGGCTCCACCTCTGAGGGGTCACTATGGGCGGAGCTCTCTGCCCTCTGGCAGACCCCCAGTGCCCCTGCCCAGCCCACCCCTCAGGACATGCAGACGCTTGGCAGAAGGTACCCTTTGGAGAGCTGGCTGGAGTTCCAGTCCTTGTGCACCACCAGCTTGGAGACCGGGACGGCCAGGGAGCCGGGCTCGTCCGTGGAGAGGCTGTGCCGGCCCAGCAGCACGCGGTAGGTCCTGGAGGAGCTGGGAGAGAGCGGGGCCGAGTGGGGAGGGTCAGCTCCTGGCTGTCCTTCCCTCACTCTGACCCCCCGCGGGCTGGGACACCCCAATGCCTCATCTCCGGAGGCTTCAGTGGCGTCCTCTGGATAGCCCTGGGGCTGGCCCCAAGCAAACAGCTGCTGCGGGAGCCACTAGATGGGGCGTGAAAATCCTCCCCCATGGGTAGTCCGTTAAATATTATATAAACTGCATAATATAATAACTATAACAGGGGGGCGGATGTGGCTCAAATGGCTGGGCGTCCGTCTGCCATATGGAGGGACCTGGGTTCGATCCCCGGGACCTCCCGGTAAAAAAAAAAAAAAATAATAATAATAATAACTATAACTACACAATAATTATAACTACAATATGATAACAATGAACTATAATAGAATATAAAAGCTACAATGATATAAACTGTATTATTACGGAGGGATGAAGTGGATACAGAGAAAATAGCTATCATCTGCCCTCAAGGATCCTGGCTCATTTTCTAGTTTCATCTCCCATCCTTTTCAGAGGAGAAACTGAGGCCACAGTAAGGATAACTAGTCCAGAGTCCCATGGCCAGATAGAATCCAGAGCAAGAAGCCAAGACTCTTTGCCTCCCAGGCCTCTATATTTTCCCCACCACCTCATAGATATTATAAATTAGATGGGGAGAAGGGGTCGCCCCCAACACTGAGCGAGTAAGCTGACCTGACGAAAGCTCTGGTAAGCTCCAGCCAATGCAATATAAATGGAGATCATAGGGAGGGAAGAGGACAAATGAACAATGTTCTAGAGGCTTTTCTTTCCCGTGGACTTTCTAATGGTGATTGTTAACTTTTATTGAGCACTTAGTTTAGGCCAGGGCCATTAATCTACACTAAATTCTGTGATCCCCTTTTTAACGGGTGATGATATTAAGCCTTGAGAAGCCATGTTCCAGGGAATCTGATTCCAGATCTAGTATTCCCATGTGGGCAAGAACTGGATCGTCCCCTCCTCTGAATCCCCTCTCAGTGCCCAGCACAGGAACTCTATTCATGTCGTGTTGACCAAGGAATGAACTATAGATTGACTGAAGCTTGTTTCTCGGCCAGGCAAGTGGCTATTTGCAAGGCTCCTTTAGATAAGGTGGTTCAGGCCATTTGGGCTCCAACTCTGAGATAAGCCACAGCTGGTGGGGTCAGTGGGTTGAGCGCCTCGGGCACGGCAGTTACCTGATGCAGTGGGCTGCGGTCAGGACCCAGTTGTTGGCCACCAGGGACCCTCCACAGGTGTGGCGCCACTCGCCATTGGAGCTGTACTGTAGGGACACCTGGCAAGAAGTGCGGTCGCTCCGGTAGCTGAAACGAGCTGGGCCTCTGCCTCGGCTCCTCAGCATCCTGAGAGCAGGGCTGGGACTAGGGTAAGATGAGTGAGGCGTTCGCCTCGGCACAAAATGTAAGGGGCCAGCAGAACACTCAGTAATCAGAGTAAATATTTTAACACAATATTTTAAAAAAATCAAAATTCACATAAAATTTATGATGAACAAAATGTCGAGATTTTATATAAATACGATGAAAAAATAACTTGTGAACATCTTTCTGCAGTGTGATTTGTTGGGCTTTTTCCCTTCTTGGGAGCTATTTCCTTACGTCGTAGCCCTCACATTTAATATATCTAAAACCAGTCTCTTGACTTCCCCCCAAAACCTGCTTTCTCCACGTTACCCCATATCCCATTTCCTCACTTTACCAGCTGCTCAGGTAAAAAACCTCCCCTTTCAGATGCCTCATCCGAAGCCATCAGCAAATCCCATCAGCTCCGCTTTCAGACTGTCCAGAGTTCTTCCCCATCTTCCTACCTTAATGGCTAGTCCTAACCTCCTTCCTCTCTCACCTCGATTATTACTTCAGCCTCCTATCTGTTCTGCCCGCCCCGGCCTTGCCGCCGCCCCATATTTTCTCAGCACAGCAGCCAGAATGATCCTTTTCTCTTCTCTGCATGGACTCGCCAGTGGCTCCCCATCTCTCACTGTGTAAAGCCCACAATCTGGGTGATGGTCTACAAGGCCCTAAATGACCTTGATGGCCTCATGGGCTTCTATTCCCCTCTGCTCTGGCCACACTGGCCTCCATGCAGCTCTGCAACTACACCAAGCTCACTTCCACCTCAGGGCCTTTGCACCTGCTGTTCCTGCTGCCAGGGAATCTTCCTCTCCCAGAGAACAGCATGACTCTCTCCTTCACTTCCCACAGGTCTCTGCTTAAAGTTGCCTTCTCCACGACGCCTTCTCTGACCACACGATCTAAAATAGAGTATGCACACATGCAGGTGCAAACACACACACACACATACATGCAAACACATGCACACTCACACATGCCCCTGCACACACACAGACACACGTCTCTCTCATTCTCCTTGTCCTGCTTTACTCTTCATCACAGTTTCTATCACCACCTGAAATGATATGAACTTATCCATTCAATTGTTTATTGTCTCACTTTCCCACTTTAATATAAACTCCATGAATTTTTTTCCCATTGCTGTGTTTCAGGTGCCTAGAACAATGCCTGCCTGGCACAGAGAGAGTCCTTAGTAATACTTATGGATTGAACAAGTGAGTGAATAAATGAATGAATGAGTGAAAGTGGATCACCCAGGCAAGGGACTGGTCTCTCCTAGAGAGCTTACCACCAGTTCCTGTAGTTTCTCATAGGAACAGGAGAATGCATAAGTGTTCCTTAGGCCCCATAGCTCCTCAAGATTTTTTAAAAAATAAAAAAGTTGTTTCTGTTTAAGTTTGATAGTTTAATAGGTATGGGATGGAATGTTCAGGCGGTTGTTTTTGGCACTGCTCAGGCCCTAATGAAGCTGTCCCATCCTCTTCCCCTTCCTTTGTTCCTCCTCCCCCCTCGTGCCAAGCTGAGAGGAGACAGGTGCCAGCACAGCGCAGACTGCTCTCGGTTCCGGAACCGTGGGGGATGATTATCTCTTTGTTGGCAGATGCTTGCTTTTCTTTGAATGTCCTCTTTTCTGATTGGGCACTTGGCATATTGTCATTTGCTTGACATTAATGGGGTCTTAGAGGAACTGGCTTTCAAAAAATGCTTAAAATTAGATAAAATGAAAAAAAGACACCCAAATGGAGGCCTCCCTGAAAATTTAAAAATAGGCTGGAACCATCCTACAGGTGTGAGACTTTGCCAATTTAATACATTTTGTTTGCAGACAGCAAAGTGTGGCCAAAAGAGTCTGGATGAACCAAATTTGAATGCCCACTTTCCCTCTGGCTAACTGGGTGACTTTGGGCAATTCTGTAACTTTTCTGAGCCCTAGTTACCTCAACCATAAAACGGATATAAAAATACCTACTGTGCAGGGCTCTCGGGAGGCTTAATAATCACAAGAGCTAACAATTTAAGTGTCTGATCGTTTGAGCACTTGCCATGTGCCAGGCACCATTCTGAGCTTGGGATGTGAATTAGTTCATTTCATAATCATAGCAACCCCAAGAGCAGGCGCTCTTATCATTCCCATTTTACAGATGAGAAACAGAGGCAGCTGATAGGTATCTGTGCAAGGTCATCCATGCCATAGGACTGTTAAGATATTTTTAATATTACCCATGAAGAAAGGTAAATTGAATCGCTGCAGGTCTAGTAAGTGGTTGAGGTGGGGTTCGAGCCCAGGCCACCTGTTCCAGAGACGAGTTCGTAAGCTTCACACATCCTACTTTAGCTGTAAAGCACCTAGCACTTGATTTTTGGGTCTGGTGCATTGGTTTAGGGATGTTGACCAGGGGTCACAATCCTGGGATGGGTGTAGGCTAGCAGGGCCCTCTCAGGGAGTTTGGTGCTGACTCATATTGGAGCCTGAGGCTAATCTTTGTTCAAAATTTTGATATTTTGCTTATCGTGGATTTTTTTTTTTTTCATTAAGTTTGACTTTAAAAAAATAGTGCATTAAGCATTTTTTTATTTTAGTTACTGAGCTTTGTGGTCCTCCTTTAAATTTTGCACCCAGGATGAGTGCCTCACTTGCCTCATCCTAGTCCCGGCCGTGCTAGACCCACCCACCCATCCCCTATACAAAAAAAAATCTCCCCAGGGAAAGAGAAGCAGGAAGAGCAGAGACTCTTCCAAGACTAACATTAATTGGTTCCCAAGGCAAGGACACATTTGTATAAGTGGTGTCAATTGTCCAGAGGATGAGAAATATTTTTGTAGGCAGTATTGCTATGGGGGGGGGCATGTAGCCCCTCTTTCAACTTCCCAGAGGAAAAAATATTGGAAGACTGTGAGAAAAGCAAAGGAAGTGGCAAAAGTACATGAAGTTAAACATACAAATCGTGAAATATCAGTTGCCATGTGTGATGGTTAGGTTAATGTGTCAACTAGGCCAGGTAATTGTGCCCAGGTTTTTGGTCAAGCAAGCACTGGACTAATTGTAATACGAGGACATTTATGGACTTTAGTCATCCATGAGTTTACTGCATAGACTACATAGATGGCTGATTACATCTACAATCAACCAGAGAGATTGCCGTCAGCAATGAGTGAGTTTTATCTAATCAATTGAATGCCTTAAAAGGGGAAGTGATTTCAGCATTCAGAGAGAATTTCCCAGCTCGTCTTTGGACAGCCAAACTCTCCTGGGAGTTCATCAAGGACCTCCATCGGACCGTCATCGGAGCCCCTGGTTTGCAGCCTGCCTGTGGAATCTGGACTTGTGCATCCCCACGATCACGTGAGAGACTCTTATAAAATCTCATACTATTTACAGATATCTCCTGTTGATTCTGTTTCCCTAGAGAGCCCTGACTACTACACCATGCTATGATCCAAACTCTCTTAATTAAGTGGCCAGATTAACAGATGCTCCCCACTAACTTTGGTGAAACATTGTGACTGCTGCACAGGACGCCCCAAACACTCAGTGGGAGCTAGATGCTCCTCAACGTTGTAAACTCAACCCGATTCAGGTGGGTTTCTTCTGAAACCTGTTTATGCCACTTGTGCTTGTGTTGTAATTACGTTAGTTGATTAAACATGTAACCAATGAAATTGGAAATTCAAAAAGAGAGTTGTGGTTTACATGGAGACTAATTTAAGGCTTGGAAGAGACTGGATAAATATAGTTAAAAAATTGCTATTGAACTAAGCATCTATGAAAAAATGGAAAGATTGGAGGAAAAAGCCATAAAAATCTGGTTGAGCTCATTACTCAGATTGCTTCACGAGGGTTTCCAAGTACTGCTCTACTTTAAAGAAATGGAACTGGAGACCATCTACCGTGGGGGTGGTTTACACGAGAAAGACTGGTAAGAACACAAAAGATTGGTGAACGAATGTATATTTACATGTTCTAAATGAAAATAAAATGTTTAAAGTGTATATATAGGGGGACGGATGTGGCTCAAATGGTTGGGCGTCCGTCTCCCATATGGAGGGACCTGGGTTCGATACCCGGGACCTCCCGGTAAAAAAGAAAATAATAATAAAGTGTATATATATCATTTAAAAAGAATTTCTCTCTAACCAACTTTCAACTACTCACTCCCAGTCATGTCAGGTAAGAGATTTTGTTATATTTACTTATGTTAGTGCAAATCTCATACATTTCCTTTAGAGCAGGTGTTCTTAACCTTTTTTGTTCCACAGACCCCTTTGCCAGTCAGGTGAAATGAATACCATGTAATTTATTTATTGCATACATTCGTAAGTGATGGAAATGCTAGATTTCAGTTAGAGGTCAGAGAAAATAAGGATAACAAGTTGACTTTTTTCAGTTCAAGCGCACAGACTCCCTGAAATCTTTCCACGGACCCCTTGTCAAGAACCCCTGTTTCAGAGTCCTACCACTAACAGGTACTAGTAATTGTGCCCATGAGCCACCATTTCAGTCTTGTTCTCACTCTGATTTTCTCAAAGTAAGGAAACATTTATTTTCACTGGTGACATTGATTTGCTTGTAGTTCAGTATTAATTTGCATAAATAGCACTGATTGGTTCCTTAAAGCAAGGAACATTTGCATAGGTGGTGATGAAAACTTCATAGGATAGCAGTACAGTTGCAAGCAAATATCTGATTGGTTACCAGAGTAAACTATATTTTTGGGTCTGTGTATGAGTAGAGGGGGTGAGGTAGCTCGAGCTGAGAAGTAGGGTAGTACAGCTGGAAAAGGAGCCTCTCCCTGAAATGTATTTTATTGGTGAACTTTCCCATTCTGCCTTCTGAGTCCCCAACAATCCTTATCTTTGCCAATTGAAGGGCCAAGGAGTGATGTAAGGTGGGTGGGGGCAGGCAGAGAAGTGGAGGGTGGTTGACTTACCTGCCAGGGCCAGCTGTTGGGTCTCACATCTTCACCTCCAACCACTCTGGACAGCTGGGCCTGGTAAATGGGGAGCCCACAGCTGAGCGCTGGAAAAAGAGAAGGAGCTGTGAGTCCAGGAAGCAGTGACCCCAACAATGCAACCTACCCTTGCCACATTCCCACCTCCAAATAGAAAATCCTTGTTCTGGAAGGTTCCCAAGAGCTCAGAGAGTGCTGTCCTTTGCTCCATTCCTTTGGAACTCTTCTTTGGAACTCCACTCCAACTTCCTTATAACCACAGCACTGGGTGTGGGGTGTGGCCCCCCCCCCCCTCCCAGGCCCACCAGGGGACTGGGAAAGCAGGGTCTCTGGGTGACAGGGCTTACCTCCAGCCACCAATGTGGACAGCAGTAGGGCCGTGAACATGGTGTGTCCGTGGGAGAACTGGATGTGTGGTTCTTTCCTAAGGCCCTGGTTTTATGAGCGGGCTTATCGGCCAGAGATAGGTGAGAAATGCACAAGATGGACTTTTTCTCAAAGCGCAATGGAAAAAAGGATATGTGTCCAGATATTTTTTTTTTTTCCATTTTCTTCTATCCATCACTCTGGAAATATTTTGAAAAAGATGCCAAAAGTGCATTTTGAAATATGGGTTCTATCTGCTTTCAAAGTTTAAGTTGTGTATTTGCGGAGGGAGAGAATATTGGTTGGTGGTCCCTGACGTTGTGTTTTCAGAGAAAAGATTAAGCAGGAGTGCTAAACAACAGCGTTCCAGGCCAGCCGTTCTCACAGGGGCTGGTTCCGCCCACCAGGGGACTCTGGCAATGTCTGGAGACATTTTGGTTGTCTTGGTGGGAGGTGAGGTGCCACTGGCATCTAATGGGCAGAGGCAGGGATGCTGCTAGACATCCCACAGTGCTCAGAACAGCCCACAGCAAAGAACTCGCTGGCCCCACCTATCAGCCGTACCAAGATGAAGGAACCCTGTTCCAGGCATGCAGGGCCTTGCTGCGTGACCTTGGATGAGTCCATGTGTGTCTCGCAGCCTGGGGCTGCTCATCTGTGGACCGGGGACCAACATGTGCCCAGTCTGTTTCACAACATTGTGGGGAGGATTTGAAAAGTGTGCTTGGAGCAGTGAGACGTGCTTACATAGGGGAAGTGCAAGACAGAGCCACACGATTGGGATTTGGCAGTTCCAGTGATAGGGTGAAGGGGAGAGTGCTGGCAGGGGAATTGGGATGGACCAAGATGTATATTACACTCTGTTTCCCAGATACTAGTTTGCACCTCTCCAATAACTTCATGTTCCAAGCAGGGTCAAAGCAGGAGCTTCTCAGAAAGGGGAGCAAACAAAGGAAGGGAGAGGATGCTCACCAAGCACCACATATAGACAGGTGCATTTAAATTTATCCAATCTAGTCCTCATAAAACCCCTGCAAGATGGTCTCAATTTTCAGAAGAGAAAGCTGAGGTTCAGAGAGTTAGAGCAACTTGCCTGAGATCACACAGCTTCTAAGTAGCAGAATGGGGATTTGGACGTAGATTTGCCTCATTCCTAAACTCCTTTATCTGATGCCACTGGAGATGACATTCTAAAGGAATCCTAGCATTGTAATAAGCCCCTTATTGCTGGGGAGGGAAAGGTAGAGAAATTGAGCAGGGTTTCCTGAGGGATTTTCTCTCTCTCCCTTAGACTTTCACTCTCCTTCTTGTGGTCAGAGCACAGTACCAGGGAGGCCTGGTTCCAGAGACAGCCCTGTTCTGTGACTCCAGACTCTACCATGTGCCTCAGCCAGAAAAGCAGAGGGAGAAGTGGACTTCAACTCTTTTTTTTTTTTAACAGTTTATTGAAGTCTATCATTCATACATGAACATACATAAACTGTAAGTGTTCAGTAAACATCGTGAACTTACAAAACAAACATGCATAACATCATACAGGGCTCCCACACATCACCCCACCACAAATACTTTGCATTGTTGTGAAACATTTGTTAACAAATTATGAAAAGAGCATCATCAAAGCATTACTACTAACTATAGTCCGTATCTTACTCCCCTATACATTTTTTTAAGGATTTATTTATTTATTTACTTGCTTTTATCCATTTTTATACCCCCCCCCATTTTTGTTGTTTTTATGTCCATTTGCTAGGCAACTCTCTGTGCCCATTTCCTGCCCTCTCTTCTCATCCTTCTCCTCCTGTCTTCACTGGGATTCGATCCTTGGAAACGCCGGTGTGGGAGAGAGGCGTCCTACTGCCTGCACAACCTTAGTTCCTGGTTTTTCAGCACATCTCGTCTTGGCTCTCCCTTGTGTCACTCTCCTGTTATGTCATCATCTTGCTGCGTGGCTCGTGGGGCCTGGTGGCTCACCCGTGCATGGGGCCTGGTGGCCTGTGCACCTTCTATATTTTTCTTTTATTAATTTTTACCAGGAGGTCCCGGGGATCAAACCCAGGTCCCTCCACATGGGAGACGGATGCCCAATCACTTGAGCCACATCTGCCCCCCTGCTATATCTCTTAAGGTTGACCAAAGATACCTAGAGTTACAGTCATTTCCCATACAAGATGGTCATACAATAAATCAGGCTTGGTTTATCACCAGCATTCTAAACTCCAGACCTAGGGAGAAAAACTAGGTCTGGGGACACATGCATGGTTTTTAATATAGCGAATGTTTAGCCTACCCTGATTATCACAAAATCAGGACAGCAAGAATATTCACATGAACTTCAACTCTTAACCCCGGGGTTCAAGTCCTAGTCCAGTCAGATTTGAATGTTACAGCTTTGACAAAGCACTTACTTTCTGGGCCTTAGATTCATAAATAACAATCCAGGCCTGGATGGGTGAGAGAATGGGCGTGAAGGAAACTTGTAATGTCCTTGGGGTGCAGGGGAATCCCACTGGACGGATGTCAGAAGACTGGTTTCTAGTCCCACCTCCACCCCTAACCCCCTGTAACAGCTGGTCCCTAGCAGTCATTACAACAGCCAACTACTTCTGGTCCTCTAGTTTATCTCGAAAGTTAATGTGAATTTGGCATTCTGCTCCAAGATGTATCTGTATTTGTTTTACTATAAAAATACGGTTTTCCCTGTTATGAGGCCAGTGAACAAACACTACTTTGGCACATGCTATGGGCCTCCTGTGTGACCTTGGGCAAGTCTCACAGGCTCTCTGGCTGGGGACTGCCCATCTGTGAAACGGCCAGAAGGACGTGTGCCCAGCCTGTTTCACCACATTGCTCTGAAGCTTTGAAAGTGACAGCAAATTTCCCCAAATAGGCTTAAGTCAAAAGGTCATTCATTGGGCCACAAAATGGAAAAATCCAGGAGCAGATCCGGCTTCAGGCACAATGGGAGGATGTCACCAGAACAGTTTCTTTTTTTTTTTTTTTTTTTTATTTTTTTATTATGGGTAAAAATCAAAATTCTCACAATACATACAAACATTTGCAAAATGATATATAAATATATATGCATATATGTGTATTTGCTTACAAAAATGTTATTTATATATATATATATACATATATTTTAAGCCAGAACAGTTTCTTTCTATCCTTTGGCTCTGCCTTCCGCTGTGGCAGCTCCAGTCAGGCTCTGTTAAGTGACCCGTGGCAGGTCCAAATTCTGCCTTCTTTGGGGACAAGGCAGTTGCAGAGCCCCTGGCCCAGGGGTGCTCAGTGCTATGGACGCGTCGGCCAGAGCTGGCCTGTGCAATGAGGGATGTTTAGCAGCGTCTCGGCATCCACCCACCAGACGCCAGGAATTTTGAATTTTATTAGTTTTTGAAACTAATCAAGATAGCGCTCTCCCCACTCACTAGGTGAATCTGTGTTTAACACTGATTGTAAGTCAACGTCAGGACATAGCAGTGAGCAAAGCATTTACTACCACCCCTTCCTCCTCCCTGTGGCAACCAAGAAGATCTACAGACACCACTGAATGTCTCCTAGGAGGCAAAATGCCCCCCTTTCCTCACTCTGCTGCGGGCCGCCAAATGCCCTCATCAGATCCCCTCATCACACCCAGACGGGGAGTGACAGAGCTTTCTGGCAGCTTCCACTCCCTCTGATTGGCCTGGCCCCAGAGCACATGCCACGCCTGAACTGGAGGCTGGGGAGTGGGAGGGGATGCAATGTGCTGACCTAGACCTAGCTGTGGCAAGCCACCCTGACCACGCTGAAGGGGGGTGGGGAGTGGGGCGGCACCGAACCCCAAATCGGGCCTGGGCTGGGGGCTGGGGAGGCGGACAGCAAGGAGCCCCAAGAGCCCGCTTCCCCCTCTGGGGCTCAGTTCCTCCTTTTACGTGCTGGGAGGTGAAGCGGCCGTCTGCAAAGCTCTAGGCTGGACCAGCGTCCTGGAAGTTCTCACGGGTCCTTGAAGACATTCTTCTGCCCAGAGAAGCTGGGTAGCCCAGGGGTAATGGCCTTGGGCCCCAAGGCCTGAGCACGCCTTAGACCCTGGTGCTTCCGAGCGTGGCTATTCAGCGTGCATCAGCCTAACTGGGGAGCTGGTTGGAAATGCAGGCATCTCTCTCCCACGTGTCCCTTCTGCTGCCTCGGCACCTGCCTGCAGGTAAACTAGATCCCCAGGGGGCTTCCTACACAGGTTACAAGTTGAGAAGTAGTGGCGACGGCAAGTTTTATCTCAATTTTCCTCATTTTTTTTTCTGTTTCTTTACTTATATAATAGAAACACTAACAATAGTGTTGGCTTCCTAACGTTGTTAGAATTAAACAACAATAATTAAACACATTAGTCAAGTAAAGCACTCAGAACGGTAAATGTGTAATAAATGCTCATTCTTAAATCCTGGGACCTGCAGTCCTCAGATACAAAAAACACAGGATCCCTCAGACTTTGCCATCAGAGAATCCCGCTAGTCATTAGTTAGCAGACTTTTTCTGTAAAGGGCTGGGTAGTAAATATTTTAGGCCTGTGGGCCATGTGCTCTCTGCCGCAACTCCTCAGCTCCTCTGTTCTGGTGCAAAACAGCCGTAGACAGTGTATCAGTGAATGGTCGTAACTGTGTTCCAATCAAATGTTCTTTAAAAATCTGTGAATTTTCCAGCTTACTTCATAATATAGCTGGTTTATTTCAATTAAAAACGGGTTTCTTCCCATCCAATCTTGACATAAAATCAATGCTTTGGGAAGAGATGCCCTGTTTCTTCTCTGCCTTCACATGTCCCCCTGGCCCACCACATGTGCCCCAACCTGATAGCAGTGAACTTGGGGAAACTGGACCTTAAGGAGATACTGGACGCCCAAGGCTTGCTGGGAACAAGGCTGCCTCTCCTAAGGAACGAAGGGCAAAGGCAAGACACTTTATCAGGAGTCTGGGTGTGAGGGAAGCCGGAGCAGAGATTCCTCCCATTCACAAGCCTCTGTTATTTCATTGACTCCTGACAGGGAGGCAGGGCAGGTGCCACTTTACAGATGAGGAAACTGAGGCTCAGAAAGGCTAAGTGCCTCAGCCACTGAGGCAGCCTGTCACAGGTGGAGGTAAGGGCTCCAGCTAAGGGAGGGCCCTTCCCTCTGCCCTGCCCTGCCATAGTTGATGCTACTAATTTGTGTCAGAGATAATGTGACGTGGTAGATTGCCAAGACGCCCCTGGTTCTTCCCCCTCCGTGTATCTACAGCCTTTGCCGTATCGTCCCTGGAAGAGGAGGAGAGGCACGTGGAACTGAGCTGCCCAGCCAGGACCTATTAGATCAGCCACCCCCAGTGGACCCCCACATGTGAGCGAGCCAAGCCACGGTCAGCAGGGCTACCTAACTGACCCCCAACTTACTCAGCTCTGTGAGCAATAAATGCTGATGGCTGGATGCCACTGAGGGCTCATGGTTGTTTGTTGCTCAGCTTTATTATGCCCATCGTAGCTGACACAGTGGGTGGGCACCCTTTGTAAACACCTGTGAGCAATCCTCCTCCTCTGTGGTTTCCATCCATCTGGGCTCAGGTCAGCTTCTCCGAGCCTTGTCGGCACCCACAGCCGACACCCCTCTCTGGCAGCGTTGCCAGAAGGATTTCAGTGTGTGAGGGGGTCCTTAAGATGTTAGGGTTAAGAGGCAGAATAAAATCACATCATTGTTAGTCCCACAGGCTCTGGAGTCAACTCCCTGAGTTCACACTCGTGTCCCATTACTAGCTGTGTGATCTTTTTTTTTTTTTTTTAAAGATTTATTTTATTCATTTATTTCTCCCCACCCCCTCGTTGTTTGCACTTGCTATGTCCGTTCGTCTTCCTTGTTTCTTTAGGAGGCACTGGGAACCGAACCTGGGACTTCTGATATGGGAGCCATCTCTGTTCCCTGCTTTGTTGTGTCTCACATTGTGTTTTTCTTCTTGTGTCTCTTGTTGCATCAGCTTACCACGCCTGCCCTTTGCGCCAGCTCGCTTTCTTCTTTAGGAGGCACTGGGAACCAAACCAGGGACCTCCCACATGGTAGGTGGGGGCCCAATCACTTGAGCCACATCCGCTTCCCTGTGTGATCTTTTTAAATTTATTTTTTAATGTATTTTTTATTAGAGAAATTGTGAACTTACAAAATCATACATAATATGCAGAATTCCCATACAACACCCCTCCACCAATACCTTACTTACATTGTTGAGGAACATTTGTTACAGATTATGAGAGAACATCAGAAGACTATTACCACTAACTATGGTCTCTATAGCATACATTTGGTATATTTTTTCCGTACTCCCCTGTTATTAACACAGTACCTTCTTTGACACTGATGCAAGAATATTACAATATTGCAGTTAACTATAGCCCATAAGTTAAATTAATTGTATTTTCCCCATGCATCTCCATATTCTTACCACCTTGTAATAGTGATGCACATTTGTTTTAGTTCATAGAAGAACATTCTTGTATTTGTACTATTAACCACAATCCTCATCTACTTCCAGGTTCACTATGTTAGTCAGTCCCTAGATTATTCTCTAGCTTTCTTTCAATTGACATTTACATCCCTAGACTACCTCTTTCAGCCACAATCCCATTTATAAACCAGCCGTGATAGTTATACTTACTATAATGTGTTACCATCAACTCTATCCATTTCCACACTTTTACAGTCAAGCTAATTAAAAATTCTGCATACATTAAGCATCAGTACCCCTTCTCAGCCCTCATCCTATCTGCTAGTAACCTATACTCTAGGTTTTAACTCCATGTGTTTATTCTTCGTATTTAGTTCATATTAGTGAGACCATGCAATATTTGTCCTTTTGTGCCTGGCTTATTTCACGCAACATAATATTAAATGTGTGATCTTAAGTGAGTTTTTAAAACCTCTCTGAGCCTCAGTTCCCTCAGTAAAGGGGAGTTACAGTCAAGACCCCTGTCCATGGGTTGCTATGAGGCTGAAACAAGATCGAGCACCTGAAGCTCTTGAATGGCACCTAGTGCACGAATGACCAAGTGCTCAACGTGTGCTGGCCACGGCAAGCGCTGTCAGATACCCAGAGGCTCTCTAGTGTATCTTTGGCAGGTGGAGGATCTTAGTCTCCCAGGTTAGGTCTCAGGGCCTGAATTCCTTCTTTCCCTCATTTCCAACAAGGGCTTTGTGATCTCTTGTACTAAGTCCACAAACCCTTCTGTCAGCCAAGCCAGGACCCAGACAGTCCTTGCAGACCCCTCCCTTTCCCTCGCCCTCACCCCCACTGTAGTGTACTGTGGATTCTGCCTCTAACATGGGAGGAGGGAAGGCGTATGAGTTGCCTATTGCTGCTGTAACAAACGATGACAAGTATAGTGGCTCAAAGCAATGCAAATTTATTATCTTCTAGTCCAGCGGTCAGAAGTCCAAAATCAGACCTACTGGGCTAAAATCAACTGTCTCTAGGCTCAAGGGGACTGTCCATTCCCTGACCTTTTCCAGCTTCTGGAGGCTGCCTGCATTCCTCAGCTTGTGGCCTGTTACTCCGCCTTTAAAGTCAGCAGTCTAGCATCTTCAGATCCCACTCTGACTCTGACCCCTAGCTCCCATCGTCACGTCTCCTCCTCTGACCCTGACCCTCCTGCCGCCTTCTTTTAAGGACCCCTGTGATTAAATTGGATCCAAACAGACAATCCAGGATAACCCCCCATCTCAAGCTCCTTAACTTAATCATGCCTGCAAAGTCCCATTTGCCACGTAAGGTAACATATTCACAGGTTAGAGATTAGGACGTGGGTGTCTTTGGGGGGCAGGGGGCATTATTCTGTCTTCTATAGATTGGTATTGATTCTTGGACACAACAGTGAATGATATGAGAATTCCCCACTCTTGTTCAACAGACATACCTGTGGCTCATGCTTCTCCATTTTTTGGCTAATGGAAAGTAGTTTTGATAATCCTATCACATTCCAAAATGTTTGTATAGATTTGGGGCTGGGTGGCACCTAGATAATTACTGATCTCTTTTCCATTACCACCTCCGTGCTGACCTTATTATTTCTGGCCTTGACATTGCAGCAGCCTCCCTGCCTCCACTCTTGTCTGCTCTTCACACAGATGCCAGATGAATGCTTCAGTGTCTACATGTGCTCACAGCCATCACTTTTGTCTCTAAAATGCTTCCATAGCTCCCCACTGCCCTCAGAATGAAGCCCCAACAACCCCTGCCATGGCTATGAGGCCTTCCACGAAGGGCCCTTGCTCACTCTCCAGGCGCATCTCTTGCCCTTCCCTGCTGGGGTGACCAGCTGTCCCAGTTTGCCCAGCACTGTCCCCATTTTAGCACTGAAAGTCCTATGTCCCAGAAAACTCCAAGTCTAAGTTTGCCTTAGTCTTGGGCAAACTGGGCCAGTTGGTTACTTTCTCCCTGCCCCACACCTTACGCTCCAGCAACACCAGCTGCTTAGAGTTTTCTTCCAGCAGTAGCCTGGACTTTGCTCATGCTCTTCCCTTTGCTGGGAAAGCGAGTCCTTCTATTGTCTCCCAGGGTATCAATTAAAAGTGTGTTGATGGGAAGCGGCTGTGGCTCAATCGGTAGGGCTCCCATTTACCATATGGGAGGCCCCGGGTTCGGTTTCCGGGGCCTCCTGGTGAGGGTGAGCCCGCCCGCACAGCGTGGTTAGCTGACTCAGTGAGCACAAGCAACAAGGGGGGGATAAATGAATAAATAAATAAAATCTTTATAAAAAAATAAAAAATAAAAAAAAAATAAAAGTGTGTTGAGCTATGAGTAACTGAAAACCTGGCTACAGTGGCTGAACCAAATGCAAGTTAATATTTTTTTCACATAGCGAAAAATTCAGAGGCTGGTTTCTGGTATCAGATGTGCAGCTTGATAACATCAGAGCTGATGACTCTGCAATTCTCTTTATTACAAAATGGCTGCCTCAGCTCCAGGCATCGTGTTCACATTCAAGGCAGGAAGAAGAGGAAGGGGTGGCATCAGCTGTGTCAGTCTCCTCTCATGAGGAAACATACACTTCGCTGGCAGACTTCTTATATCACAAGGCAGTGGAGCATGGTGATCAAGAGCAAGCTGGGGATCACCTAAGTCTGGACCCCAGGTTCACTGCCTCCTACTTATATCACCATGGGTAGTCAGTAATCCCCTCTGGTCTCAATTTTCCCATATGTAAAATGAACATGATGTCAATAGCAACCTACCTTAAACGGGTTGTTTCAAGGATTAAATGAGGTAATACATGTAAAACCTGTAGAACAGTGCAGGCACATAGTGCTCAATAAATGTTACCTATTATTCCATTATTATACCTCATAGGCCAGAAAGGAGTCCCATAACTCCAGGGATGGCAAGTGTTTGGTGGTTATAAACTCTAAAGTAGGGACAGGAGCAAAAGAAGGTGGATGGGAATGGAGTTTGGGTCAAGCAGTCAGCACTGCCTTCTGTACTTGGGTACCTTCCATTCAAATTTTGACACAGCTTAAAATTTCTCAGAAGCCCCCTGGACTCCTCCCTTCAGCTGACACTGGTTTAAGACTTTTTCTGGGGAAATGGATGTGGCTCAAGCGATTGGGCTCCCGTCTACCATATAGGAGGTCCAGGGTTCGATTCCTGGGGCCTCCTGGTGAAGGCAAGCTGGCCCGTGCAACGAGCTGGCCCGTGCGGAGAGCTGGCGTAGCAAGATGATGCAACAGAAAGAGACACAGAAGAGAGACAATAAGAGATGCAGCAGACCAGGGAGCTGAGGTGGCACAAGATTTGAGTGCCTCTCTCCTGCTCCAGAAGGTCCCAGGATCGGTTCCCAGTGCCGCCTAAAGAGAAGACAGGCACAGAGGAGCACCCAGAGAGCAGACAGTGAGCAAAAAACAAGGGTGTGTGTGTGTGGGGGGGGGACGACAACACACTTAAATAAATAAGTCTTAAAAAAAAAAAAAAAGAGCTTTTCTGTGCTCCTGCCCTGTATTCCTTTCTTTACACTTATGTCACAGAGCTCAAACAACCAGTTTATGGGTCTGTCTTCTCCAGAGCAGGGATCTTGCCCGACCCAGCCCTGGATTCCCAGGCCTGAGCTGGTGCTGGGTTCCTTGAGGGCCCCATTGCTTGTGAAGTCTTTTCTGAGAACCGGCTTGGCACCATGGGGTGGGGGAGGTAGGCCATGTCTCAGCCCTCTAGTAGCCAGAGTCTGATGGGGAAACAGGACAACTCATAGCCCAGTCAGAGACAGTTGTAGCCAAGGGCTCTCCTGTGAGGAGTTCAGGGGTTGGGGGGTGAGAGGATGGGGGTAGTGGGGGATGGAGGCTAGTTGGGGGTGGGGTGGGGCACCCACTGGAGAGCTACTGGAGAAGGCCTCTGTTGATCAGCACATTCTCAGAAGCACCCCAGACCAGGGACCCTTAGGGTCAGTCAGAGGATCCCCCCTGGAATGTCCCTCTCAGGACACTGGATCACTCTCTCTTTCGGCACCACTTGTCCTCCAGGCAGCCTCAGGTGAGCGCCCCCTTCTCCGAGCCTCTTGCTGCTCATGCATTGCTGACTGGCTGTACCTGTGATTGGGCCGGCTCTTTCTTCTCTCTGGGCCTCAGTTTCCCCTCCTGTCTAATCTGGTGAAGGCTTTTCCAGCTCTGAGGACTGGGCCGGGGTCTCCTCCTCCTGCAGCCTCACCGGGTCCAGCACAGGGCTGGCATACAGTTAAGAGTTCACTTAACGCTTCCCAAACCAGAGTGCCCAGGCCGGCAGCAGCCGCGAGGGCTACGCTGGGGTAGAGGACCTGCCAGGGAGCCCTTTCCTCAGGGAGCCAGAGGTTGTCCTGAGCTCTGGGCAGCCTTGCCTCTCTGGGCTGGGTCTCCTTGGGGAGACCCCAGCCCCCACTGCAGCTTAGGGCCCTTGAGGACCCACCAGGTGCCTCTGTGGAGGCAGGATCAGAGAAGACGGGGATTTGACCAGGGTCACACTGGTTCACAGCCTGGGAGACAGATGGGGCAAGTGTCTGATGTGTCTTCACCTCATATCCCCTCAGGCTACCCACGTGGGCTTCCTGGGAGCTCCCCCCCACCACCCCGCTGCCTCCCAGCCAGCACCCCCAGTAGCTCCCCTCAAGCCCCGGAAGGGGCAGCCCCTAGAGAGCCTGGGAACCCACATCGGAAGTGCAAAGAAAGAACCCAGGTGGCTTGAGGGGGAACAAGGTTTATTGTTGTTGCAGGAATTTGCTGCCACGGATCCCAAGGATGAATCACTGCTGCATTTTCTAGAGGAGCAGAGAATAGTGTGAGCGACTCGGGTGTGTGCCCCCTTCTGGGGTAGCGCAGGACTCTGACGGGGGTCTGGGAGGCAGCCCAGACAGCCAGCTTTGCCTCTGCCCAAGGGGCCTGAACACCCCCTTAGCGTTGCCTCCCACTGCTGTTGAGCAGATGGGGCTCAGCACACAGCCTGTGCCAGTGTGAAAGCCCCAGCCCCGGGTGGCCCTCTGTGTCTCCCACCCTCAAGATGGTAAATGGCCATCCATGCATCCCCTCTCTTCTGCTGGGTCCTGCTCCCATGGGGCTAATTTCACCTTAGGGGGGGACAGGTATGTGGCCTGGGTTTGAGACATAAGTATTTGCTGAAGCCAGTGGAGGGATGGGTGGAGGAGTTAAGGACTGCTTCCTTCCTTGCACCCAACTGAAGGTCAGCACACAGCAAGCACTCAATCAATACTTTTTGAATGAGTGAGTGACAATGAATGAATGAATGAGTGAGTGAATGTGTGAATGAGAATGTAAGTGAATGAACGGGTGACTGAACGAGCAAACAGTGAATAAATGCTTGTCTAAGTGAGCAAACGAATGAGTGGGGGAGTGAGTGAAGGAATGGGTGAGTGAGATGAGGGGCTGGGGCCCAGGGGGCGTGGAGACGGCCACCCACCTCGCTGATCCAGTCGATGTAGGCGGACACGCGGGTGAAGACAGTAGGCTTCCTGAGGGTGTTGCAGCCCAGCCCCGAGCCGAAGCTGACGATGCCGTGCACCTCCCAGGACCCGTTCTCAGCCTGGCAGTTCAGCGGGCCGCCCGAGTCCCCCTGCGCCAGGCCGGGTGGGCATCAGCCACCAGGCCTCCCCCAGGGGCAGACTTGGGAAGCAGGGGCAGAGTGGGGCAGGAAGGGGGCTGAGGCCTCTTATCTCTGTACCCCCTGGTTTGACCTCAGCTGTCCCTGGTGAGGGAGGCAATGTAGGTTGGGGCTGCCTCGGCTAGCTCTGGGAGGCCCTGGGTGTCAGACTGCCTCTTGGATTGCAGTGTGATCTTGGGACAATGTTAACCCTCCTTGTGCCTCAGTTTCCCCAGCTGTCCAGAGTCACCATGTCTAAGACTCTACGAGCTTCCCAGAGAGATGAGAACGTTAGGGCTACATTGGAGAACTGGGAGAGTGGGGGAGGTGGGAAGCGGGGAGAAGGGGCCCTGTGTTTGAAAGAAGGACAGTCCCCAATTGTCTTAAATGTTTCTTGGTTCTGTGTCAGAAGGCCCTAAATCCTCTGCCTCCCTGTACTGGTGGAGTTGATGGCAAGAAAGAACATGTTTAGAGACCTCAGTGGAGCCTCTTCTATATCCACCACACACATTTAGTCCTCAGAGCAGCCCATTTTATAGATGGGGGAAAGGTTCAGAGAGGTTAAGTGTCCTACCCAAGGTCACACAGCAAAAAAGTGGTGGGTCTGGGACTTGAACTCCGATTCTCAGACTCAATTCTCATGTTCTCGCAACAAGGCTGTGCGGGGGTAAGGGCAAGGGGAACCGATGGTGTGTGGATGACTGGTCTTTGTCTAAATCCCCTAAATATTAAACATAACCTTAGAAAGGATTTGTTCATGTGGGTTTCCCCACTCTCCACCCTCCCTGCCCCCTTCCACTTGGCCACCAGGACACATCCAGGGTGCAGGCGTGGACACTCACGTTGCAGGCTGAGATGACGCCATCGCCTCCGCCGCACACCATCGTGTCCTTCACCATGGTGCCCCACCAGTCGCTCTTGCTGCACGTGGCGTGGTCCACCACAGGCTGCAGGCCCTGCTGCAGGACGTCGGCAATGGGGCCATTGGCTGCGGGGAGAGTGGACTGTGAGCAGGGAGTCCACCAGGCAGTCCCAGCCCCAGCCCTGTCACCGCCTGGGCCTTCAGGGAGCAGAGGCCTGGCTGAGAATTCCTGGGAAGCACACACAGGCCTTGAATCAAGAGGTGAGACTCCCAGCCAGTTTGGGACCATTTGGTTCAGAGACCCCTCTGAGGGTGGGGAGGGGTGGCAGGTGGAAGGCATAACGAATCTGCAGAAACCCTCAAGGAATAACCATTGAGTTGGAGTTGCCTTAAATCTGGAGTCTGGGGTTTTAATTGCCAATCATTTCCTTGTAGGTCTCTGCCTTTGCTGTCACCCATTAAAAGATCTTTCTTACCCTAAGATTTTCTAAGTATTGATCTACCCTCTGCATTCTCCTCTAGAGTTTCATTTATATTTGCATTGAACTCTTTAATCCAGCGGGAATTTTTTGGGCATCTGGCATGCCGTAAAGATCTACCCCACCCCACAATAGTTTATTTATTTGATTTCACAGTCACTTATGTAGCACTTCATATGTGCTAGGTCCTAGTTCATTTAATCCTTACAACACCCCTACTATGCGCATGCTAGACTGTCACATGGTATGTGTTAATAAATAGTTATTACTGCAGAGCTAAAGAAGATGTGAAACTGTTTGGGCAGAAGGGGAAAGTGATGGGTAAATGTGGGCGGCGTGTTTGCTGTGGGAGCCGCCTCCTCCAGGAAGGCCTTCGTGACTCGCCAGGGGCGGTACTCACTCCAGAGGCGGCCCCAGCCAGTGACGTAGCAGGGGTAGTCCTGAGGCAGCAAGGAGCCCTCCTCCGGCAGGCAAGCCACCTGGATGGTGTCGCTCAGCTCCACGGGCTCCGCCAGCTTGATGAGGGCAATGTCGTTGCTGGAATCCAAAGTGGAGGGGCTGAGTAGGCAGGAGAGCACCGGCCCCTCAAGCCACCAACGCCTGGAGACCTGCCCTGGGAGGTGGAAGTCAGGCCAAGTGGGAGCGGGGTCCTCCATAAGCACCCTGGACAGCCAGCTTCTTAGGGGCCAACAGATGTGTCGGAGGGCAAGCGATCGGCCTGCTAGCGTGATCACCCGCCCCTTTAAACGTAGCTGCTTCTCCCTGAGTGCCTTCAGGGGAAGCACCCGCAACCACCCCTGATTATGTATCAATAAGAAATGAAGCTGGGAAGCGGCTGTGGCTCAGTCAGTGGGGCTCCCGTTTGCCATATGGGAGGCCCCGGGTTCGGTTCCCGGGCCTCCTGGTGAGGGCAGGCCCGCCCGCGTGGCGTGGTTAGCTGACCCAGCGAGCCCAAGCAGCAATAAAATCTTTAAAAAATATTTAAAAATTAAAAAAAAAAAAAAAAAAAAAAAAGAAATGAAGCTAAAGCAAATGGGAAATTGTAATGATTGAAGAGGGACACTCCCGAGGTATGATTTCTGTATTTCCATTTTGCTGGAATGAAAGCTGCAGCCCTAGGCAGCCCTGGCTTGCTTCCTTGTTCTGCCCTACACTGGGCTGTGTGACCTGGACCCATTCCTTAACCTCTCTGGGCCTCGGTTCCTTTTCTAGGGCCGTGGTGAGACTTAAATCAGAGATGTAAAGTGCCTACTGCAGTGCAGGCATGCAGTCAGTGCTCAGTAAAGGGTCTACTGCAGTGCAGGCATGCAGTCGGTGCTCAGTAAAGGGGCAGCCTGGCTTAGCCTCTGGCCGAGGGACTATGAGCCAGACACGCTCGGGGGGTCTCAGTGCCTTTATTCACTTGTGTTCTCGGCCCGTGACGGGGTGGGAGGAGTGGCCGGCCCCACTTAGTATTTTGCCAATTGTCATCTGCTGCCTGTTCAGGGTGAGGATGGGGAACTAGGGGTGGGGTGGGGGTGGGCCCTGCAGCTCGGTGCTCCCGGGGGCTGTGAGACACCAGGTGGCACTTACCGCACCAGGAAGGAGTTCCACTTCTCGTGGACAAAGATGGTGTCCACAGCCACGACCAGGGAGCCTTCCTCGTCATCCACCACCAGGTTGTTCTTCCCCAGGGCCACGCGGTAGGTCAGGGTGTTGCTGTGGAGAGCAGGGGGACCGTGGCTACTCTAGGAGGGGACCGTCCACCCCCAGTGACCCTTCCCAGGGACGTGGGTCCAGGGACTTGGGTTCACATCGTGGCTTTGTCACTCCCAGCCAGGTAGCCTCAGGCCTCGGTTCCCTCATCTGTAAGATGGACACAATGGTAAGACTCCCCCCCCCCAGGGCCCTGTAAGAATAAACTGGTTTCCGCCTACAGGATTGTGGCTACTGCCTAATTGCTCCCCTGCTTCTACCCTGGCCTCGCCACTGCTTACTCTTCACCCTTCAGCCAGGGTGTCTTCAGAACTATAAGCCACCCTCATCCCTCTGCCCCAAAACCCTTCCAAGAGCTCCATGTCACTCAGGGTCAAAGCCAAAGTCTTTGCACCAACCTGCATCATCAGGCCGCTTGTTTCCTCTCTCACTCGCCTCCCCTCCGCTCTCCCTCGCACACTGCTTATTTCTCAAACACAGCAGGCTGCTCCCCACCCAGGGCTTTCTTTGCATTGGCTGATTGCCTCCGCCTGGAATGCCCTTTCTCCAGATTTCCCCGGACTGCCTCCTTACTTCCCGCAGGCCTTTGTTCAAATATCCCCTTATCCGGGAGGTCCTTCCCAGTCCACCCCATTTAAAATAGAAGCGCCTCATGCTTTTTATCCTTGTCCTGCTTTAGTTTTTTCATTACAAGCTGAGATGTTGCATATTTACTTGTTTATTTTTCTGTTTTTCTGTCTACACTAGAATATATGCTCCCCGAAAGTAGACAGGGTTTGTCTTCACCACTGCCGTGCTCTCTGGCACACAGCAGGTGCATAATAAATATTTGTTGGATGAATAAATAAACAACTGAGTTACTGGATGTGAATGGTTTGTTTAGCCCTCTGGTTACAGGTGCTTCATGAAAGCAGCTTATCAGGCTTTCACCCCAGGTGACAGTCAGGTCTCTGGGGCGTCTTCCCCATTCACCTGATGCAGTGGGCGGCCGTGAGGACGTAGCTGCTGGCAATCAAGGTGCCGCCGCACGTGTGCCTCCACGTGTCACCATTCAGGTACTGGAGGGAGATCTGGAGGAGGATGCAAAAGGGCCCATGTCAGCCCACAGGTCCCGGGGACCCTTGCCCACCCCCAGCCCCACATCCCACCCCCACAACAGTATGCTTACCTGCCAGGGCCAGCTGTGGGGCCTGGCATCATCTCCTCCCACCACCCTGGCTGATAGGTTGGGCGGGAAGCTGGGGACTCCGCAGCTGGAGGCTGGGCGAGATGGAAGGGGGGGAGCACAGGTGAGTGGGGTTGGCATAGGTGAGTGGGAAAGGGGCAGGTGGAAAGAGAGCAGGCTTTGGAGCCAGGCAGACATGCCTTCATATTTCACTGCATGACTGTGGGGAAAGCCACCTAATTCTCTGGGCCTCACTTTCCCTTTCTGTGAAATGGAAGACTAGCAATAAGCAGGTGGGTTTGTCCTGAGAGTTAAATCAGACAACGCATCTAAAGGGCTCAGCTTTTCAGCCCGGTACAGAGTGGAGGCTGGATAAATTGAAGGACATAGACAGGTGCTGGCATGTGCGTGAGTGCCTGGGCACACCTGTCCTTCACCCCACCTGCCCTGGGCCATTCAGGGTGCAGCATAATAGGGCTGTGAGAGCATTACAGCCACAGAGTTACAGACTACTGCAACCAGAAAGCCGTGTGGAATGGTCAGAAAGCATGAGCTCTGCAGCAAGACACACCCAGATTCTAATTCTGGCTCTACCAGTAACCAGCCACATGATCTTGGGCAAGATACTGAATGCCAAGCCTCAGGGTAGCTGCTCTGTAAAATGAGGATATGAATAGAGTCTAGTCTCAGGGTTGTTCTGAGGATCAAATTAGTGCCTGCATGTATAGGGCTTAGCACAGTGCCCGGCACATAGTAAACCTCCAGTAAACAGGAGCTGCTATTATTATTATTGCTGCTGCTGTTGTTAGCTGGAAGGACTCTTATTCAAGTGCTCTCTTTTCTCAAAAGGGCCAATGAGACTCAGAGAGGTGAAGTGACATGTCTAGATCCTGCAGGGAGTGAACGACATTCAAGCCAAGCCCCTTATTCCTAATCTGGTGAGATGCCATCAAAACGGGAGAGCAAAGAATCCCCGAGGGTGAGGTGCTGCTGGGAAGGGCAGGCTCCCCCTGGCCCCTGGAGTGCACACAGGATGTGGCATCTACTGTGTCTCTGGCTGAGGTCATCCGTAATCCTCACGAGGCCTCGCGGGGTCTGATCCTCATCCCGTTTTGCAAATATGGAAGCAGAGTGGCAGAGTGGGGATGCAGGAGGATCTGAACCCACATTGGACCCAGAGCGCCCTTCCTGCCCATCCTCGCTGGGAGGCCAGCCCCAGCTCATGGCCCGCTGGCAGCAACGGGTCCCCACCCCCCCAGCTTACCGCAGGCCAGGAGCACGGCAAGGACAGTGACGCCCAGCATGTTGTGAGTGCTCAGGACAGTGGCCTTGGCGGCGGGCAGGGGTGCACTTATAGGCAGGGGGAGGCGGGGCCCACCTGGTAAAGGCTGAGCCGGCCCTTGGAGAGAAAGCTGTTCCGACAAGGCCCTTTCCCTGACCTTGGGTGGTTACTGTTTAAATTGGGTAAGACATGGGACTGGCTTGGGGGCATGGGTCTCCCCAGTGCCCGGAGACAGAGCACGTTCTTAGGTCTGCAGGGTCTTGGCGGCCCCCGCTGTGCTTGGAGTATGTTCTCATTGACTCTCCCCATCCCACCCTTTTTAGTTATCATGTATGGGCCCCTCCTCTGTGCCAGGCATGGGCCCAGTACTTTTTGCTTTCACGTAAGCTCTCCTGGGTACTACTGACCACTCTTTAAAGATGAGGAAGTTGAGACTCGGAGGGGGTGAGTGACTGTCCGGGTCACACAGCTGGGTGGCACCAGAGCTAAGATTTGGATTCCGCACTTCTAACATCAGTCCAGGTCTTCAAACTACTGGGATCCGCTGCTTTCTGTCTTTCCAGCTTTCTGCTGCTTTCTGTCTTTCTCTCTCCCTCCCCCATCTTGCATTGCCTGGGCTGGGGCACCCCTCGTGCTCCAGCACCTGCTTCCACCGCTGTGGATCGAGGCTGAGACCCAGAACGACTCTGGTGGGTGCTTCATTGGCCAAATCCCTGCCCAGAGCCGGCTTGGTTGTCTCCCCGTGAGGCTCCTCGGTCTTCCATTCTCTAAAATGGGCAGATAGGACCAGCTGGCCTCTCAGGCTCTTTTCAGACAGCTCCGTGACTTGAATGTCAAGGCCGGTCTCCAGCCTTGTCACTTAGATTCTGCTCTTCTTCCCCCTTCAACTTCTCCCAGCTTCTCCTTGGAAGTAGTTTCCGAGCCAGGAATTATTTTCCAAGAAAGAAGGTCAAAACGCAGCACACCTTCTTTTTTTTTTTTTTTAAAGATTTTATTTATTTATTCATCCATCCCCCCCTTGCTGCTTGCGCTCGCCGGGCCAGCCAACCACGCCGTGCGGGCGGGCCTGCCCTCACCAGGAGGCCCCGGGAACCGAACCCGGGGCCCCCCATATGGCAAACGGGAGCCCTACTGATTGAGCCACAGCCGCTTCCAGAGCACACCTTCTTGTTGATGGTGGTTATCTGGGAGGTGAAGGAAGATTCTAGCTAACATATTTTTATAATATTTAAATTCTTTTTTAAAAACATGCATGTGCTATTTTTGTAATAGAAAAATAAAGTTTTTTTTTTTTTAGGTACTGGGACCAGGAATTGTCCCTGGGACCTTGTATGTGGGAAGCCGGCACTCAACCACTGAGCCATGTTGGCTACCCTGAGTTGTTTTTTTCATTTGTTTGCTTGTTGTTTGTTATTTGTTTTTAGGAGGTCCGGGGAACTGAACCTGGGACCTCCCATGTGGGAAGCAGGCGCTCAACTGCTTAAGCCATGTCTGCTCTCCACAATAGCTTTTTTAAATTTTATTTTTAATTTTTAAAAATTTATCCCCTGTCCCCTGCCACTTGGGGTTGCTCTCTGCTCTCTGGGTCCATTCGCTGTGTGTTCTTTTGTGTCTGCTTGTCTTGTCTTCTTGTCTTCTCTTTAGGAGGCACCAGGAACTGATCCTGGGACCTCCGAGTGGGAGAGAGACACTCAATCACTTGGGCCACCTCAGCTCCCTGGTTTGTTGTGTCTCTCATCGTCTTTCCTCTGTGTCTCTTTTTTGTTGCGTCATCTTGTTGCATCAGTTCGTGGTGTGGGCCAGCTTCGCCTTTACCAGGAGGCCCCAGGAACCGAACCTGGGACCCCCATATGGTAGACGGGAGTCCAATTGCTTGAGCCACATCCTCTTCTGGCAATAGAGTTTTTTTTTTTTAAAGATTTATTTTATTTCTTCCCACCCACTTGTTTTTTACTTTCTGAGTCTTTTTGTCTTCCTTGTTTCTTTAGAAAGCACCGGGAGCCTAACCTGGGACCTCTGATGTGGGAGGGAGGTGTCTAATCGCTTGAGCCACCTCTGCTCCCTGCTTTGTTGTGTCTCTCATCATGTTTTTCCTCCCCACATCTCCTGTTGCGTCATCTTGTTGAGTCAGCTTGCTGCACCTGCGCGTTGCGTCAGCTCGCTGATCTCCTTTAGGAGGCACCAGGAACTTCTGCTCCCTGCTTTGTTGTGTCTCCCATTATGTTCTTTTCTTCTTGTGTCTTTTGTTGTGTCAGCTTGCTGTGCCTGCCTGTTGTGCCAGCTCCCTGTCTTCTTTTGGAGGGACCGGGATCCAAACCAACAATCTCCCATGTGGTAGGCGAGAGCCCAGTTGCCTGAGCCACATCAGCTCCCCTGGCAATAGAGTTTTGTTTTTTTTTTTTAAAGATTTTATTTATTTATTCATCTATTCCCCGCCCTGCCGCTTGCGCTCACTGGGTCAGCCAACCACGCTGTGCGGGCGGGCCCGCCCCCACCAGGAGGCCCCAGGAACCGAACCCGGGGCCTCCCACATGGCAAACGGGAGCCCCACCGATTGAGCCACAGCCGCTTCCCTGGCAATAGAGTTTTGATGACAAAAAGAAAGGACTCCAAGCTGGGGAGTGTGTAGGGGTCTGTTCTGTTGTGATGACCGTAGTTCCCGGGCCCGGGGTGGCTAGGGGAACTCGGGCTGCAGGGAACCTTCTGGTCCTTTCTAGAGGCTGGCCCTGACAGAAAGGTTGGCGGCCGCTGCCCAGTTATCCTCAGGCCCTGAAAAGGGCTCTGAGGGGCAGCCCAGTGGCTCCTGATTGGGTCACCCTGGCCTGGGGGCTGACACTCCAAACAGTGGTATGGACAGAGCTGGGGGCAGGCCTTGGGAAGCACAAGGGGGTGGGAGGCAGGAGACCAGACTCCTGGTTTCTGTCCCAGTCGGGGATTTGCTAAATGACCTGGCCTTGGGCAATCCCTCTGGGCCTCAGTTTCTTCATGCCTTTTCAGCAACCTGGGAAAATGGCTCACGAGGCTTCTGTATGTGGGAACTTGCCAACTTATACCCAGAGGGCAAATAGCAAACATCAGAGGCAGCCACAAAAGCACAGGTGGTGAGATGCCAGGTGAAGGGGGTCATCTTTTTTTTTTTTTTTTCTCTTTAATTTTTCATGTTCACAGAGAAACTGACCATGTTTGAAGAGAGGTTACTGGCTGCCCTTGAAAGTGCAAAGGGCAGCAGTTTCAGGGGAACTTCCTTGTTCTGAAACATTTACCTGTCTCAAGGTAGGGCCCCTGATGTAAGTCAACTGCAAACAATTATCACCTCAATCTACCTGCAGATGCTGAAGACAGGATAGTGCGTGACTTGCTCAGGGTTGGCCTGTACACCTGAAGGAGGGAGAACCCAGGGCCCTCACTTTCTAGCTGTGTGACCTTAGGCTAGTGACGTGACCTCTCTGTGCTTCCACTCCCTCATCTGTAGAAAGGGTTTAGAAATGATTGCCGCCTTCTGAGGCTCTTGCCAGGGGTGTCTGGCCTATGGTAAGTGCTGTGGAAGTGTGCCTTGGTATTGCTATGATTGCTGCTGTGATCTGATTCTTAAGAGAAAGCTTGAGTCTGGAAGGTCACAGTCAGGGCTACATTATGACTTTAAAAGATTATTTATTCAGTTATTTTTTTTGAGGTACCGGGGCTGGGGATTGAACCCAGGACCCAGTGCTTAACCACTGAGCTACACTGGCTCCCTTGCATTATGACTTGCATGGGCCTGGGCACTTTTTCTTTGGTTGGCAACTGCTTCCATTAAAAAATATATATATATATTTAAAAAAAAAAATATATATATATATATAATTAGTTTTATGATGCATGGGTATAAAGATGAAAATGGTCCAGATTGGATTATACTTTATTTTTTTCATCCTACTGATTTTAAAAGAAATTAAAACATTTTTATGGGCCCCTAAAGGTACCGTGGGCTCTGGCACTGTGCCCACTGGACCTGATGGAGGAATCGGTGCTGGCTGTCTTGCCCTTCCTCATGAGAGGTTATGAGAAAGGTTTGGGGGGATGTTCTGAGGCCTTCTCTGGGACTCGGGGGCTGCCTTTATCTGTGTTCTGGGGCATCCAGGCAAAGCACCGTGTTCTTTCTGGGAGCAAATGGGCCAGGGGAGTGGTGTGTGGGGTGGGGTGCGGGGAGACATAGGGCATGGCTCTGGGGGCCCCAACTGCCTAGGTTATAGCAATGACGCTTGACAAGCTGATTTTCTGACCTTGGTAACCGAGACTGAAGAAGAAGCTGGTATCAGTCAGGTTGTCCAGAAAAACAGAACTAAGGGGGTACATGTAGCTATATGCATGCTGAGGGATTTAGTACAGGGAATCGGCTCATGAGATTGGGGGGCTGGCAAGTCTGAATTCCTTGGGGCAGGCTGGAGGTCGGAAATTCCGGTAAGAGTGATGCTGAAGCCTTGAGTCTGAATTCCTTAGGCTGGTAACTCAGGAAGGAGGGGAGCATGCAGTCTGGAGGCAGAATTCCTTCTGATCCCTGGAAGCCTCAGTTCTCCCTCTTCGAGCAGACTGGATGCAGCCCTCCATTTTGGAGGGTCGTCTCCTTCACTTAAAGTCAACTGATGGCGGCTGCTAAAGCCCATCTATGAAACACCTCCACGGTGATAACCAGGCCAGTGCTGGACCAGACAAAAGGCCACCATACCCTAGCCAAGCTGACACATGAAATTAACCATCACAGAGCCCCAGGGGAACATGTGTGTTTCCAGAGGGACACCCTGGGAGAGTGGATTTCCTGTTGTTGGAGGGGTGGGGACTTGGGGTTGGATTAACTTGAGTATTTAAAGAAGTGACTATTTGTTCCAGCAGATTGTGGAGTACTTACATATCAGATACTCAGAAGCCATTCACTCACTCATTCATTCCTCCCACATTCACCTACTCTGCAAAGGCCCTGTGCTTGGCCTGGTGTGCTGAGATGATCTGCCCCCGTCCCACCCCAGGGGAGCTCCCTGCCAGTCCAGCCATGGAGCCGCCATCCTGGTGAGCTTACCTGTGGGCAGACTGGTAAGTGTTCCCTGGAGACAGGCTAGGGGCTGGGAGCTCAGATCACAGGAGATTAATTCTGGGTGGGAGCTACATGGGTTACGGGCTGGGAAAGGATTTGAGGGTAAAAGAGGTCAGAACCCCACCCCTGTCCCATGGTACTCTGTTTTCCTGGACCTGGGTGGCATCTCCAGGTCCTGGGGCCTCCAAGTCCCTGAGCCAAACAGGGACAGGCTGTGCTGGAAAACTAAGCAGAGCTGACTTGGCTGAGGTATCTGAAGAGGTGCTGGGAGCAAGGAAGCTGGGCTGATGCTGGGGCTGGAGGTGGGACGTGGTCCTGTGACGCCTGGGGCCTCAGGCAGAAGCAATGCCACGGGGAAGTGAGAGCCTGAGAAACAGGGCAGGTGCCACTGACTGGGGCCAGCGTTTTCTGGTTGTTGAGAGAGGACTCTCGGACTGCAGCTGTTGCGTCTCCGGGGAGGCCCTCCGAGGGGGCTGGGCTGAGAGGCCAGCAGGGGTTCTCAAAGCCAGATGGAAGCAGTGAGGGATGGGACAGGAGGGGCGCTCGTGGTGTGGACAGGGGCTCAGGGTGGGGCTGGGGGCTCAGCACGGAACTGGGAGCTCGGCAAGGGGCTGGGGGCTCCGAGAGGGGCTCGGCAAGGGCTTGGTGGCTCAGTGAGGTGCTGGGGTTTGGGTGACGGGGCAGAGACTCAGGGAGGGAAGGCTTAGTGGGAGGATGGGGGTCTGGGGAGGGTTTTAAGGCACCGTCCCCCATTCCCACTCTTGGTCCCTGAATCACTTTGGGCCTCCTTCATTTCCCAACCCCTCCCTCTGCCTGAGCTGGGGGTGGGGGTCTTGGGCAGGGCAAGGCTGAGGGCCCCTATCTGCTGAGACCCGCTGGTGGATGGTATGAAGCCATTGTCTGCCCTGGGGTCTCTCCCTCCCAGGGCTCCCTATCCTTAGCCAGGCCAGCCGGGCTCAGGCTCTGCTTGGGTTTAAGGCTCCCTTCACAGTATCCTGTCCCTTGGTTGTGGGACCCTTTTGCTAGGGTGTTAGGGATTCTGATATTTCCTTGGGGAGATGTAGTGAAAGGCCTAAACCTAAAGTCCTGTGGGAGTGGTGGCGGTGTCTCGAGCCCTGAGTAGGCATGTGGCTGGCATCCCCAGAGCCCTAGCAAATACCCTTCAGGGACCCTGCTTTCTTGAGGCAGCCCTGGGGAGGGGCAAGGGGTTCCTGTAGTATTGCCCATCTCCATCTGGGGGCAGCGGTGTCAGTTGAATTCCAAACTCATGCCGCTCTCAGGACCACACATCTGGGAGGACACTTAGACCCCAGCCCACCTTCCCATTGAACAGATGGGGAGACTGAGACCCAATGCGCACATGATCTGTCCCAAAGCCACCTAGGGGACTGTCAATGATCCCTGCTCATTCCTTGTCATCCCACTGCCCGAAGTTTCCTAGCCTGTTCAAGATGGCCTGGGGCTCAGTGTGGAGTTGGGGTGCTTGGGGCATCGGTGTGTGGGGTAGATCTGGGTTCTTTGTGAGGTGGGGGTGCTTGGGGTGTGTGTGTGTGGGGTGTTGGGGAGGTCCTAAGGTGCATCCATCCAGAATCCCATGTGTGGTGCCCCTTCCAGCCAGTGTGCCACACACCATGGCCCCACGGGGCTGCACCCCCTCCCCTCTGAACTTCATTTTTAAGGTTGATGTTATTTTCTCTTAAAACTCTCGAGGCACGGTTTCTGGGTGGTTAGGGATGTGGTCTTGGCCTCAGCAACCTGGGCTTTCACGTGTGCTTTGGGGTGACTTGCTCTTCTCTCCAGGCCTCCCCGTTCTTATCTACAAAAGGAACAAAACCAGCCCCTTCCTTCACCGGCTGCTGTGGGGCCCAAGTGAGCCAATACACACAAAGCGCTCAGACTAGTGCCGGGCAGTAGCAGGTGGGCAGCAAACAACAGCCTCTCCTGCTGTGACCCGGGAGCCCTCGGCGACCTCGTCCAGCCTGTCCCTTTCCCAGGCCCTCCCACCCCACCAACCAAGAACCACACACACACATAAGAATATAGACTTTTATCTTATTTTAGTTAAAAAAAATAACCGTACCACCGACTGAACAAGTAGCTTTTTTTTTTTTTCGGTGAGAAGAGAGGATAAAATAAAAAGCAGAAAGCCAAAAGGAAAAAAAAAGGAGTTTTTATATTCATCTGTATAAACATATTCACTAAGGCAAACGCAATCCGGGGCCAAGGCTGCTTGCTGCACGGGGGTGGTTAGTACCTCCTAATTTCTGCGGGTTCTAAGGCCAAAAAAATAAAACCTCTGCAAGTCCGACGGGGGCTTTGTGGACTCTTGGGGGCATTTTACTAAAATAAAGTTATCGAGTTTAAAAAGCAGGTGACACTGTCATGACACACACTGAAAGTTGCATAACTCGGTGGCTTTGATGGCCGTTTGGATGGGGTAGAGGTCACAGGTTCACAACACAGCAACGGACACACGGACACACACGCACGCGAGCATGTCAGGAGCGGTGGCCAGAGCTCGCCCTGGCCCGGCTGGTGGTGGCACAGGGAGGGCTGCGGGTCCCACGCGTCCTTGCCCTGTCGCGAGTGACAAGGTGGTAAACGTCACGTGGGGAGGATGGATTAAAGGGCTGAGCCCTCACATCCCGGCATGCAGACGCCGATGTCACTTCCAGGCCACTTCCTGGAGGTCGAGGAGGCGGGCTGGTTTCCTTCCCTCCCAAGGGCCAATTCCTCCTCCCCACCTTTCTCTCCCTGGAGCCCTCGGGGAACCCCAGGCTGTTGGGGGTGGATGCTGAGGTGCGGTGTTTCAGCCTCCTCCCACCCCAAGCCTTCCCCCGCCAGGACTCCATGGCATGGCTGGCAGAGTGGGGGCCCCTGAGGTAGTTCGGCACAGCTGCCCCCTCACCCAGCGTGGCTGGGCCCCAGCATGGAGTGCCCAGAGCCTGGGTCCCTTCACCAAGGCAAGACCCCCCCCACTTCCCACACACAACACTCAAACAGAGAGGAGGCCTGGCTAGAGGTGATCTCTGATAAACCCCTTGGTTCTGCTCCACTCCACCAGCCCCAATTCTTGCCAGCTTTGATGCTTCCAGTCCTTTCCCCTTCCCAGCTCTAGGGGCAGCTCTTGGAGGGCCCCAGGAGTAGTGGAGCCTGCTGGTTAAGGGCAGACGGCCTTCTCAGGCCCAGCGCCTGGAGGGGGAGAAGGAGAGGGCTGTGGGGGGGGCAGCGAGTGGCCTAGAGCTGGGAGCTGGAGCAGGCAGCCAGGGGCGTGACACAGGGATGGCCAGGGAGGGTTGTGGGCCAGGCAGGAGCCAAGCGCTGGTGTGGAGGCCTCAGGAACAGCAGGAGTGGGGAGGAGCCGGGACCCCTCGCTTGCTCCCTTCACGGACGTTAGGTTTTCAGAAATGGTCCCTTCCGAGAGAGCCAAGGAATCAGGCTTGGCTTCCGGTTTGCCTGCCCTGGCCTGCCTGGGGCCAGGCTGGGCACTGGGACCCGGGCCAGCCGGTCAGGACGCGGCACCTCGCTACTTGAACGTGGACTGCAGCTCCTTGAAGGCTGCTTTCCGCTGCTTCATCTCCTCTGCCTGCTTCTTCCTCTCCTCCTGCTCTGCCTTGATCTCCTCCTCGAAGCGGCTGGACACGTTGATGGCCTGGACCTGGGGTGCAGCGGGGAAGGGAGCCAGAGGTCAGGGCTGGAGGGGGCCCCGGGGGGCCCGGCCAGCAATGCGCGCCCACCCCCCCCCACTGGTTCTGGTCCTGGGCCAGGCACGTCTTTTATGTCCCTGAGCCTCAGGTTCTGCTTCTAGAACCCGGCACCTGGCAACTCTGACCTCGTGGCTTTGTTGGACAACTGAGAGAAAAGGCGTACTTGGTGGCTGGGGGGGCACAAGGGTCCCATAACAGTAGTGACTGATGTAACAATAGTTTCCTGCCCTGGGGAGCCCAGCAGCACCCCCAGGCCCACTGAGGGACCCTGAAGCGTTTGTTCTATGAACACCTGGAGGCCCAGATGGAGGCAGAAGGCAGCCTTTGGAAGGAATGTTCTGAGTTCAGCACAGGAAGGGGGAGACCAAGGAGAGGTGGGAGCCCTGGTGGTCAGAGTCCAGGAGCCTTTAGACCATGCTTGTCCCCTGTACCCAAGCATGAACCGAGTGGGGGTGGGGAGCTGTGCATGCAGGTGGCCGCTGGGGCCTGTCCCGCTCCCTCCAGGCTGTGGCTGGCCAGGCTGGTGCCTTGCAGTGGCCCTGGGCAGCAAGCGCTGTGGCCTGAGCCTGCTCTGCTGTCTCTCGGGCGGGCCCTCCCCTCCTAACGCCTAGTCCTCTGGGGTGGTGGCTTGGTGAGCTAGGGGCGGGCCGCTCAGGGTGGTCCCTGCCCTTCTTCAGGTCCCTGGGCAGGGAGAAAAAGGGAGGCCTTGGGATGCTGGTGCAGAAGCCAGGAGCACCACGGGCCTTTCCCAGCCCAGGCAGGGTATCGGCTCCCCACCTCCTGCCTGCAGCCCGGGCAGGGACAGGAAGGGGAAGCACTAAGCCTGAGCTCGAGTCGGGGTCGGGCACCCCCACCCCAGCTCTGCATATTCTTCCCGCTTGTCACCTTGGCCTCGAAGAAGTTCTTGGCCCCCTTGACGCCCTCGGTGGAGACGTCGATCTCGGAGAGGCGGGCCAGCACTTGGAGCCCGCTGTCCTCCTGCAGCTCCCCAGCCGCCGACTTGCGGAAAATCAGGAGGAACTGCAGCAGCGGGAGAAGCCAGTCAGGAGGGGGCAGGGACAGAGTCCTCACACCAGGTCCCACCTCAGGCCCCCCTTGAACAGAGGCCCGGGGGCTTTGGGTTCTGGCCCCTGTGCCCTCCCCCTATGGGCCTGCTTGCCCGTCTATACGATGGCAGGTGGCCCATCCCCCTGCCCTCCCGGGGTCTGGGGTTACAGCCGGAGCCCCCAGAGCAAGGTCTGCTCCACCCACATCCAGCTTCCATTGAGAGTCTTGGAGGCATGGCCTCCACTTACTCCTGATCTTTGTCTCCCACTGCTCTGTAATTTATTGAGTGCTAAATGTACCGTGATGGTGCCCATTTTGCAGATGAGGAAGGCTCCAAGATGGGAAAAGCCTTGTCCAAAGTCTCAGTGCCAGAAAGTAACAGGACAGGGATTTGAACCTGTGTCCTCCTGACTGCAGACCATTGTCCTGTCCTGCCCATGCCCCCCTCCCTGGCCACTGGTTCTTCCCTAGGCACCCCTGCCACTTTCTCTTTCTCTGCCTCCTTTATGCTTCCTGCTTGTTCTCCAAGGCTCAGCCTGAGCCTTAACTCTTCTGAGACGCTGCCCCCCCCACAGTTAGCCCAGTGGCTCCTGAGCCCAGGACCCTCACTAGCTGGCACTGAGCCTCCATTTCCTCCTCTGTAAAACTGGCTAGCGCTTATTTCCTGTCTCTGAGTAAATGAGGTCCCGCCCCACATGCTACTGCCTTCATGTGTCCCCACTGCTTCTCCAGAGCTCTTTTACTCTTTACACATCTTCCCTCTATACTCCAGGACCCTTGAGGCAGCACCTTTCCCCACAGCCCCAGAACCTGCACAGTCAGGCATACAGTGGTCACTAAATGCTCACTCCACGATTGGAGCGGATGCCCTGCCTTCTCACCAGGGCATCTGAGAATCTCCCTGGTGCCTGCTCTAGGATGCCCGCCTGAGCCTTGCTCAGCCAGGAATCAGCCATCCAACAGCTTATCACAAAGGAGGGGCTTAGTCTTTCCCAGGTGAAGCCCCCCCACCCCATGGGAAGTGGGCTGTGCTTACCTCCCGAAAGCAGAGCTTGCTGTCCAAGTCCTCATCCACCTCTTTGATCATGTTTTTCAGGCCCAGGTGGGTCTGGGGAGCCCCAAGTTTCTCCATCATGAGCTTCAGCTCCATCAGGTCGATGAAGCCATCTCGCCCGGCATCATACCTGTGGGTGCAGAGAGAGAGGATCTAAGGACAGCCCTGGCACATCTCACACCTGACCAGTAATAGCAGTCGCAAGCAGGGTGCAAGGAACCTCATCCAAGTGGCATCTCAACACATGACCCAGCTTGTTTGGTCACCTCTGATGGCGGGGAACTCACTACCTGTTCTGACAGCCTACTGTGTGTTAAACAGTGCTAACTTTTGGACAAGCCTACTGCACGAGGAAGCTGAAATTACAGCTTCCCGGTACTGAACGTGACATGAACAAGCAGTAAGAATTCACAATACCATGAGGGTGAGGATTGGAGGGGGGTGATGCTAGCACCCACTGGCCATCCCCAGGACCGGCAGGCTAACCAGCATCTCCACGGGCACTGGAGGGACATCTCAGCCCCACCCTCCCCTGCTCCTGGTCCCTACCAGGAGCAACCTTAATACTATTGACATTTGGGTAGGATAAGTCTTTGTGGCAGGGGCATCCTGTGCATTGCAGGACACTTAGCAGCATCCCTGGCCTCTACCCCCCACCCTGAGTTATGACATCCAGACATTACCAAATGTGCCCAGGGGCAAAACCGCCCCCAGGTGAGAACCACTGGGAGAGAGGGGTGCCGTGGAAATGCAATGCAACCTCTCCATGTAACAACTGGCTCGTCTCAGCGCCCTGTTCTGGGGGCCTTTGTGCTAGAGCTTGTGCTAGGTCCTGGGGTGGGCGTGCAAAGCACCTCGGAGGGGCTTCTGCCTTCGATGAGGGCACAGTGCAGGTGGTGAACCACGAGCGTGTGTTCTTAAGGACCAGGTGAGCTCGCTGCTTCTGGCTTAACAGGAGGAGGAGGGAAGGCTGGGGCTGGGTCCAGGGAACCAGGCATGCAAGGTGCCTGCAGGGAGTGGCGGGAGACAGGGCTGGGCCTGGGAGGAACTTGCAGTGACTAGGTAGTAAGGATGCCTCCTTCAGTTCTTTTCTTTTTTATCCCCAAGTGCCTGGCAGAGATAGGGACAGGGAGGGGACTGCCTGCCTCCAGCCTCTGGCTGGGGAGGTGCCCGCTGGGGCCTGGAACACACAGCCTGGCCTGACCCTGCTTATCAGGCTAACCAAATACCTGCCCTGCCTGGGGAGGGAGACCCAGGGTGGGCTGAGGAGGGTGGTCTAAGGGAAGGTACAACTTAGCTCCTTTCTATGTCCAAAGGAGCTAAGGCCTCCAGCTGGCAGGGTGACAGTGTTGGCCACAGTTCCAGAAACCTATGACCTGGAGATCCTACAGGAACACTTCTCATTCCTGGGCTTTCTTTAGTTATCTGCTTCCCTCCCTGCTCCTAGTTACACCTTGGACATCTAATAGCAGCCACTTACTGGAATCTGTCTTTATGTCGGGAACTTTACATACTTTTACTTAATCCTCATAATAACCTTATTTATAATAGAGGCTCAGAGAGGTTAAGTGACCTACCCAAGGTCATGCAGCAGTAAAGGAGCTGGCTGCCACTCCAGGTCTGTCACTCCCACAAGCCCTCCTGCACATCTGGTTCTGGGCCCAGCCCCTGGCCTACCTTCACCCCGTGTGCCCGCAGACTTGTGCCTGGAGCGCCGAGGGGAACATTTGTGTGAGGGGTATAAATAGTTCATAAGCATGGGAGTCAGTGGTTGGAAGTGACGCAGCACAGGAGAGACAGGTCTCTGGTGACGCCTGCAGGGAACACAAGGGACCTGAGGCCTTCCTCCCCATCATGAAGCGAGAGAGTAGAAGTGGGGGCCAGAGGTCCCTGTAGGCAGGGGCCAGTGCTGGGGCAGGAGGAGGTGTGAGAGGATGTGGTTGTGGGTCTCCGGGGGAACGGTCCAGTCTTGCCTTTGAGGCCCTTCCTTCCCTCCTTGGAGTCTGCTGCTCAGTGACGGGGAGGGTGGCTGTGGTGTGACCTTCCGCAGCCGGTTGTTGGAGCAGCCTTGTGGGGAGTAGCCTGGTGAGGGAGCTGGTCTTTCTGGAGGCAAGTTGCATGACTGGAGCTCAGCTCCAATGCCTCTGCACTGGCCTCCTTGTTTTAAGAGACTGGGTCAGCGTGGCCTCCAGTCCCCATCCCCTGGCTGGAGAGGTGCCCAGGGCCTGGAACACAAAGCCTGGTGGACCAGGCATTGTTTGCACAACAAGCCTCATCTATATAAGGTGGCAGTGCTCAATGGGGGTGCTTTTGCCCCCCAGGGGACAGACATTTGGCAGAATGGGAGGGAGGGAGGTGCCACCAGACCTATCGGGTGGAAGCCAGGGATGCTGCTGGACATCCTGCATCACAGAGGGCAGCCCCCACAGCAAAGGGGCAGCCCCCATGTCAATCACGACGAATTGAGATCCCAGAGCCATGGATCACAGTAAGGAATGACTGAGCTCAGACTCGCTAAGCACTTAGCACAGTGCCTGGCACACGGAACTTGCTCAATGAATGGCAGCTACCACTATTATGAGATTGAATTACATTTATTAAGCTCCTACTATGTGCCAGCCATGTACTCTCTACAAACCCCTGTTCTCACCAGGCCTGGGAGGAGAGCCCTATTTCCTTCCCCATGTCAGGGAACAGGGATTGCAGCAATGAGGGCACTTCCCACCAGCCAGTGGAGCAGGGACTCAGGCCCCCAACCCTAGGACTGCCAAGCCTGCTCTCCCTGAGCTCCAGCTGTATTTACTGCTCAAGTGCATGGGTTTCTCCTGCAGCCAAGTGTGGCTTGCTTTCGGAGGAAGTGCAGATAAAAGGCCCAAACATGGATGGAAATGTGGGCTATGGATCCCTTGGACGCTGGCAGCTCCCAGGCCTGGATGGGCTGCAGCTCAAACTGCAGTTTGCACAGCCGCCTGCATCAATCAAGGGGTCTATCAATTACCGGGGCTGGGCTCCATCCCTGGCAGGCTCCAGTCCCCAGGGGGACAATGCAGGGCTGGCAACAGTGCCAGTGAATCAATCACAGAGGGGAAGGTGACAGAGGGCACGGAGAGGCCAGGTGCTGGGGTGGAAGGTGGGGCCCTCTGGGGGAAGCGACCCACCACCTTCCCAGAGCACACCTCCAACCCGTGCCCTGGGCATAGCCAGGTTCTGGGGTTGACCTGATCGAAGGTGGCCTTGAAGGCATGTACTCACCTCAACCACGGTGAGACTGACCTGGGTCCAAACCCAGCTCTGCCACCTGTTGGCTGGGTGACCTTGATCAAGTCACTTGACTCCAAAATCATGCACATCATGCAGATGACAGGACCCATCTCGTAGGACTGTATAAGCACTAAATGAGATGATCTAGGGAGGGCCTCAGCACAGAGGGAGCCACAGCAAGCACTAATACATGTTAACTATAATAATTACTGTTAATACATATCTTAAGGATTGTTAAGAATTAAATGAGATTATGGGTATAAAATACATAGCACATAGTAGGTCCTTAAAACCCATTAATTTTACTATAATAGTAGCTGTTATATTGAGAACTTATTTGTGTGCCAGATACTATGTTCTTTGCACATATAAAATTTAAAAAATTATAAGAACGATTACAAAAAACTCAACAGGCTTCTCCCAAGGGCACAAGTCCTGATGGTGGAGTTAGGAAGTGGTCGCGATGACCCGGAAGCACCTTCAACATTTCTCCACTACTCCCCCTACTAGGCCTGATTCAAAACCCTGCAACTCGGGGTCAGGGGGAGAGAGAGGAGCCCCAGAAGGTCTGCTCTCCTGCCCCTTCCGCCAGCCCTCCTCTGAGCTGCAGGTGGCTCGGAGGAGCCAGGAAGAGGATCCACGGAATAGTCCGGTCCACCCGCTTCATGTTACGTGGGGGAACTGGGGCCCAGCCTAGACAGTGACCAGCCCAGGGTCTCACGGCAGGAAACCACCGGCTGGAAGCTCTCCCCCTCCCATGGAGGGTCCTGCCGGGCTGGGGGAGACTGGGCTGGGAGCCTCACACTCTTCTCTGCCCTGGAGGGAAGCGCCTGGCACCACGCCCACATTCCTACTGCCTCCCCCCCCCCCCAGTTCTCACCAGGGAGGGCTCAGCAGCTGCCTCCCATCCCCCCTTGGAAGTGGAGCAGCCCAGGCGCCCCCCCCACCTGGGGTGGAGCCTTCCCATGGGCTGAGCGTAGCCCCACCCACCCAGCTGGCTGCCACCCCCCAGGTTTGGGCCCAGGCTGGCTCCCACAGTGCGGCAAGGAGCATGGCCGCCACGCCACATTAACCCTGCCCCCAGCACTCGCCCCATTTCACAACAATATTATCAGCAGGCACCCTTTGCTGAGCACCTACTGTGAGCCAGGCACCGTGCCAAGGGGTTTCCATCGGATGCTTACAAGCACTCCGTGAAGCTGGCAGAAATATCCCTATTTAATAGGAGACGGAGACTCACAGAGGAAGTGACCCGGCAAAGGTCACAGTGGAGAAGGACACAGCTGGGATCTGAAACCTCAACCTCAGGGCCCGTGCCTCTAACCACTGAGCACTTTTAACTCCTGTGCATTAGGGTGCCTCAGGGCTGGACTGAATGCAGTCTGAGGATGGGAAGCTCACTACCTCCCAGTTTGGCTTTGGAACAGTCAGATCAGAAAGTAGCTCAAGCATGAGCCCTCCCTCCCTCCTCAAGCTGTGCTTTACAGACTGATGGCAGAATGAGGTAGAGATATCACGCCGCTGCCCAGGGAGATGGTGGGGAGCAGGGGACCCCAATTCTGGCCCTCCTGACTCCCATCTCAGGCCTTTGCTGATGGCCCTCTGGCATGTGGGTCCCCAAGCGGGTAGGCAGCTGGAGACAGTGTGATGGTTACAGGGTCAGGAGCCCCCAGGCCTACCTGGTCTCAGGGTTCAAACTCACCTCGTCCTCCCCCACCTTGCTAGGGGAGGCCCGGGTGGCTCCTAGCCCTCTACTCTCTGTCCTGCAAAATGGAAACGTAGGTCCCTTGGGCACTGTCTGTTCTGGGCAACAGAACAATTCTGGCTTGCGGTTACAGCCAGCTTGGCCCTGCCCGCTTCCCTGTGTGGGTGGGGTGGGGGGGCTCCCAGCCTGTCCCTGTGCGCCCTGCCCCCACCCCGCCCCCAGATGCCTGACTCAGGTGGGGAAAACCCAGCCCCACCACTTCCTCCTTTGACCTGCGGAAGTGGACCCTTCATCTGTGGCCCTGTGTCAGCCGAGGAGGAGTGTGAGTGTGGGTGGGCGGTGCTCACGACTCCCCCACGGCTTTACAGTGAGTCTGAGGGTCCAGAGGGACCTGATGGCCATTTGCTGGGGGTGCCAGGGCTCCACACAGCCTCCCCCTCACGCTGAGCCACACACCAGGAAGGAGCATTTCCCTCCATTTGCAGCCTCAGCAACAGGTTTTCTGCCAGCTTTCCCCTGCACTGCCGCCTTCCTTGCCTGTTCTTAATAATTATTGTTATGATAGTGATTACAAAGAGCATTTATCGAATGCCTAACATACCCCAGGGTTTTATGCAACCGTTTAATTTAATCTTCACCCCATTCATCTTGTTATTCCCTTACAGCTCAGCCAGGACAAGTAACTTGCAAGAGTGACCTTAGGCCAGCGGTGGGGAGATGGTGCGGGAGAGTCTAGTGCGCCTTAAACTTTAATGCCACACGAACCACCCGGCAATCCTGTCAAAATGCAGATTCTGCTCCAGTAGGTCTGGGGTGGGGCCTGAGCACCTGCATTTCTAACCAGCTCCCGGTGATGCTGCCGCTGCTGAGTAACAAGGGGCTGGGACGCTGACCCAGGGTCAAATCTGGTCTCTGCCCCTGACTAGCCATGTGCTTTTGGACAAGTCACACAAACCTCTCTGAGTACCAGTTTCTTTATCTGTAAAATGGGTGACAACAATCTGACAGAAAGTGAAGAGAGGATTAAACGGTAGGCTAAGTGCCGGAATGGGGGTGTGCTGGCCGACAGTGGCCCCCCTCAACCGGATGAAGGGCTAAGAGCTGGAAGGGCCGTGAGCTGGGCCTGGCCGTGGCTCAGCAATACCTGGGCCTGGCTCTCGTCCAGCCACACCCGCCTGGCCCTGAACCCTGTCCTTCCCGCTGTCTCTGAAAAGCAGAAGCCAAGAAGAAGGAACTCTGCTGCTGGCTGGTGGGGGGACCGCCTCTGCTGAGGTGGCAAAGTGACTTCACCTCCTTGGCAGCTGGGCTGGCCTTGCACGAAGGACTCCCTGCCTCCCCAGAAGCAGTAGGGCCTTATCTCCCAGCGCCTGGACTCTCCCAGCTGGAGACTGGCTCAGCCCAGCCCAGGCCTTGGACCCAGAGGGTGGCAGGAAGGTTCAAACCAACGGGGAAACAAAGGTCCCCCCTCCGGGGGGGGGGGAGAGGGAGAGGGAGGTGACTCAGATGCAGAGGGGAAGTGGGAGGGAGCAGAGGGTGGAGGCTGAGGTCAGGAAACCCTCCCCCAGCTCCCCATTACTCTGGGCTGGAGGAAACGGGGTATGCGGCATCTCCCCAGTAAACCAGGCCCTTGGCTGCTGTAGGCAGAAGGACGCAACCTCTCCACCACAGAGGGTTTTCGCCTGTGGCTCTGGGGACCCCCTCGATAAAAAAAGCCCTCACTTGGCTTCTGGACACTCCCTTCAGGGCAGACCTGGTTCTAATTATGCCTCCACCACTTAAAACCTTGGGCATCTTCCTTGAGCCTTGATTTCCTCATCTGTTGAATGGGGATAATGCTAATGTGGGCATTAAATTCAATTCCCTAATAACACACACAGGGCTCCCTTGGCAGCAGCTAACAAGGAGAAGGGTGGAGGCAGGGCGCTAGCTGTAGAGAGCGCATCCTCATGGCGTCCCCACGAGCCCTCTCAGCCCTCCTGGTGAAAATAAGGAAAGAAGCGTCCTATTTCTAGCCCTGTGGGCTCATCCTCTCTACCGTCAGAGACCACTTACACTCCACTGTTCTCTAGGAGACTTTAGGGCCCCTGGGTGAAGGAACTTCATTCTTCACTTGATTCTCTGGAATTTCCACAAAGCTGAAACTGTTGGATTAACAATTATATGAGTGGAACTTGATGTTTTTCCAAAATACCCATCTATCCTGTACACTACTGCCCACAGGGCAGACACCACTACAGGCTCTTTACAAAGGCTCAGAACTTATTCTAACTTAATCCTCAGCACTTTACCAGGTAGGTTCTTTAGCCCCAGGGGAATCGTGACTCAGAGAAGCTGAGGACCCTGTCCAGAGTCGCCCAGCTGAGCTCAACAGCTGCAGAGTTGGGACTCCCAGTCTGGAGTCCCAGTTTCGTGTCACTCCAGAGCTGGTGTTTGTTCCTCCTTTTGGCCACCTGCCTTCCATGTAATTGACAATGAATTCATTTCCCCATTTTTGTGATTTATCAAAGCCATAAATATGCAGCTGTTAATCAAAGTGTTTCTTAAGCAGGAGAAAAGGAAGGTTCTCCTGCTGTGCCCCTGTCACTCTGGCCAAAGCAAAGGGGCTACTGGTCCGTGGGGGTCAGTGGGGCAGCCAGTGGCTGTGGTAGAAAGTCAGCAAGAGCTTGAGCTGCCTCATACTGGCCTGACAGGTACTAACCGAGCCCTGCTAGGGGCCCGGGACAGGTGGATAAAGTGGTCTTGAGCTGGGGACAGTAGTTTATTAAGCACTTACAACCCTGCAAGGTGGGCAATATTTATCCCAGCAGCTCAGAAAGGGTTAAGGGACTTGTCCCAGGTCCTGAGAGCTGAAAGTCAAACCCAGGGGTGCAGACTCCAATAGCCCTGCCTTTAACTGACCCTGCCCTTAGCTACCTGCACCACACGGTCTTTTGGAAGGACTCCCTGGGGAGAGGTGCTGTAAGTGACAGGAGTTTGAAGAGATACCTGGGAGGCAGGCAAGGGGGGAGGCGAGTTGGCCTCAGATGCTTGGAGGAGCCGTCCAATAGAAAAAGGGACCTGCCTCTGTGGGGTCATGTGATGAAGTAGCTGGGGATAAAGCTGGGGACAGGGATGGCCAGGCTGGGCAAGACAGGGAACTGGGGCATCTTCCTCGGATTCCACGGCAGGCTCAGAATTACATGGCTGTCTACCTTCGGGCATGTCTTGGCTTACAGAACCCTCTGGAGGCCCACCCAGGCTGTTGCCTAGAGAGTTCCAGATATAGCCCTGGATGGCAGGGCAGAGGGTGGGAGAAAGGCTGGGGATTAAGGTTGATGAATGCAGCTCAAGGCCAATGGGGAGAGTCCAGGCACCTTTCATCCAGGGCCTCCTTTTGTTGGCATTATGCCAGAACTCTCCATGTGTCATCTCCCCCGAGCCCTCCTTGAGAAGCAGGTAACACTATCCCTTGTACAAAGATGCTCAGGTTCAGCCACTGAAATTTCCCCTTGATCTTGAGGAAGTCACTACACCTTTTTGGGTCTCAGTTTCCTCTTCTGTAAAATGGGGAAAGGGTCTGGAATCTACTCTCAAGGTCTCTCCCAGGTAAAGACTGCACAGCTGTAAGTGTGAGCTCAATGAAGGCAGAAAGCTTGTCTATCTTGTTCACCCTCCATGCCCATCCACAGGAAGTACCTGCTGCATGAACACGTAGGGGATGAAGCAGATCCTGGAAGGCAGTTGTGCCTTCTAGAGGGGCTTAGGACACTTCAGAAAATTAGAAGGTCAGAGCCGAAGGGCTCTTGGGAATCATCAGATACAGCCTGCTCCTTTTACAGATGGGCAGTCTGAGGCCTGGGAAGGGCAAGTGGCCTGCTGGCTGTCGCTAGGCAATTGTGTGGCAGAGCCAGGACAGCCCAGGCTTCCTGGCTCCTGGCCTCCAGCAAAGGCCAGCTCCCAGCTCTCCTTCTGACCTCCCCAGTCTCCGGGACTCTCATTTGGTGGGTGGCTTCCCAAGAGGGCCACGTTCCCCTCCTCCCTGCCACGGGAGCTGGGGGCCAGGGCCGGGAGTTCTCAGCAGAACCCTGGGTGTGATCTCTGGTCTTGCTTGGCCCCAGGAGGCTCTATCCCCACTCGGACAGCGGAAGCAGAACGGGGGTTTTGTCCTCCACGAGAGCCTGTCTGTTGGCTGTTCACAGCCAGGATTCGGCTGGGCTGGCTCAGCTGGCACAGTGGAGCCTTGTTTCCTTGAATACAAAATCTGCACCCTCATCAGGGCCCCCAGCAGGCGGTACTTCCTTCCCTAGAGGTCCAGCTCCCTGGCCTCTTCCTGCCCCCTCGCCCCCCCCCAGTGCCCAAGCAAGCCGTGGTGGTCCCAAGAGGTGGCTTGGAGGGGCTCAGCTCCCCCCAGCCTCAATCAAAGTATTCTCCTCCCCCATGACAGTAGCAGCCAAAGCAGCTGTGTAAGAAGCCAGCTTGCTTTGCAAATGTGGCCTCAAGACCATTCCCCTAGGCATGTGCTCCCTTTCCAAACTGCTGCCTTCTGGGTTCCCCCAAAACAACTCCATCTTTTGTTTGGGGATAGGTGAGTAGGGATGCTGTGGAAGCCCAGGAGAAGGAGGGCCCTGGGGAGAAGAAGAAACTGGGACTGGCAGTGGGTTCATGAGGTGAAAAATTAGCCAAGAACTTGGGCGGCAGGTGGGAGTGGGGTGTGTGTGTGTGTGTGTGTGTGTGTGTGTGTGTGTGTGCGTGCGCTCCCAACAAGGAAGCAGATGCCTGGGACGGGAATCCAGTGGGCTGTGAAAGGGAAGAGCATGGTTTTGGAGTCGCAGATCTGGATTCAAATCCTGGCTCCATCATTTTCTAGCTGTGGGACAAGTGACTTAATTTCTCTGGGCCTCAGACTCTGGGGCCGTCTGCACAGCAGTGATGACATTTTTATGTTATGGAGTTGCTGGGAGGATTAGATGAGATAGTGCCTCACACTACTACTAACACAGGCCAACCAAGCTCTGGAAGGCAGTCCCAGCCCTGTGCTCGCTTACAATCTAAATCCTTCAGGAATCCAGAAAACCCAGTCTTTGGCTAGGAAGCAACTTAAGGAGGACTCCCAACCACGACCCTGGAGTCAAAGAGGCAGGCTCCTCAGAGCCCTGGAGTTGCCACTCAAGAGCCTCAGAAGGGAGTCAAGGACTCAGTCCCGTCCCCCCCCCTCAGGCTGACTTGAAAAAATATGGGGCTCCCAGCCACCCGGGTCTGGGAACTGAAAACCTCTTCCCCTGTGCTGGGCCCAAATGCAGAAGCTGCAGCTGCAGCAAGCGGCGAGAAGTGGGAAAGGGCCTTTCTCAAGCTATGGGGTTGCAAAACGCCCCCTTCCTAGGCTTCCTGCTTGATGTCTGGGTGCTGTCAGCTGCATGCGGACCCACTCCAGGCCAGCAGCCCTGGCCCCCTCCAAGAGCCAGGGGTGGGGGGGCGGGATGGGGAGCAAGAGGTGGGGAAAGATTACAGTGGAGGGTGGGGGCGGCACCTTCTCTACCCCCTGGGCACAAACATGGCTGGGAGACCTTATAGCAGACCAGCCCAGTCTCCACTGGTGGTGGTGAGGGGCGGAGGACCCAGGGATAGACCATGACCCTCCACAGAGATATTAAAGTTTTTAGGGAGGGGCACGAGGGGGACACTGAACCCACAGGCTGGGGGGGGAGTGCACAATGTATAGAATTGCAGGGAATGAAGGATAGGGGTGAGGGCAATTGGGCAAGTCAGATAGGAAGGGCCTTCTTTCTGCCTGGAGTATGTGGGAGGGGGGGATCAGGGATGGGGGAGAGTCCGCAGTGGGGGGTGGAGAGGTACAGAGTGGCAAGGAGAGATAGGGGCCTTCGGGTGGAATGCCGGGAGCGGAGCCCTCAAAGCTGCTGGCCGGGTGGGGGGGGTTGGGGGGACAGCGCCTGGAGGGAGGGGCTCTAATCTAGGAGGAGACTCATCCCTGAAGGGTTGATTGTGGGGGTGTCAGGGACTGAGGGTGAGGTCAGGGACTGAGGGGGCTCTCTCTAGGGAGACCACTTGAGGGGCAAAGATTGGGGTCCTGGCTAACAGGGTGGGTGGGGATAGGGGTGGAAGGGCCTGAGGAGTCTTTGACCAGTTTGCTTATTGATCCTGAATTCCTGGCAGGGAAGAGCGGGGCCAGGGTGGGGTATGGGGGGCATCTCTCCGTGGGAGGACCCACAATGAGAGGACTATATGGCCCGGGGTGCAGGGGACGCCGACCCCTGAGAGGCTCTGGGTGTGTGTGTGCGTGGACCGGCCAGTGTTGGGGGTGGGAGGTGGGGGAGCCCGGGGGAGGCCGCGGGGTCCTCAGGCCGTGTGCGCGCGGGGGTGAGGTGCAGCGGGAAGCGTCACTACCAGGGCGGCGGGGGTGCGAGGGGTGGTCCCCAGACCCCCAGTGTGTGGTGGTGCTGGCGGGCTCGCGTTTATCTGCAGGGCGCCGCGGGGTCCCCAACCCTGGCGCGTCTGGCTTGGAGGAGGGAGGCAGGAGGCAGGGGCTTCCCGGCGCCGCGAGCTCGGGGGGTTCGCGCCCGCGGCCGGGTGTCTGGGCGGGCCGGGGGTGGGGGCATCGCGCGGGCACTCACTGCTTGAACATCTTCTCCATGTCCTTGATCTGCTTCCTGGAGAACTCCTTGAACTCGGTGTAGGGGTTGAAGACGCGGCGGCTGGGCGACTGCGGCTCGCCGATGCCCTGGTTGAGGTCCGCGCGCCGCAGCAGCTTGGCGCTCAGCTCGTCGTCCGCGCTGCCCCGCGCCTCCTCCGGCGCCTCCTCCGGCGCCCCCGCCGCCGCGCCGTTGAGCCCGGGCTGCTCCGGGGCCTCGCCCTCGCCCTCCAGCTGCAGCCGCCGGCTCAGCTTGGTGGCCAGCTCGTCCGTGGCCATGGCGGTCCGCGCGGCGCTCGCCTCGGCCCGGCCCCTGCTCGCCGCGCGCCGCGCTCCGCCGCCGGCCGCGCTCTTCCTCTTCCTGACACTCCCCGGCGCCAGGCGCCGCCTCGGAAGGTGGGACTTGGGCCCCGCGCGGGGACCGCCCGCCTCCCCGCCCCGCGCCCGCCTCCCCGCCGCGCGCCCGCCGGCGCAGCCCGCGGGTGGTTTATTCCAGTTGCTTCGGGTTAGGGGTGCTGGGGTTTCCCGTCCGCTCGAGAGGATTTGGGAGGTGGGGAGGACACTTGTAAAAATAAAATACATTCCCCCTCCGCATCCTCAGTGTGTCAGCTGAGCGGGAGAGGTGGAGCGGGGGGCTGGGGCGGGAAGGAAGAGGGCCCCTTGCCCCTCCAGTTTGAGCGTGGGTCGCGCGCTCGGGGGCCACCACCCTCCACCCTCCTCTCTGGAATCCCCACGCCATGAAGTCATAATCCTGTGTCTGTGACACCCTGTCGGTTGCCATGGAGACGACTGGATGTCAAACACTGGCTTTCTCAATGAGGGTTGCGGAGGCCCGGTTTAGAGATGGGTTTAGAGATGACCGTAGCTGGAGCTGCTGGCATCTTCTGGAAAAGAGTGGGCCAACTGCTGCGAGGGAAGGTGGAGCAGGCCCTCACCCCGAAAAGGTCCCTGCAGAGGAAGCGGGGCTGGTCATTTCCCCCTGAGCTGGCCCTGTCACACGGAGGATTCGGCAGAATAGCTGCTGAGCCCGAGTGTCACCTGTGACTTTAGTTTAGGGAAACTGTCAGGAAGACCTTGATGTTGCCATTTCACCGGAGACCCCAGAGGAGAGCTCTCCTAGCCAAAGGCTAATGGGATGGAGCTGGGGGAAGAGCCCAGAGAGGATTTCTCTCCGGGGGCTGGTCTGTCACCTTAAAACTGCAAAACTATGGCCCTCCGGAAGCAGAACCCTTGTGGGGCTGGTTAATAATACAAATGCCCAGGCAGACAAACTGATCCCTGGGGACGGGAGCCAGGGCTCTGCATTTTAACAAGCATCCAGGGGAGTTCTGCCCACTGAAGTTTGAGAACCTCTCATCTAGGAGGAAGACTGCTTTGTCCCTGTTCTCTAGATCTTACCACAATGCTGAGGGTCCTTAAGCAGAAACTGTTCCCACCAGCCAAAGTGCAGAGCAAAGGTGGAGGCAGGGCCGAAATCCCTCTGGATGCAAAGGACACTTGAGAATGAAAAGCCAGCAAGCTGTTATAGAATGTGTGCACAGAGCAGTCCATTGATCACCGTCACTTTGCTGTAGTTTAACATTGCTGAATCAATTTAAAAGGCATTTAAAAAAGACCCTGAGTTCTGAGGGGAAAAAACAAAACTTGAAATTTTCATTAACTTGATTGTGAGATTGTTTGAGTCCAAAAATGATGTTCGGCTTGAAGACATGATTTTGTTTTTAAAGCTAGGAATTAAGTTTCCACTGATCTTGGGCAGTTTGGCCCAGCTACTCAGAAAGCACACATTTCTCCATCTTCTACCCAGCAGAAGTAAAAATATTTATTGACTACAAAGGCCTGGGAACAGTAGATTGAAACTTTAAAAAATTCTGTCTGTGGACTGGCTTGGGTTTGTCAAATTCTTAATCATCCTCACAAAGCAACTAATACTTTCAAAAATCTGGTGAGCCTCAATTTACCCCATCCTATGATTTATAATTATTCTGCATGTAATAGGGTCACCTTTACTATGGAATGTTTTTGCATCTGCTTGATGTGGGGACAATCTTTTAACAGCGAAGAGATTATGCAAGGGTTTTACATTTATTTGAAAACCCTGGGGGCTCCGGTTTGATTTAATCAGGCGGGCTATATGTATTTATCTAACTCCCTGGTCAATTACTCATTTGGCTTGTGTGGACAAGACTTTTGACTTTGGGGAGGGACCGTGGGCTTTGTGATGCACAGGGTAGGGAATTCCTCTTCCTGCAACTTGTGAAAGGGGAGCTGAACTCTGGCAGAGCTCCAGAGCTGCTGCCAGGATGGGTGAGCCCTTTTCACACCTCTTGGTTGGTTTCCTCGGGTGAGAGTGCCAGCTGCTCAATGCTCTGATCCATTTCAGGGTTCTTGGGCCCGGGCTCTGCCTGAAGACTGTTCTGTCCCACGCCAGAGCTGCATGCTCGGGGTTGCATTTTATTGGAACTTTTCCCTTTTGAGGTCTTTGAATTTTAGGAATAGCACTTATTCAGAAATCAAAGAAGTGAAGGAAGGAAAAGCAGGAACTACTGATGAGTACTGCTTGATTGTGAAACTTTCAGAAAATATCAGCTGCCTGTTCATTAGGGAAAAATCACATCTGAATGACCCCGAGTTCTGTGCCCCAAGCACGCAGTCTGGCAGAAGGAAGGGATCTGGACTGGTTCCCCATTACAGCATTTGGTCATGTGGAAAGAATGATCTTCAGGAAAAATCACACCCTCGGCAAAGGATTTTTACAGCGGCAGGAGCAACCGAGAGCCAATTCTGACAGTATTCCAGCAGCAAGGGAGCTAGGCAGACTTAGTCATTGACTTGTGTTTCTTTCCTTCCTCCCACATCTACTTGTATAACTGTCTTTTGGGGAGGGGTGAAGAAATATTAAGAAAAACACCAGTACTTTGAAAACCAGGGAGGGGGGAAAGAACTGGGAGATGTTGGGTGATAGGGGAGATGGAATGGACGTTAGTGAGCATTCCAGAGCCTTCCAGCACTGGGTGGTCTCTCCAGCCTGAGATGGAGAAGGGATTAGGGGAGCCTTCAGAGATAAAGTTGGCTTATAAACTACAGCACTCACTTAGCACTTTACAAATACCAGTTTACTAATCAATCATGGCACTCGCTCTGAAGTCAGCAGGAAAGCCTCGGTGAGGTTGCTTGAGAAAGATGCTCAGGGGTCGAGGTTCAGGGACAGACCAAGTAATCATTTGGTGCAGTTGGAGAGAGAGGAGGGAACAGGGTCTCAGAGCCCCTAGCACCTCTTGCCAAGTCTAGAAGCCTTGCAGGTGGCGCAGCGTGGGAAGGAGCTGGGGTCAGGCATGCGCTTCTGGGAACTGGGAGTGCTGAGGTTTGTGGAAAGGGGACCAAGGGGACAGCAGCCTCAGGTGGATTCCCTTGCAGGTCATTAGAAACCAACCCACCCTAGATCACTCTTTTTGTGGTTATCTTGGATCCTATGAATCTACTTGAAAACGAAGCTCCTCTTTCAAATTAATTGCATATGTCCGGGGTAAGGCTGGGGAAAGGAAAAAAGCTGAGAAGGTTTTTTGCTTCTATTAAGTCACAGGCAGTTGCAGCCTCCAAGTCTGATACCCTGACAGGCCTGAGTCAAACCCTGTTTTAAACTCCGTGGTGGGGGGATACCTTGTGGCTTGAAACCCAGCAATACTGCTTCTGCTGTGCCCACCTGGATCCCTTCCAAAGACGGTAATAACATGGGTAGCTGATTTCCAGCAATGTGCTTCGACATCCAGGCAATCAAGACATGTTTATTAAGCGTGTTGAGGCACTGGGCGTTCGTCCTGGAATTCTCCTGGGGGTGGGCGGAGAGCGGGGAGGGAAGGCAGGAAAAGCCAGTTTGAAGGGTGAGATTTGCTGGACTCCGCACTTGGGGGGGGGGGTGGAGAGTAGCTAGAACTCTTCCAGCTAAATCCTCCTCTGGCTGGGAGCCAGCACTTATTACAACCTGTAACGAGGCTGTTCATAAAAAATCTGACCCCCCCACCCCCACCCCGACTCAGGCCTCCTGAGGGAAGGGACCTGTCTGCTTCAACTTTGACTCCTCAGTTCCCAGCATGGCACTTGGCCCCAGGTAAACACCAGATAAATGTTTGTTGAGTGAATGCAGAAGGCATGGCCTGCTCTGTCTGAGGGCTGGCAGAGACTCTTTTCTCAGGCTACCCTCCTGAGCATCCTGTGGCCCATTTTTAGGTCTCAAGGTCAATGCCAAGAAAGAGAAGCTGCTAAAGTGATACCTCCATGCACCCACATGACTCAACACAAAAGTTAACAGGAGCTCTTAAAAAACAAGCCTCTCAAGTGTCGTCTGTCTCCTCTGAGGACAGCAGTGGCGGCATCAGGGACTGGAACCAGGTGACCTGCTGGTCCTTGGGCATCAATGTGACCCAGAGGTCATTTAGGCAGCTCTTGGCTCAACAGACAAGGCAGGAGGATTAGAGGGAAGGTGTGGGTGAACACTGCATGTGGTCGCTGCAGGGGAACCCAAGAACCTGGGAAGCCAAAAGGGAATTTGTAAAAGGAACACATCCTGGGTCAGCGCAGAGATAGGCAAGGGCAGTTTAAAGAGACAGCACAGGCCCTAGTCCAGGGACACCTGACCCGAGGTATTAACTAGAAAAAGCAGGTGACCTCAGAAGGGGGCTAGCAAACCAGGATGCCTAGAGGACAAGCTTGTCACCAAGGCAGCACCCATTCAGGCTCCTTCCAGGGGAAGGCAGAACTTCCCCACCCAGACCCATCGGCAAGCTCTTCCTGCTGTGAGGATGCAACTCTCTGAGGGTCAAGGGCAGTTGGGAGCTGGGGCAAATTACTTTACCCTTCTGGCCTCAGTTTCATTGTGTGTAAAATGGGGACACTTGAGAAGATTAAATGAGAAAATGCTGTCAAGTGTTTAGTGCAGGGCGGGGCACAGAGTAAAAGATCCAAAGGCTCTCAGTGATGAAGGTGATGAAGATGATAATCTGGCTTCCGGATAGGGCCATGCAGATATCAATTCTCTCAGCTGGGTGAACAGTTTAATACAGGGGTTGGCAAACTATGGTCAGTGGGCCAAATCTTTTTTTTTTTTTTTTTTTTTTGTAAATAAAGTTTTATTATACCACAGCCATGCTCATTTGTTTACATATTGTGTTGCAAAGGCAGAATTGAGTAGTGGTGACAGAGACCGTATGGCTCATAAAGTGTAAAATATTTACTCTCTGGCCCTTTACAGAAAAATCTTGCTGACGCTATCCTCACTGATCAGTAGACAACCAGTTGGTCCCTGGACTTCACTGTGGGAAGTGATATATTGGAGTAAATATGAGGTCTGGGCTCTGATACTTGTGCTGTGACCTTGGGCAAGTCATTTCCCTCCTCTAGACTCATTGTTTTCATAAGCAAAACAGGAGTGATGTACGCAGGAGTATTAAGTGGGGTAATGCCTGGGCGGTGCTTAGCACAGTGCCTCATGGCTAGTAAGGGTGCTATAAAAAGTAGTTACTATTATTAGCTATTAAACTCCAACATTTGAAAGGCACAAAAAACTCCTGGAAGAGGGTCATTGCTGCACGCAGCTCTCTACAGAACCCTCAGCAGCTGCCTTATAAAAAGCCAAAAGGGAGGATGTGAATGTCGCCGGCAAGCTCTCCCATGGAATACACCCAGGAAATTAATGACTCCGACTTCTTTTCAGTTAGAGCAGCAAATCAGAACATGGAAAGAATGGGGAGCAAAGGCCAAGGCCGTGCGGTCTTAGCACAGCAGCATCAGTCCCTGGCACGTAGTAGGTACCCAGTATTTGTTGGGTGTGAGTAAAGGCTGGTGGTTTAACCGGAAAAGTGATCAAAGGACACTGCTCACCACTCTGATAAGACCACAGCTAACCAGAGGATGGAATATCTGCCTCTAATATTTTAGAGTCTTAAGAATGAAAGCAATATGCTAAAGATGAGAGGAAACTCAAAACAAGGAGCCTGCTAATGCTTCCCACCACAGGAAGGAGGCATTGCAGTGAATTCCTGGGGAACAGATGGACAAAGAAAAATGTTTAAAAACAAAAGCAGGCACATAAGGTCATGCATTGGCCCAAAATAACTTGGGACACTGAGCAGACGATGCAAGCGGCACATCTTGATAGAAATGAGGCCAAGTCGATAAACTGAAATAGTCTACCCTCACTGGGTGCCCTAACCAGGAGAAAAGGAACACATCACCATTAGTAAGTTTTGGGTTACCTTTATCATTAGCATGTTGCTTTCATTCCTAAGACCCTCCAAAAACTGGAAACCATTTCACGTACCAGGAGCACACTTTGGATTTCAGGTCCGGAAGCTATTTTTCTCCAGACATTTCTGGTTTCCATAACAGAAGGCGCTGGTGGTGCTGCCAAATTGCGAGAGAAGGGCACCCTATCTGCAAAGTCACGAATCCAAGAATCCAAATGGTCTGCCATTGGCAAGGGTGAAAGGAAGTTGCTTGTCTAAGCTTCTTGGGGAATCAGAAGATCGGGAGGTTTGAGGGGGCTGCAGGTATCTTGTACCCTGCTTGGTACAACCCCGGAGGAAATGCTGAAGGTAGTTTCTTAGAGCCACCAGGGGTGTCTGTGTAGCAGAATGTCTTAGTAAAGGCCAGAAACGCAAACCAGCTGAAGCAAATAGGGGGGCATCTACAAGGAAGAAAAACCAGTTCCTGACTGTCTGGGCCTGACTTTTGTTTCTCTAACCTTCCTCATTTCCTTTTCATAAATTCCCATTCTGCTTAGTTAGCCACAACCAAAGTGCCCAGCTTGGCCCATGGGATCTTGAAAAATAATGAAAATTTGTTATTTTCAGTCGCTAAGTTTTGGGGGTGGTTTATTCCACAACACAGAAGAATATACCTGAGCACAGTGGCTTAAATAGACAGGGATTTATTTGTCTTACATAAGAAGTACAGAGGTAGGCAGTTCAGTCGTGCAGAGCTCAGTGATACGGCCAGGCACCCCCCTCCCCCCAGGCGTTTCTGGTCTTTCCACTACAGTGTCCTTGGCAAATGGACTTCGACCTCTTGCTTGTAGCCTGAAGACCCTCGAGATGGCTGCCCCAGCTCCAAGTCTGAGCTCCAGGAGTGAAAAGGGAGAAAAGGAAAAGGGGCAAAAAGCTTTCTCCTAGAGAGGCCTTGCCTTTTATTCCAGAAAGGAGGCCCACGGCAGGGGCTTTTACTTACGTGTCATTGGCCAGAACTGTACAACATGGCTGCTCTTAGCTGCAAGGGAGGCTGGGAAATCAAGCACTTCAGCTTTCTGCCTCTGTACCAGAGGAAAGTGAGGATTAAGGGGCTGAGGATGGCTCTGGGGTAGCCAAGCTCTGGTGTCTGTTACAGTCTCTCCGTGGTTCCGTGGTTTCTTGTCTGCACTTGGTGCAATATCCACTCCAGCCTTCACTCTGCCTGAAGACTGCATTTGTTTCCCTGAACACAAGGGGGAAATGGTCACCCCAGCCCTGGAAGACTCTTAGCTCCAGCACTGCTAATAACCTGACTGGCATCTCAGTGTCCCATTTCTAAACACCAAGGACAGAGAGGCTGATTGGTCCATCCTGAGTTAGGAGAGAAATCCGATTGGCTTAGCTTGAATTGGGCATCTACCATTTACCCAATCAGCCATGGCCAAGGGAGCAGCATTTAGTAGGACAAAACTGATCCTGGGGATATAGTCTCTGAGACAGGAAGGGTGTGGCTGAGGAGACACCCAAAGAACTATCTAGTTCAAGGAGTGAAGAAAATAGCCAACATGGGTTGTAAAGTAGATATGATAAAAATTAGCATGTTCTTGAAAGTCCTAAAATACAGTGAGTTGTACCGGCCTTATATTTATTTATTTTTTCTTTTTCTTATATTTAATTTACACAAATTCCAATATACAGGCTCAACAAGCAAACAAAGTAATTTTCCAACAATTTAGCTCCTAAGCACAAGCCAGCTACTTGAACTGCTGTTTCTTTCTTTTTCTTTTTGGTTTTCAAATCTTTCTTTTATTTTTCACTGGGGTTATTTTTCTTTATAAATGTTCTGCTTTGAGAGTAACTCCTTGATCCTATATGTGAACTCACAATCTGGGCACAGGCTTCTTGTCTTCTTTTTTCCCATTATCCACTGCTATTTTAATCCCCCCAATAAGGACATCACATCTGGCTTAAATATAGAAAAACCACGCTGGACAACATAGCTTCCCTGTACAGAGTCTACTGAGCAGGGTTCAGATGGCCCCACTCTTCACCCGAAAAGCCGACGGCCACATCGCTGAAGGTCACCAGGCCCTGGGCCGTGGCTTTAAGGCTTAAGGGGCGCAAACTTCCTTCATGCTCCTCTGGTGAGAAGGACAGAACCAGCAGGTCTGGAGAGTAGAGATAGAAGGCGCCAGGCCTCACATTTCCATCCACACTTGCTTAGAAACTGGTTCTTGCTTCCTTCCTTGGCCCCGTGAAGATTCCTTAGCCCCAGTCTTCTTTGGCAAAGTCAGTCCTTCATTGGAGAAGAGAAAGAAAATGCTCTTCCCTGCTCAGTGTGAGAAAGGCTGAACTGTTTTTTTTTTTTTTTTTAAAAAAACCAAAGTGATCTGTTCTGACGTTGGAGGAAAAACTGGATGTTTTGGACTTTTGGGATATGGTACAGAATAAATAATATCATGTACTTTATTTTCAAGGGTACTTTATTTTATTTTTTATTTTTCTATTTTTTTTTTAATTCTTTTTTTTTTGGCTTTTCTTCCAAGAGTATTTTTGAGGTCAAGTTATGTTTACCTTCCTCCCTGATCTGTGTCCTAACCCTGTGTAAAATGTACCTTCACTGGAATGTCACACAAGTTTTCTCTATTTCTCCCTAGCTTTAATCAGTATAAAGAATACAGTTGGTTTGAAAATATAAAAATATTTTTATTGTGGCTTTTAAAAAATAATTGGTATTCGTGGATTGTGGCTCCTCCTTCCATTTTGTCTGGCTGCCCTGGCCACATAAGAGAGGTAGTGAGGGGATGAGTTGATGGAGAAAGGGCATAGCATCAGAGAAGGAAAATGATGGCTTCCAAACACTCTGCAAAAGGGGCAGAGTGGACAGTTTGAGATGGATTTAGAGACCCAACTCTGGTTCCAGACCCAACTCTTGAATTTACTAGCTATGTACTGTTAGGCATGCCTAAAACCTCACTGGGCCTCAGCTTCCTCATCTGTAAAGTGGGAAACATAATACTATTTACGGCTCGGAGTTTGTGGGGAGGATTGAGTGAGAAGTGTTTTGAAAACCGCCAAGTACCATGTAAGTGTTAGCCATTATTACGGAAGCGATAAAACTGATTGCTGGTCTAAATTTATTATAATTAACTCAGCTATAAATGCACTGTATTAGGGTCACGGCCCTGAGGTTATCATTCTATCCTGTGGCCCCAGTACAGGCCTTGCACTTTCTTTACCGAGGGTCTCCTGGAGCTCCTTGGAGGTATGAAGTTTAGGTATGTCACGACGCAAACACAGAGCCACGTAATTTTATCTACCCAGGCCCAGAAGTCTGGGTTACAAACTTAAATATGTTCCTTCTCTACCTGGGTGTGTATACGTCCACTGGTATTTTTAAAAAAGAACCTCTCTCCCCTCACACTCCAAAATATATTACCGTGCAAAATACCAGTCTAGAAAGCCAAACACGAGGGTAACAATCTTTAAAGACCTACAAAAACATCTTAGTATTTTGACACAGAGGAGTCAAACTGACTCACGGAGGATCATGCCAGCCTCGGTGGGATGGCATTTCTCTAGTTCCTTCCACCAGGTTTAGAAAACAAAAGGCTCTGGCTGAATTTGCTTGATGACTCTTTCTTCAGCATCTCTCTTTCTTGGTCCATCTTTGGGGTGGCTTTTCTGACTCCAACCTTCAACAAACAAAAGAAACAAACATACAAACTTGATAATTGCAGAGAGATCCCAAAATGTTCTGCTCAAATGGTTCTACTTTTTTTCTTTTTTTTTTTTACACAAAATACATTTTAGATGTTTTTAAAAAAAGATTATAGATATGAGCAAAAAGAAGATAAAATGGTTCCTTATGACCACAGTACTCAAAGAGAAGCATAATTAACATTTTGGTGTATCCCCTTCCAGATATACATGTATCACTTTCTCTTTCTGCATTTTCATGTTTTTGAAACCAGGTACTTCTGATGGGCATACTCATTGTGTTGGAGTTTCTTTCTCCTGAAAAGCTGTTACTCAATTAAATTGTCTTATGTTTCTGATGTCTAAGAAGGAGAAAATACAGTGTAATTGAGGAGTACTAACACTTTTCTGAATGTCGCTCCCACCCTGCCAGCTAAGTGTGTGAGCCTACCCCCTGGAAAGAGGTGACTGGACACTTGGCATGGGCTGTGCTATTTAAAGGGCCACTCCCAGGACCTGGGGTTTTGGACTCTGAGATGCTACTTGTCCCTTGGGCTGATCCTCTGATCCAGGAGCTGTGAGGTCACCCCTTCCTGTCACATCTTGGAGAGAGAAGAAATCAACAGATGTTTGGAGAGACGCAGAGAGATGGTGTGTGTGTGTGTGTGTGTGTGTGTACGCGTGCACACACGCATGCACGTGAGAAGATGCCTGGGATCTGATGGCTTACCAGCTCCCTTGTTCTTTCTTTTTTTTAAATGCATTTTATTTTATTTTTTAAAGATTTATTTTATTTCTCTCTCCCCATCCCCTGGTTGTTTTTCACTTGCTATGTCTGTTCGTCTTCCTTGTTTCTTTAGGAGGCACCAGGAACTGCACCTGGGAACTCTGATGTTGGAGGAAGGCGCCCAATTGCTTGAGCCATCTCCGCTCCCCACTTTGCTGTGTCTCATGTTATGTTTTTCCTCATGTCTCTCGTTGGGTCATCTTGTCGCATCAGCTTGCGGCACCTGCCTGTCACGCCAGCTCGCCGTCTTGCTCGTCCTTTTTAGGAGGCACCAGGAACCTCTGTTCTCTGCTTTGTTGTGTCTCTCATTATGTTTTTTCTTCTTACGTCTCTTGTTGTGTCATCTTGTTGTGTCAGCCTGCCACGCCTGCCTGTCATGCCAGCTTGCTGTCTTCTTTAGGAGGCACCGGGAACCGAACCACGGTCCTCCCACGTGGTAGGCGGGAGCCCAACTGCTTGAGCCACATCCACTTCCCTCTTTATTTCTTTTTATTTTTCAGGACTTTTTAGAGCTTTTCTTTCTTTTTTTTTTTTAATTTTAATTTTTATCCTAGTTCCACATATACAACCTAAAATTTCCCCTTTTAACCACATTCAAATACATAATTCAGCACTATTCATTACATTCACAATGTTGTGCTACCATCACCACCATCTATGACCAAAACTTACCATCACTCCAAACAGAAACTCTCTACCAACTAAACACTAGCTCCCCATTCCCTACCCCGACCCTGGCCCCTGCTAGCCTCCGTTCTAGTTTCTGACTTTGAGTTTGCTTATTCTAATTATTTCCTATCAGCGAGATCATACGATATTTGGCTCAATGTGACATCGTCAAGGGTCATCCATGTTGCCGCGGGTTTTTGTTGTTTGTAACCCAAGATTATCTGTCACGCACAACTCTGTACGTACTGTGGGTACCACTGTACCATGCACGTTTCTTTCCAATGGTGTTTGCCAACCCAATCTCCTGCAAAACGCTGACTCCAACTGTTAGGACACATCCCTGGGGGGAAGAGGGCAGGGTGGGCAGTTTGAGTTTCAGCTCGGCCACTTACTATGTGACCCTCGGTTTCCTCATTTGTCAAACAGGGATCAGAACATCCCTCCTGCCTTCCTCCGACGGCTGGGGGGAGATTCTGGAGAGTATCAGTGGACGGGGCTGTTAGGACCATCTCTGGAGCTCTTTCCACTTTAAGACATTTAAAACTCACCTCTTGACACCTGGGCCGGTGGCACAGCAGCCTCGAAAGTGTTTTGAGACTCTGAATTCAAAACCATTTCAGGGTGAAAAGGGCTGAGATCTCCATGTTGGAGCACAAAGTAAACATTGGTCCGAATGCCCAGAAAAGGAGAAAACACACTGTGAATGTAGAAGACCTTTTCCCGTAAACACTTTTCTTAATATTTTTTTATTGGGTTTCCACTTATTGGGTGGTTCTCAGATGCCAGTGCTCTGACCGGGTGTGGGCCTGGCTATTGGAGTTGAAACCAGGAAGTTCGTTAAAAATAAAGAGACCGAGCTACCTATGGCACTGCCTTCGGGTCTGCCGGGAGCTTGGGGTAGAAGGTACCACAGGTAAGCCTTGGTTCACTTTTCGTAGTGCCAAGGGAGGGGGCAGCAGAAGGCAGACGAGATGGCAGATGTGGGGAGAGGACAAGACCTGGCAATGTGAAAACGCAAACATTGTGGGCAGGCTGGGCTGGGGAAACCTTGCAGGGTCCATCTCCAAAAGGCGGACCATGGGCAAATGCAACGGATTCGATGGATTCCTTTATGATATCTGGGACCTCACGCCTCACCCTTAGAACGAAAAGGCAAGGATTGGAGTCACTTACATAGGGATACCCAGCTGTGAATTAACTCGGGGCATACTGGACCTAACTTCAGGCACCTGAAAGTATTGGTTCTAGAAAGACCCCCAGCTCATTCCCACCTTAGGTCTCAGTTTAAACATGCCTTCTTCAGGGAAGCCTCTCCTGCCCCTTAGACTGGGTGGGTCCCTGTGACACAGGCTCCATTAGTCCACTGGCCTTTGCCCTTATTAATGGCCCAAGAACAGAAGCCAGGAAGGCAGGGAATTTTGGCTTTTTATTCATTGCTTTCACCCAGGGTTTCTCAACCTTTTTTCCATTACTGCTATCCTACCCCCCACGCCCAAGATCTTCTTCAGACATTTTCCCTAATCGAGCCACATCCCTATGAAGTTTTAATTCCAGATACACTGAATATCTGTTTATGCACAGCAGTTAGGCTTTTCACACTAAAGAGTAAGTTTTGCCTTCGGAGCACAAACTTTCGCCCCCATTGAGAATGTGTGATCTAACCCCATCCATCACCTGGACCCTACCTGCCACATCAGTAGGTTCTCAATAAATATTTGTTGAATGAATGAGGCACTTTTGGAGGCCAGAAAACAAAAACCCTGAGGGCCTTAATAAGAAAGGAGACCCCAGGGCTGAAGCTTGCTAGAGGAGGACGCGCTTTTCCAAGCGGGCAAGACGGAGAAGAGCGGATTTTCTATGCCCATCTTCTTCAAGGTGGTCCTGAGACTCCATCACCCCTAAGGACTCAAGGCACAGTGTGGAGAAAGGAGACCCCGAGCTACACATTTCAAGGAAGCCGGAGGAAACCTGTCCGCACCGAGATCTCAGGCTCCAAAGCTCTGTGCCTCCACTGGGCGCCTGGAAGGGAGCTCACTCTTTGCCCTTAGCCAAAGCCCAGCACCCCGCCCCCGCCCCAATTCTGTTAAGCTCAGAGGCCCCATCTCCACACCTCTGTCATCTGACATCCCCAGGCCAGAGCAGCCTCAGGGGGTTTCCATCTGCTCCTGTCTGTCCTGGGGCCTGGAGAATGAGTCACAGACCTCCAGCTCACTCCACAGAGCAGCTGTAAAGGCCGCAGGTCTCGGGACCCTCCAGGGACCCCCAGTCTACACCCCACATCCCACCCTGAGCAGGAACCAGCTAGTCTTAAGACAAGGCTGTTGGTTGAGAAGGGGGCCTCTACTTCCCCAAATGTCCCTTGGACTGAGAATCCCTTTGGGGTCTCTAGTGCTAATTTTGTTATCTTAGAAGAACTGTGGCCCTTTATCAACTGTAAATCCATCAGCTCTCTGTATGCATCAGAAATGTGCTTAGCTTTGGAGCTTCCTGTGAGCTCTCCTCTACTTTCTGTGAAGTGGGAATGTGGATTGGGCAAATTCCAGTTCCAGAGCTGACTTGTGAATGGCACTGTTTCAACATGTTTAAGATTTCATAGTCTTGATTCTCAGCTCTCAAAAAAATGTATTCTGGGGGATGCTTCCTTGAAATTCAAGAGCTATGCTGCTGGAACGTCATCAGGTTATCTGTAAGGGAGTGTAAGGAGGACTCACCTGGTGTCAGATCTGCACTGAGTTCCAGCCCTCCTACGTGGCTGTGTGGCTCTGGACAAATTGCCTAAGGTCTCTGAGCCCCGGGCACCTTATCTGTGAGTTGGGGATAACAATACCCACCTCACAGAGTTGTTGTGAGGATTAAATGAGACAGTGCCTGCTGCGTGCTTAGCTGTCTGCCTGGCACGGACTAAAGGCTCAGTTTATAACAGATGTGGAGCTGTCTGCTGGGTTTCCTGCTGTCGTCCTACTATTTTCTCTCTTCTCTTTCTGGCTCACCTGGAAATTTGAATTCTGCATCCTGTTCTTCACCATCTCTACAAACATTCGTCTCTTTAATACAAAAAGAATATTGACAAAATTTAGCTCATGTTCCTCTTTGCTCCTTGTGTGTAAGAAAAATGGATTTTCTTCAACTTTCAGATGCTACTTATTTGGAATGTTGGATCTGCCCAGCGGCAGGGAGTGAGAATGCAGAGGTGCAGGGAGGGAGGCTTTGGGGGGCAATGCTCTAGCGCCCTGCTGGGTCACAGGGATCTCTGCCCCCTGTAGAGGGCCTGTGAGCAACACTGCACTCTCTTGGGAGGACAAAGCTGCTTAGCTGAAAGCAGAACCTGCCGGAGCAGGAGGAAGAGGCTGCAGGCGCCCAGTGGTTTTCCACCCAAGCCTCCCAACCACTTGGGCATGAGACCCACAGGGGCTGAGGAAACGGTGCCCTGGCTGAACTCTATCGGGGGGCGCTGCCTGGAAGCCACCATCACCCCAGATCTGGAGCATGCTATTTCCCTAGGGTGTAATGTACAGCGGCTGGCCCTGGTTCTCCTCGAGGCTCTGCCCCTGAACAGCTGGCTGAAGAGTGAGCCTCCCTAAGCTGCTGGGATGCAACAGTGAGCGAGGGAGCGGGGGCCTCCCTCACAGGTGGCCACCCCAGGAGGTGAGTGTGCAGGCCATCAGAAAGAGGGCCACCAGCCTGATGTCTACAGGAGCCTGGGAAGTAACAGTAGCGGGTGGGGTGGGACGGCAGCAAACCGAGACGCACGGGTCCCTTCTCAGGGCCTGGAGGATGGTGGCCTTGTGGAAATGTGGGCCTGGTGTGGGCACATCTTCCAAGTTTCCAAGAGAAGCTGGAAATCCAGAGCATTCTGTGAAAATGCCCTTTTTAGAAATGTTACTAAAAAAAAAATCCTATGGGCCAGATGAAATATCTCTGTGGGCTGCCATTTTGTTACAGCTGCTTCAGAGACTCTCCCCTTGGCATCTAGTTGATGCTCATAAATATTTGTTGATGAGGTTGCTAGATAAAATACAGGATGCCCAATTAAATTTGAACTTCAGAATTTAAACAAATCATTTTTTAGTAGAAGCATACACCCTATGCTTAGTTCACGGGACATACTTATACTAAAACTGATTCATTGTTTATCCGAAACTCAAATTTAACTGGATGTCTTGTTTCCCTTTGCCTCCCCTGCTAGATCTGGCAACTCTATTGCATGGGCATTCCCAAAACCCATGCAGGGACTAAGTGAGGCCATATTTTGGGGCAGGGACATGGGAACTTGTCTCTTCTACTTTTACAAAAGGATGCTAACTCTACTCCCGGGACAACTGTCTGTGAAGATTCTGGGGTCTGTACTCAACTTTATTTCCTTCTCATGCATTTTCCACAGAGAAGGCCTTGAGACTGCAGCCACTCAACTTTCATCACAAACTCAGGTGCCAGAAACTAATCTCAGAAGACAGTTACCATCCAACTTTCCAGATAATGCAAAGCAGTGGTTTTAAATATTTCTTTCTTATTTGGCGTTGGGGGGGGGGCAGCAGAACCCTTTATCCAAGCAAAATCCCATGAGGAATCCAGCATATAAAACAGATAAAAGGGTGAAGGGGAGGTGGTCTGGTGGAAGCAGGGTGTGTGTGTGTGTGTGTGTCAAGAGCCACACCTTTCCATGGAACCTGATGGCTCCAGGGCACCCCAGTTTGAACACTGCTCCAAAATATATTTCTGGATTAATCAGTGGACAGCTGAGCACTGAAGCTCAGTGCCTGAGCCCTGCAACCCTGCTTTTACTGAACTTTACCGAATTCCCTGGGGTGTGAATACTTCATCCTGTCTTGAAAGCTGTTCTCAGAGATGGCTCCGCTAACACTATGCTGCTTCTGCACTTAGACTATTTTAGGGATGTTGTTTTTAATGTCACACAATATCCCGTCTGGGGAGAAATCCAGTGTGGTCCTTGTTCTAAGAACACATCCAAGCATCACATCCATTGTATCACACGGATACCATGACCTGTGGACCAAGCTGGGTTTTCCATTTCCCATGGGCTACCAGGAAGCTCAGAATCCAATGCATGACTTGGCAGGTGTGAAGCTCATTACAGTTGGCACTTTCATCCTCACTCCTGGCTCCATTTTGCACCCCCCATTTTTCCTTCTTTCACCCCACTTATTTCATTCTTAGGGCAGGGAGACTTCCCCCTGGGGGTCTTCCTACCCCTCTCTTTTCTACTACTTTTCTTACGATCTAGCCTCTGTGGTTGTTCCATTATCCAAATCTACACTTCCATTACCCTTCTGCCTCACCTCACATCAAGAGGCAGGGGTGGATGCTTGCCTGTCTCTTGGGCAATTTGTTCAAACGCACAGGCAGGGTAAGTGGGTGGGGGCTGGGGTGGGGGGGGGAGGGCAGGGGGTAGAGGACTGTGGATGTTCCTTGGGCAGCACAAACTGGCATTTACACTCCATAAGCTCTTAACCTTTGGAAATATTCTATCTCCTTTGTGTGTGGCTGCAAGATTGACAAATCCCGCCATACCTGCCTCTCTTTCTCTTTGAAGGAACAGTTGCAAGGTGTTGATTCTTTTGCATTTCTCTGTTCGTGATCTTCTAAATGTTCCTGGGTGAAAATACGAGGTGAGTGATAGTGTCCAGTGTGTTCCTTACCTGTCCCACTCTGGGACACACCCACGAGCTTTCTAGGAGACACTGGGATTCACTGAATTGGTGGGCAGAGGCTAGGAGGCACACGGTGGCGAGTGTCTTTTGCTTCAGCGTATAGCCTATCTATACACTGCACCACCGTGTCCACTGTTTACTTTTTTATCTTTGTGTGGGTCCCAGGGTACCACCACCCCTCCCCCCATCCCGTCCCATTCTCATCCTACACAACATTTACCAATTTCCACTCCTTGGTCAAAAACACACAAATGGCACTGAGGAAACTAGGGTTGTGAGACTACCTGGGAGCAAGCAGGTCTTAGAGTCTAGAATCTAGATCAAGAGAATAGTGATGATAGATGCTGACGGTGTAAGAGAACTCAGTGAGTGGTCTTATTTGCCAGGCACTTCCTTTGGGTTTTATACATATGCTCCCGTTGAATCAAACCCTGTGGCTTAGGTGCCATTTTTTGTCTCATCTTCAACACGAGGAATCTGAGGTTATTAAGCAAAGGGAAAGTTAGGGGCCACAGTGGAGACCACTGGACAGAGTGTGGCCATGGCCCTTGGCCAGGGCTTGATTGGCGGCTGCCCGCAAGTAGCAGCTGAGCTGCTTCTCCAGCCGGAACCAGCCACAGCCCTTCTGCCTTTCTCGCTCTTCAAGCCCCAGTAAAGGGTTAAGAAAGGGCCCGCATGCCTCGCAAATGGCCACTCCTGCACATTTAGACTTCTTCTATTGAGAATTGCAGTCATAACCCATTCACAAAAAGCATCTGGGCTCTCTCTTGGCTGTAGCCCGAGTTGTATTCAACAGATAGAAAAGGAAGTTTTACAAAAGAGCTGTGGGCTTTGGGAGGACCAGGGAAAAAGCCTGAGAGTTTGCTGGACGCATCAGCTGGCAGGAAGCTCTCTGAAAGAAACACAGTCAGTCCATGGGCTGCCTTTTCCCTCCCTCATAGTAACCGAGGAAGCTGGCATGCTAGCGCCAGCCCTGCGGGCAGTCACTCAGCCCTCCCCACTGTCCCAGGAAGCAGGTCCCTGTGTTACCACTTTTATGGTCGCTGGTGAGGAACCTGGGACCTCAAGAGCTAAAGTCACTGACTCAAGAAGCTCAGGCGCACAGGTGGGGCTCGAACTCTGTTTTGTTCGATTCCAGAGTCCACCTCAACCCTGAGTCACATGGCTGCCTTATCTAGTGATGTAGGGATGGACTGGACTGAGTCAGCCTGGGCCGTTGTTCCTGTCACATGGACAGAGTGATGGGCCAGAGCACTCCAGAGTCAGGGGTCCGATGGCCATGAGCTTCTCTGCGAATGCCCAGCACTGAGGCTTCCCACCATTTTATGTCAAGTCTCATTTTCACAGCCAAAGGTACTAGTTTAGAAGTATGACTTTTGATTCTGGAAAGTTCTGCTTGGTGATGAGATGTTCAAACATTAAACCTGTCTTGGTTGCTGGGGGCAGGAGGAGGGTCTCTGGGTCTTAATCACGGTTTTATAAAATTCCAAGGTAAGTAGTTTCGTGTTCCTGTGCCTCAACTATCCCACCTTTATGAAGGGGTGAACGGTTCTGAAATTTTATAAGACTTTGAAAAAAAACTAAGGCTTCTTATGAAAAAATTAGATGTAAAATTAAAAAATAGGAATCTGATTTTTCTTTAACTTTCATTTTAAAAATAAAAATATACTCCCAGGAAGGAACTGATGCCAAGACAGATATATACACGTTCCTTTTAGATTCCTCCAAAACTTTAAACTATAGATTTTTCCTGACAAACAAGAATTTCTGGCAACACATTAATGACACACAAATGCAAAATGGAGTTCCTGGAACCATTTTGGATGGGGGGTGGGGGGTGGGGCGCCCTGGCAGGGAGAGACAGAGAGGAGTGGGCATGGAGAAATGGACTGGGGCCGGGAAGGGTAGCAGATCTGGGTGGGGACCCCGTGTCTGCTGCTGAGTAGCCAGGCAGCATTACCCACTGTCAACCTCAGTGTTCTCATCCCTCAAATGGGCTGACACCTGCCAGCAATCCTCGCAGGGCTGATGTGAGAGATGAAATGTGTGCAGGCTGGAGCAAGTGCCCCTGTTTGGTAAGAGCTCAATAAATCCACCACCAGCATTGCCGTGATTGTGGGTACAGTTCTTATCAAATCTTTCCCTAAGCTGCTAATTCTGTGAATTTGAAAGGTCCCAGCTCTGGCTGTTGTAATTCTGGCACAGGTTTGACTTCACCATTTTGGATCCTTCTCCCACTGAAGGAGGCCTAGTGCCAAGCGGGCTGGCACGGCCCCTTATTGTGTCTGAATGAGGCAGTCCATGAATAATGCATCTGAAGCTTAATTATGTAAATCCTCAGGTTTCCTTACATTTTCAGCCAGCACAGGACAATGAGCGTTTGGGGGCCCTTCACTGTCCTATTCTGTGGTTTGGTGTTTCTGCTTTGGGGCCCAGTCCGTAAGGCCTGGGGGCACCTAGGAAGGTGTGAGCACTAGAGGACACGTCAGAGGGAAAGCCAGACCCCTGTTAATTCCCAGCCCCCCGGCTTCACCCGGTGTGCGAAAGGAGACTGGTCTCTGCCTGAGGCACGCCCAGCACGTGCAGATGGGGCTGTGATGTTTACTTCAGAGTGGTGAATGCTGGAAATGCCAGGGCTGGGGTTTCCGCAGCAGCAGGGGGGTGCTTTCCTTCCTGGCGTTGGAAGCCAGGAGCCCTGTGTCTGAAAGGCTTGTGGGAGGAGGACAGGACTTCTGCAAGGAGCTCACCTGGCCACGTCCCCGGGTTGGGGAGTGGCCTTGTATGGGAACCTGGTCTCCTAAGAACTCATGTAGGCAACTCGCACACTCACACATGCATGTGCACACTCACACAGTGCACTCACATGCACACCTGCACTTGCACACACATGCAAGCATACACAATTATAAGGAGTGGAACGGGGGGCCAATCCAGCACAGAGCACAGGAACTTGGGCCAGGTCCCAGGTCTACCATATACCAGCTACCATGTGAACCGGGGCAAGTCTCTTAACTGAGGCTCGGTTCTCTCATCTGTAGAATGGGGATCACTGTACCAACCAGGCAGGCCTGCAAAGCAAGGATGGAGCCCAGTGTCTGGCCTGTCGATGGTTATAAGATGGCAGCTGAGCTTATTTTCCTGTTTGCTTGATCCCAGCCTTGAGATTGTTCTACCTTAGGCAGAAGTTAAAGTGGGAAATTCTGATTCTATTTAGAAGTCACCATTCCAGTGCTTGGCACTGAGTAGGCCCAAAGACATGCTGCTGACTGCAGGAGAGGGTGGATGTAGGTATAAACTGCAAAGAAAAGAAGAAGCCCCTCTGCTGGCCATGTTGTAGGTGCAAGGCTGCCAGGCACCTTCTGAGGCCGTTTGGGTGCTGGTCCGACAGGCCTACCTGGAGGAGAACCTTTTCAGCAGGGGATTCTGCTGGGCCGAGGCAGAACTCACCCCGAGACCACGTATGCAAGCCACTGGCCACATGGAGAACAGCCTCTGTCTGCCAAGCACTTCCAGGTGCCGGGCCCTGGGCTGGGTGCTTTAGAGACAGACAGGTGTCCTTCACCACCTGAAACCATTTAGTTCCTGAGTTCCAACAGGGAGAGCTGGGAGAGTGAGGGAAGCCTGCATCGTATCTTCACAACAACCCTGCAAGGCAGGTGCATTAGCTCCCATTTACTGATGAGGAAAGCAAGGCTCAGAGAGGTGAAGAGAGCTCTGCAAGGTCACACCGGCAGTGAGTGGAAGGACTTGAACCCAGGACTGACTGCGTCATGGAACAGATGAGATACAGGGTAGAGAGGGGAGGATGGTTTTTCTTGGGCAGGTTCACCAGCCTCAGTCTGGAATCTTGGTTTCTCAAGCCAATGCTGTCACCAAAGCCATGCCAGGAAGCTAGTCTCCTTGCTTGTGTTCCTCATACTTTTGTGCGTCCTCTGTGGTTCCTTTGGCCTTGAATGCCAACCAACCCATCCCTTTGGGGGGCAAACTCCAACTTTGCTTTGAAACCCAGTGCAGGTATTACTGCTTTGGGAAGCCCTCCTCAAATCCCTAGGATGAGCTCCTCCCCTGGCTCACACAGCCCCAAGCAACCTTTGACAGAGCACTTGTCCCATTATACCAGCCTGCGTGCTCCCCACTAAAGGATATGTTCTTCAAGGACACCCATCTATCCGTCCATCCATCCACCTACCTGTCCATCCTTCCATCCATCCATCCATCCATCCACCCACCCACCCCCCCTACCCCCATCCATCCATCTGTTCATCCATCCATCCATCCTTCCATCTACCCACCCATCCACCCATCCATCCACCCATCCACCCATCCATACCCCCCCATCCATCCATCCATCCATCCGTCCGTCCGTCCACCCACCCACCCATCTATCCACCATCCATTCAACAGGTATTTGTTGGGTGTCTGCCATGTGCCAGGAACTGAGAATAGTGAGCCCAAATCCCTCTTCTCTGAGAGCTTATTCATCTATGTATCCCCAGCACCTGGCAAAACAGTAAGAATGCGAACAAGAGCCACTCTGAGTCTCAGAGAGGTCACGAAACCTGCCTGAGCTTTGTGGCAGAGCCCGGGCCTCAATCTAGTTCAGTCTGAAGCTAAATCTACTCTGCCACCTTCATTTGCATCAGTACATGCACTCTGCCTAACCGGGTACCCCCGGAACCACACGCTGCCGTTTCTAAAGGAAGCAGAGGGGCCACCTCCCAGCAGGGTCACCTTACTTTGTGCTGCCTGATGGCCCTGTTGATCCTCTTCTCCTGGCACAGCTGCTGCTCCATGCGCTCCAGGGCCTCCTTCAGCAGGGCCTTTTCTTCCAGCTCTTTGTAGATTTTGTCCTCCAGCTTGGCCACCTGTGACTGATACATCTGAACGGACACTTGGCTCTGCCTGGCCATACGGGAAAGAGAAAGTTTCTTTTCCCCTCGTTTTTCTCATTTATTGTCAGTGCCCTAGACCGGGAGACCCTCCAAATACTTCCATATATGGCTAATTTTGCTGTTTCTTTACAAGCAGAAGAGGATGACAAAGATGTGGGAGTAGAGGGCAGAACAGATAGCTACCTAGCTGAATACGTGTGGCACGAGGGTGGGAAAGGATATGCTAGCCCCGTCCCCGCGAGCCTTCCAGAGAGGGGGGGTTTGTGACTGTTGAACATACGGTGGAACTATCAAAAGTACACAAATGGTGACCCGTGAGCCAAGATTCATAAAAGCAGCAGCTTGTTCATTAAGAGAGACAGAAGGGAGGAGACTGGCCCTTCAGTCGCTGCTTTTTCTGGGGGAGACTCGCCTCTCTCAGGCCCTGGCCACGGCCCCTCCCCAACACCAACATTTCAGTTATTCTCCACCCAGGCCTTCCCTCCTCTCGTCATGTCCTGGTGGTGGCTCCTGGCCCGTGGTTTAGCCAGGAGAAGGGAGGCCTGGGCCTTTCCGTGGGGAAACGGGCTGACCTGAGTTGTTCATTGTCTTTTTCATGTCCTCTCAGAAGCTCCTCTTTTCTCTCCAGCCGGTTCTTGAGCTGGGAGATCTCATCAAACACCAGATCGAGGTCCCGCTGGCGAAGCTGGCTGACCTTCTCCCTCTCCTTTGGGGAGAGGTGTTTCATAGACACCTGCCCTGACATGTCCTTGATGTTCATCAGGCTCCCGAGAGTTCTGCTCAGATCCATGTACTAGGAGGAAAGCATTTCGCAGGTCAGGGGCCTGCCTGGGGCCGCTGGTGGCCGCCTCAAGGAGGCCAACGTCTAATCCTGGTTCATTCATTTTTTTGCAATTGCAGGGAACAAACACATGCTTTGGAAATGAGTACAGTTGTGGCTTTCAGTCCAACTCTTGTTCTCCCTACATCCATTTACACTCTGCCTTTTTGAGAACCAAACAAAAAACGACAATAGATATAAACAGTCATTTAACTACCCAATTTTAAAAGAAATTTGGTTGTATGGTTTCTGACTCATGCTGGGATAGTGGGTAGGTCTTGAAGTGCTCCTATAACAACTAAATAGGCATGTAAGGTGACATTTAGTTAACTCTCCCATGGCTAATGCAGACTGCAGGGGAACCAGGCCTTGGACAGGAGAAGAACGGGTGCTGTATTTACGTACCAGTTTTTCACTGAGGTCTAAAGCGTCAGCCACATCCATTTTGCCTGACCTCTCCATGGTTGGAATGGGCCCTGAGCTGGAAAGGCCGTTTTGAGGCTGCAATGAAAGGAAATACAGATTCTCTCTTGATAGGCCATTATGAATGTCTGCAACAGGAATTAAAACACTTGAATAACTCTGAGAAGTAACTTGACAGAGTTGATCTTCATTTCAGCTTCCTGACCAAATGCTTTCTGAGAACTGTGCTCTACTCTCCAGAGGACAGCTTTCTGTTTGAAATGACCACTTGTCTCACTTTTTAGTCACTGTCTGTCTTCCCTCTAGACCAGTGGCTCTCATCTGAGAGCGATTTTGCCCTGAGGGGACATTTGGCGGTCTCTGGATGTATTTTTGGTTGTCACTATAGGGGGTAGGGAGTGCTATTGGCAACTAGTGGGTAGAGACCAAGGATGCTGCTAAACATCCTACAACGCACAGGGAAGTTCTCTAATGGGGTTATCCAGCCCCGGATATCAATAGTGCTGAGGCTGAGAAGCCCTGCTGCAGGCGACAGGCTCCTTAGAGACGGGGACGGTGTGTCTGTCTGCTCACTACCTACCCGCCTTGTCCCACCTGGCCCAGAGTGGCACAGAGTGGGCGTGTGTGCTGAATGAATGAAGGCTAAATAGAAAATACCCCCCCCCCCCATTTATTAGGGGAATCTCATTTTTATGCAGAGGAAACTACACCCTCACAAAATTTGGCCAAATATTCCCCTAATGGAAACTGGGGTGAGCATTGCTTCAGATCTTTTCCAGGGAAAACGCAGTCGGCAGTTAGAGCTGCCCACTCACTAGGATCCTAATCAGCCAGCTGGCTGCTAAGAACCTCTATTGATTGCATGTAAAAGCTGCCAGACTAATCAGGGAGCCTAAAGGATCACCAATAACCACAATAGCCCTCCTTAAACTAAACTGGGTTTTAAGTGCTCGCCACTTGGTCCAGCTCCCCTCTGCTTTCTCTAGGCCCCTTTCCTGAATCCCCCTTCTTTTCCTGAAGGTGGCAGGAGTCTTGAGGGAGGGTCACCCAAGGAAGAATGTAGGGTACAGTATTTAACCACACTGTCCCCATCCCCCTTCTCTGCAGACTAGCAGGGTGCTAGAGACAGATGACCAGGGACCTAGTCCCGGCTTCATCATTCACTCTCTGTGTGACCTTGGACGAGGTACTTGATCTTCTGAAGCCTTAATTTTTCTTAGCTGTATAATGGGGATAATAATAGTAGCCATGACACAAGGCTGCTGAGAGGAATAAATGAGATAATATGCACAAAGGGCTTAGCTCAGTGCTCAGCATATAGTAGGCACTCAGTAAATGTCAATATTCCTCCCCCTCTCCTGCTTCCCTTCTTTTTATTTTAATTGCTGCCAACCTTAGAGCCGGAGGAAGAGCCAGGAAGTTTCCTGCCATCTGGGGTCAGCAGTGATTCGGGGCCCTCACTGAGGGGAAGGTACGACTTGGTGGCAGGCCAGGCCATTAGGTCCAGCCAAACCCCCGACCGGAGATACACCCCCCACCCCCAACCTTTGATTTTATCAACACATTCCCTTAAGACCCTCACCCTAGACTCTAGCAAATGTCTAGAAAAAAATTGTTGGTACAGATAGGATGGCTCCAACATTTCTTCTAAAAAGCCGGTGAATGGGTTAGAGGGAGCTGCAGCAGCTAGCACGCACCCAGAGGATCCTATGATCCATGTTGATCTGAGCTCTCCATTGTCACGTGTCAAACAAATGCCCTGGAAAACAAACTCCCCTGTGGGGCACATGAGGGCACCTGTGACTTAATCAAATTACTTCTGAAATTCCCAACAAGGAAAACTGTACACCCATAGGAAGGGAAGGTTTTCTTGAATAATAACATTTAAATGATAAGATTTAAGAATGATAACAGCTCTCATTTACTAAGTGTTCACCATGAGATAGGCACTGAGGTAAGCACTTTACATAATCATCTCCTTTAATTTTGTCATCATTTTATGGCTGGGGAATGGAGTCCAGAAAGGTCAAGAGCTTTGCCCAAGGTCACACAGCCGGCGAAACTGGGATTCGGAAACAGGTGTCTCTGACTCTAGAGCCCACATGCTCTTACTCATAGCTCCCTCCTGCTACCCTGTATGTATTCATGCATTTGGGTTTATAGTGGAAAGCAAACTTAGGCACACTCATGACCAAATGTTAGGAACATTTTCTGCAGCATGTCATAACAGTGCTTTAGAGATTGACGTGGTTGGTTGACGTCGTCCAATACCACCGCAATGATATATCATGCTGTATGCCATGGAAGACCACCTTTCTAGTCAATATCAGACCACTGGTCCGGCAAGGGTACTGACTGGTCAGTAAGACCCAGCCTGCAGACCCGGTTGTGCCAGGGCCCAGCTGGTTGGCCCTCGTGCCCTCCCTTTCCATGTGCCAGCCGCTGCTGAGGCAGCTGAGACCCCCAGACTTTCTTTGGTTACCGCTCGGATCTCTACTCTTGAGCGAGGTGACAAATCAGGATTTGAGTCCAATAGTATTTTCTGGACATTTTTTTCCATTCTGAGAGTCTTTAATTCTAGAAATGATTCAGTCAGATGGTCCTTATGATCTATAAAAGAAATAATTTAGACTCAAAAGCAAGGCTCAGTTAGAGGTTATTTCATGTAATAAGCACAGCTACTATTTACTGGACACTTACCTACCATGGGCCACTACCTATCCTCACGAGCCTCCCTTCATAGACAGAGAAACCGAGGGCCAGAGACATTAAATGACATGTCCAAGGCCACTCAGCTAATATGAAATTTTCTGGCTTCAAATTGAACCACTTTCTCCTCCCTTGTGATAACCATTTTAGTTGCCCTTTTTTTGCTTGTATGTCCATACAGCATGATAAGCGAACCATCCATGGCATCTCCTGAAACCTTCATTTCACAGGGGAAGAAATCAAAGCTTGAGGAATTAAGGACAAACAGCTAGTCAGTGGAGAAGCTGGGGCTTCAACGCTTTCTGCCCGACTCCATTCTTTGTGCCTTTAGCCATTAAGTTCTGTTGCCCCTAACTCTGCTAAATTTTTTTTTTAAGACAGAGGACCCCCAAAATATTTCATAGGAAAGGTTAAAAGCTTTTGTTCCAAGAGTAATGATGAAAAAACAAAACAAAAAAATCAATGATGACATTTATACAAAGTTCCAGAACAGACAAACTCATCTGTGGTGTAGAGGTCGGAAGAGTGGTTAGCCTTGGGGTGCAGGCAGTAGCTGGAAGGTGGGGGAGGGCCCTGGGGGTCTGGTATGCTCTTGCCCTTGGTCTAGGAACTGGTTCCATAGATTCCTTGACTTCGTGAACATGCATCGAGCTCTATATCATGTTATGATCTGAATCCTCCTCAGCATGTTTGTGATATTTCAATAAAAAGTTCTCTTAGAAAAATCCATGGTGAATCATCCTGTTGACCTAGTTCAAGAATCCTGCGTATGTTACGAAACAATCATATGATTATTACCTCAAAAAGCGCCTGGAACCCTCCTTGCATGCATCCATTCAGGCCCTTTGCCCTTGTAACCTGCTTGCAACACTGGAGAAGTCAGAATTCCTATCCCTGCAGTTGCCTGGGTGCAAATCCTGATGCAGCGACCCCTTAGAGGGCAAGTTACCTGGCCTCCCGAGCCTCGGGGAACACGGGTAATAGGCCCCCTGTCTCAGCGGTGGGTGTGCAATTAATGACAGCTATTGTCATAATCTGGGGGATTCTGGGAGGGCCACATGCCCCACCCCCGAAGCTGGAGGGGGGTTCCCAGCACCTGGTATAGGTAGTGCTTGGTCCGTGAAGACTGCAGCACGGAGCACCGACAGAGTCCTCGACCTGAGGTCCTTCGGCTGCAGTAGTGGGGCTGGGACCTTCTGACTCCCTGCCCAGTGCTCCATTTCATGAAAAGCTCAAGATCCCGAGAAAGCACCAGCCCCTCTAAATAGAGTATTTTAAGAGGTTCCTCCATGGTCCATCCTTGGACAGTGTTAGTCCATGACAAAGTTTCCTCCAGGTCAAATCAAGATAAGGAAAATAAGGACAATGTAGTGAGTTTTGCATTACAAAAACTATGTATTTGGTATCAAGGACTGTACTTGACTGTGAGACCATGTCCAGTCTATCTTTTCATATTATAGTGTTCTTTCTGTTCCGATGTTATGAAAGATGGAGGTCCTGGCAAATCTGTCGGTCCCCAGGGTGAAGCTACGGAGCCTGGGGCCCCCTGCCCTGAGCCCCGAGAGAGAGTATGAGGGCGAGGACACTTACTTGAGGAGCAGGCCTTCTCGAGTTCTTTGATGCGTGCTCGAAGTTCAGACAAGGCCTTTTTCTGACGCTGAATGACTTCTTCGTGGCGGGATCCTTTACACTTGGCCCCAAGGTCGCTGAAGGATTGCTCCTGAGGCCAGATGATGCAGACAGCAGTTTTATTAGGAATTAGGACATTTCTCATGGTCAAATGAACTTGACTCATTCATACATAGCAAAACCCTGCCACCTAGTATCTCTGAAAATAACTTAGGGGGTCCAGCAGAGAAAGAATTTAAAGGTTCACCTTAAATATAAAGTCATATGCAGGAAGATTTTCCACTTCCCCACTGGCTTAGCCTCATTGTAAATAAAAGATCCCTGCTATGTTTCTTCTCCACGTTTTTATTTTTTTCTTCTAAGCCTGGGTTTCTATTTATTATTCTGGTCTCATCTCTGAACAATCAAATCAAATTCTATGCCAGGAGGAGACTTTTTAGGTGAGAACACAGGATATTTTCTTTTTAACTGGTAACAAGGAGCGTCACCTAATGTTTGCTCGGGGAATTTGATAGATGGGCTCTTGGTTGGTTTGTTAAAAGGAAGATCTTCCTCTAGACTTACAGAGCCTCTACAGGAATTCTGTTCAACAGAACTTTCGGCGATGGTGGAAAATGCTCTACATTTGTGCTGCCCAACAGAGCAACCACTAGCCTCGTGAGCTTACTGAGCACGTGAAGTGTGGCTAGAGCCACTGAAGAAGTGAATTTACAATTTTATTTAATTTAAATAGCCCCATGAGGCTAGCGGCTACCATATTGGACAGTGCAGGGCCAGAGTGAGTTTACTAAGGGCACAGACAAGGAAAACCATCTTCATCTATTAGGGATCATGTGCCCCTCTGAGATTCAGAAGAACGCAGGGATCCTTCCTCCAGAAAAATCCCATACACACAGGAATTTCAATACGACTTCTGGAGAGTCAAGGACCCCCTAAAGCCCAGTCTTGGGCTCCAAGTTAAAGCTTCTCTAGGGTCAATGATTCATTCATGCACTCATTCATTCATTTCACAAATATTTATGGAGCGCTTCTTTTGAGTCACGCCTTGTTCTAGGTTCTGGGGAGGCAGGGGTGAACACAACTGGTCAAAATCCCTGCCGCCATGGCTTTTGCATCCTAGTGTGGGAGACAGGCAAAAAGCCAGAAAAGTAGGGAAATGTGGTAGATGGGGAACAATGTTAAAGAGAAAAACAAAGTGGGGAAGGGGGATGGGGGTGGGGTGGGAACGTTTTCAGTTGTTGGTAGAGCTGCCGTGTAAGGCTTTGGTCAAACTGAAAGGGGAAAATTGGACAGTTTGGTTCTTTTATAACAACTTTTAAAATAATTTTGGTTCACTTCATACATTTCACATTTTATATATTGAGCACCTACAATAAGCCAGAGACACGGACCAGCCCCACAGACAAGTCCCTTTGCCGTGGAGCTTGTTCCTCCACGCACATGCTTTCATTCTCGAGAGGGAGAAATGCCACCGAGAAAACAAAGCAGAGGAGAGGAAACAGACATTCATGTGTCCTTCTTTCTTTGATTCATCCAATGGTTAGCAAAGGTTTATACGAAATGCCCCAGGTCCCGAGCTTGCCACACCGGCCACCAGGGAGAGGCCGGTTGCCTCCTCCTAGGAGCTCGGCAGTGCATCTGGGGTCGCTCTGCTCGGCTCCGTGTCTCCCCCTGGAGAGGCCCCCCTGTCCACTGCTACTCGCTGCCCCGACTCCTGAGCACTTACACCACTGGATGCTCTACTATATGGTGACTTGTTTATTGTCTGTCTCCCTCCTTCCAGAATTCAGCCTCCGTGAGAGCAAAGCCTTTGTTTCCTTTGCTCACTGGCTGGAACACAGTAGGTGTTCAACCAACAGGAAGCCTGAGTGAACCGAGGTCAGAGCTGGGAGCTGCATGGGCTCCTGGCTGGGACCAGGCTCAGCACGGAGAGAAGGCCCCGGCCCCTGGCTCCAGCGTGCTTTCAGGCCGCTGGGCCTGTCTGCTGCCTGGGGCGGCGCCACACTGGCCTCCCTCTTCTCTGAGGGTGCATGTTTGCCTTGGGAATAAACTAGCGGCAAAGTCCTGCGTGTTTGTCTGCAGGGTGTGGGGAAGGGGCCAGGGGCTCTGAATTTTGGGGCCTGGAGGGGCAGCCCAGGCTTCTCCTGAAGCGTGCACCCGAGCGCCGCGTCACCCTAACTCATGGCCGTTCTGGGAATTTATTTATTTAGAGAAGACAGAGATTCTTTCTCATACAACTCTGAAGCCCTCTGACCCGCTCTGGCTTTGAAAGCAGGAAGAAGCCCGAGGATGGAAAACCATCTGAGGAGGAGCAATTACATTTTTCCTTTTATTCTTGCATCTTCCCTTCCCCCTTCCTCTTCAATTAATCCTGCCTCATACTAGAAACTAAACACCCCCAAGCCTCCCATTTCAACAACCCATTCCAATAAGCATGGGCAGAGCCCTGGGGGAGTTTGGTGTGGGCAGGGACCCTGGGCCTCTTGCCCTGTCTTCCCCAGCACAGGGCCCAGTACACAGCAGGCACTCAATACTTGCTGATGCGTGAAGGAGTCTGGGCTAGGTCCTGGGCTCAGAGCTTAAGGTTCCACCAGGAGCAATGCACACTCCCTGCTCACGGAGTTTACAGCGGCAGAGACCCCTGCAGTCCCCTCCCAGCCACTCTGAGCAACAGGAGATGCTGTGTGAAAGCTCTGGAAGGTGCCCGGTGCCAGAGGCAGCTCGCTGGATTGCTGAGCCCTTTCTTTCGAGCTGCTCGAGGCCCTGGCTCACTGCTGTTTGGCAGGAGAAAGGCAGCTTTGAGAAAGCGGGAGGGCAAGCTGACACAGTTGGCCCTGTTCCCAGGGGACAGTCTGAAGCCTATTACTGCAACGCCCTGCTCTCCAGGTTCATGAGGCTTTTATCTTCACTCAGTGGAGGGAAAAAGAAAACCTCGAACTCCAGGAAACCCGGGGCCTTGAGGAACCACCGCACCTCCCTGTTAGCCCAACACTCGCCACTGGGAGTGTCACAGCCCCAGCCAGGGGGACAGAATGTGCATGAGGAAAGCTGTTCTCACTCCAAGGCACGTTCTCATCTGATGTGTCTCTGGGACTTCCAGGTATGCGAAGCAGCCTGGGCCAAGCACTCTGAGAGGTCAACAGGAAAAAGGCCACGGGAGCAGGAATTGCACGGCCCTTGGGGAAGGCAGTTTGGCTGTATCAAGCACAATTTAGGATGTCCTTTGGACCCAGGAATTTTACAGCTAGGGATTTATTCTACATACATACAAGGATGGCGACTGCAGCATGGTGAAAAGAGGCCACTCAGTGCCATCAGTAGTGTTGGATAGATGGGACTCAGTGGAACTCTATTCAGCCGTTTGAAAGAACGAGGGAGCTCTTTATCTATCGACTTGAAAACTGCCCATTAAATTGTGTTAAGTTAAAAAAAAAGTTGCAGAATAGGTATGATTTGATACCATTATTTTTGCCAAGCACTTTACCTATTAAATAAACATACGTTTAGAAGGGCTTGTGTGTGTTTGTCTGTATAAAGTTTATTCCTCAGTAATTCCGAGAATTGGGAATTGTTGTCACCCCCACTTTCCCGTTAAGGGAAGTGACACACAGTAACCTCCCTGAGGTCACAGGTTCCAAGTGGAGGAGTGGGGATCTGAACCTGGGCAGAATGGATGCAAGCCTGACCCCTTGACCACTGCACACTCTTTACTGTGTGTGGATCTGGTGGTTTCTGTGTGCAAAAGGTCTGATGGGACATGGGACACACAACCATCAGAGGCTCTAACCTGTGGCAACAGGGATCGGGGAGGGGGGCGTCTGCTTTTTACCTGGTGCATTTCATATCAGCAAGTCATAATTTTGGAACTTCAAATAAAAGTAGTTTTTAAAAAGGAGAGAAAGCCCCAGGGGGCTCTTCCCAGCATGCTCTTGCTGGTGCCCAGAACTGGGTGGGCCCTCACCTCTTGGTTGTTCCAGAAAATGTTGGTGTGGCTTGGTTCCATCTGCACTGAGATGTCACACATCTGGGTGGTACCCCTGGATTTCTGGTCCTTCTCCCGCTTGTGTTTCTCTTGGAGAGCCCTAGGGCAGAGAAGATGAATCATGGCTCAGGAGCGCAGACAGCACAAGTGCCGGAAACCACCAATTACCTTTGTTCCCTCTGGCAAAATAGGAAAGGGAGCTCCATTTTTGCAGGTAACTGAGTTCTTTGCGTCTTGAAGGCTCCCAAATGCCAAGGGGTTTCTGGAGAATTTAGTTTCAGGGGACTTAAAGGAGAGGGGCCTGGGCAGTGGGCACCCACTCTTGCTTTCTTCGCCGAGTTCTGTGGGATACAGTGCATTTGCCGAATGCCTACCATTTCTAGCACTTAGTATGTGTTATCTCATCCATTTCTCATAGTAACCCCATGAGTCAGGGGCTCTTCTTGCCTTGCCCCATTTTACAGGCAAGGAAAGAGACATGCAGTAATTTTCATGAGGTCACAGAGCTTGTAAATGGAGGAGCCCAGTCTATTCTTTTAACCACAATGTGAATCTGCCTTGGCCACGGGCCATGAGGCACCTGAAGCTACAGGACATATGAAACATCAGTGTTACCTGAACTGTTTTTTGAAAGCATTACTGATTACAATTTGGAGAAACCGTGGACAAATATACAAACCCAAATGCATTATTTAGGCCAATCCATGGGACAATGACAACATATTTATTTTAAGCTGCGCTGACACCCCCAGTTTGTTAATTTGCCCAATAGATATTTATTAAGTGCCTTCTGTGTGCCAGGCACTATGCAAGTGCTGGGGTGTCAAGAGTGGACAAGGTCTTTACAGACCCTGTCCTCATGGGGAGGACAGACAAACAAGCACCTATGGCTTTGCTGGGTGATACATGTTAGGTTAGGCAGGGTGCAGGGGGTTGAGGGACCCCAGGCAGAGGAGGAGCCCTTGACCATGTTTGATGAGAGTGGGTGGGTGGGGGCTTCCTGGAGGAAGTGGCATTTAAGCTGAGACCTCTTATCTAGAATATTGGGGGAAGAATGTTGAGAAGCACAGAACTAAGCGAAGTCTTGTTTTAATTGATGAGGCTGGGAAGAAGTGACACAATGCTACTCATTCATTCATTCATTCATTCATGTCCCCAACCAACATTTACTGAGCCCCTGCTCTGTGCCAGGCTCCTCGGACACTTGAGTGTGCCTTGGCTACCCAAGCTGAGGCTTTCCCACCCACCTTAGCGCCTCCTTGAGGACCTCCAGCTCCCTGTCCTTCTTTTCCACCAGGCTGGTCATCTGCGCCATCTTCTCCTTGAGCATGGTCAGCTCCCTGTTCTGCCGCTGGACCAGCACCATGTTCCGCTCCAGTTCTATCTTCTGCTTCTCACTGAGCTCCCCTGGGGTGACATGAAAGCCTGTGAGGGGGTCTCCTGCCTCGGGTCTCTGTTAGCCCCACAGCAGGCCTGCCAGGCCTCCAAGAACCACCAGGTGGGTCTGCCTGCCAGGAATTCTCGGGGAGAATGACACAGCCATTACCTTTCAGCGGCCACCGATTCTGTGAGGTGCTGAGCCTTCCTTAGGCGCTGTGCCCTCCTTAGGTGCTGCAGCAGATGCTGTTAGGGCCCCAGGCAGGCCCCTTTGGCATTTTAGGACCCTCCAAGTGATTTTCAGCTGTCTGTTCCTGCATCTCTTTGCCTAGGAGTGTTCTAAGGCCCCTCGAGTGTCTGCCAGGTGTGGCAACCTCCAACCAAGGCCTGATGGAGACCGGTGCACGGATCCTCAGCTCCCTCACCTCTCAGGTGGGGCAACTCAGAGGTGTGTGTGCTACTCTGTCCCCCAGCAAAATGAAGCTCCAGTTGCCCACTGTGCTAAGTTGATTGATAATACACGCTTTATTTGCTTCCCTCCCTTTCCTGTCTCACTCTCCCCCTTCCCTCCTGGCTTTTCCTGGGATTATCCCTCAAATAAACCACCTGCATTGGAATTCTGGTCTCAGGGTCTGCTTCTGGGGAACCCAAAGTCAGACATCTGCATGACCTCCAATCTTCAGAGCAACCCTACAGGGTAGTTACTATGAACGCCCACTTTACAGGTGTGCAAATGGAGGCCCAGAGAGGTAAGGTGACATCCTAAGGTGTTGCAATTAATAAATAGCAGACTTGGAATTGGGCCCCAAACCTCTAACTCTAGAATTGGAAACTGTAGCCCTATGCTGTGCTTTCTTATACCTTAGTATGGAAGAATATCTCTGAAAAAACTAACTCAGCCATAAAAGTCTTGGGGCTTTTACCAGGAAAAGCGACTGGACATGACCCCACTGGAGGCTTTGTGATGCGCAGGGCTGAGATGGGGCCAAGACAAGAAGCACGTCCCCTCCCTGCCTCCATTTCTCCAAACCACGTGCCCTGCCTTTCAGCTTGGTGGAGGGTAGGGACGGGAAAGAGAAGAACCAAGAGGAAAGGAGGCAGAAACAAAAGGGCAGAACGAGGAGCAAAGTAGGATGAGTAAGCCCAGAGTTGTTGGTGTCTGTCCAGAAGAGAGCAGAACTCGGCGTCCCTTCACCCCCACCCTAGCGGCCACTGGGGTTCACACCAACCCCGGGATGCCGACGCGGTCATCTCCACGTCACATCAGAGGAAGGAGAGGCCCAGAAGCCACTTTGCTCTTGGGACTAACGTAGCGTGTGTCCGGGCTCGTGCAGGCTGGCCTGCTCCAGGCAGCCCCACGGCCGCCCTCCGAGTGGTACCCAGAATCCTCACGGCCCTTGGCGTTGGTGAGTGGGGCTCAGGGTCACATCCAGGATTCAGCTGTTGCTGACCCTGAATCACAAGTGTTGCCAGGGCACAGGAAAGTGGGTCGAGCAGGAAGTTTAATGCTGAGTTTCCAAAGTTTCAGCTTCACTTCTTTCTTTTCTATTTTTTTAAAATAGCTTTATTTCAAATTCAAAAAAATAAAACAACAGAAGAAGACAGCTCAACAAGTTATGGATGCATTACCCCTAAAAAGTTCTGTCCAGGCACTTTCATCTCATCTAATTCCAGCTGCTAACTCAGTGGTTCCTCTAGCGCTCAGAAAGACACACAGATGAACACGATTAGTTAAATGACACAGTCAAGGACTCCTTATTAATGAAAACAACGAGGAGGAAAAAACGCATAACCATGTTCATGTCTCTTGAAACCAAACCCCATATTCTCTTTTGACCTGTAGCATTAATATAGTACCAACTTTGCTTTTGCTCCAAAAGCATTACAATGCTGTTGTTAACGATAGCCTATAAATCACATCAGTCATAGTTTTCCCACGTTGCACCACATTCTTAACACCCTGGAGTAGAAGAACATTCCCGTATTTATATTATTATTATTAAAAAAAAATTTTTTTTAATTTTAATTTTTACCAGGAGGTCCCAGGGATCGAACCTAGGTCCCTCCATATGGGAGACGGACGCCCAACCATTTGAGCCACATCCGTCCCCCCCGGTTACGATTTATATTATTAACCACTTTCTTGAAGTGGGCCAGGATGTCTAAAGACACAGGAAATCCTACAAACCTCTCAAATCTGACATTCGGCCGTGGGCGTTGGCGAGGTCTTTTCTTAAATTCATGATGACCTCCTGCTGGGAGAGGATTTCCTTCTGGGCAGCCAGTAAATCTTCTCTGAAAGGCACAAAAGCAGGCAAAGTCAGTTCCACTTAATCTCCATGGTTTCTCCAAGTGTCTGGGAGGGGCCAAGTGCAAAAGCAGAGACCTCAGTGGTGGGGCACGGTGATGCCAGCCCCACAGCAAGGGAGAGGAGATGGTCTTCAACAATTCTCCAAGCAAACATTTCTTTTGATGCATCTTCACTGAAAAAATGCATCGAGATGGGATAAAAGATTCCGGCGGGGGTCCATCTGAGGTTGAAATATGACTTGCAGGAGGCATGAACTGATAGGCTTGTGCACTTTTGATCTTTTGCAGGGAGAAGAGGGAAGACTATTTTCTGGTCCAGGGATTTTTTTTTTTTTTTAATGAGGTCCCAAGGATTGAACCCAGGACCTCGTACATGGGAAGCAGGCACTCAACCACTGAGCCCCACCCGCCCCCCTCCAGGGATCTTTTGAGGATGAGGAAGAAGAGAGAGGAGGACAAGGTGCCTTCTGTGTCCCCACCAGCTTGAGGAACTCATTAGAAGTCCTGATGGAGAGGGAGTGGGGCCCGACGTGAATGAACAGAGCTCAGGAAGACGCTGTGGGAGTGTGGACTCTGGTGCATGGGGAAGGTGAGATGGGGACAGCTTTCTCCACCACCCGCCGTGCCAGAGAGAGCAGGACACAACTGGTTCCACGGGGCTCGGGGTGGTTGACAGGGAAGATGGCTGTGCCCAGTGGGGTAGGGGGCCCAGCAGTAACGGCAGGGGAGGTGCCTCGATGGGGTTTACACTGGAAGAACACAGGTGTGAGAATCTCCACCCTGGGGAAGAGATCTTCTGCATGTGTTTGTGTTGGGAGGAGGGGGACGAGCTGCCCTCTTGCGCATTCAGAAGGGGGCTAAGAGCCTCCGCCTCCGACATGTGTTAATGCCGCTTCATTTGAGTCCACAGGCTTTTTGAAATCCAGGCTTTTCTTGTATAGGCTTTTGAGGGTAGAGTGTGTTTAGTATGAAATAAAACAAAATATTGGTGGATTGCATCTAAAAAAAAAAGATGGGTGCTCATTAGAATAGAAATTTTTAAAAAATGTGTGTGTGTTTGTGTGTGTGTGTTTGTGTCTGTCCTTGGCTATAACTCTTCCAACCTGAGGATGAAACTTCAAAACCCAAGTGTGAGAACAAGCTAATGGAGTGGACCAGACAAGACCACCGTGGGTGCAAATTCCTCCCCAAGTCATGGCTACTGTTGTCTTTAGAGAGCCAATGAACAGGAGAATGAGTCTGTTGGGAACTTCTCAAAACATAGAAGGGGGGTGGGGCTTTGTCTTTTTAGGGTGAAGAGCCTGTGACATTAGATTTTGGTACCCGCAATTTGGTACAAGGATCAGACTGGTGGTTTGTCTTCTTTGAGAAACTTTCTGAATCCTTTTTCTGCATCACATTAGCACCCTCTTATTTATATGCTGCTTTGCAATGGTTTTCTGGAGTTTCCCAACAATAGGTTTTGTTTCTCTGCAAATTGTCAGTTCTCTGAGGTTCAGGTCATAGACTCATGGCTCTCAGGATTGGAAGAGCCTGAAAGGTTATTAGTCCAACCTCTTAACTGATGCTTGAGTCCCGTCTCCGGGACCCCACCCCACCAAGTCCACTGTGCTAGCACCTCCACTGCCTACTTGCGAGACCTAGGAATGGGCTTGTCTCTAGCAGCTACTGGAAAAAATAGCTAATAACAGTAATAGCTAGCATTTACCAAGTGACTTCTACGTGCCAGGACTTTTAAAATGAGGATGCTAAGGCTCAGAGAGGTTGACTTGCCTTGCCTGAGGTCACAAGACCTGCAAGTGCTGAGTTAGGATTTGATGCCATCTTGTCCTGCTAAAGGAACTGAGAAATTCAAGCACCAGTACGAAGCCCCCAAGCTTAGCTGCTCGGGTCAGGTTCTGACGATGTGGCCAGAAGCAGGCGTTTTGTTTGTTCTTGTGCGTTTGGCAGGGCGGTGAGCATGTCAGGTGCTCACACGCCCTCCAGGGCACTCACATCAAGTGGCTGTACACGTCCTCCTTGTCCTCCTTGTCCTCCTTGGCACTGCTCTCTGACGGAGGTCTCACCGGCGCGTCTTGCTGCAAGTCCTCCGTTTGAGCTGTAACAGAGGGATACAAAAGTGATATCATGGTCCTCAGGCAAGCGGCATTATCCTTCCCTCTGCTTATGAGCACACCTGCCTCTTTCTCGGCTTAGAAACCCTTCCTCCATGCAGCCGCTGTGGAAGACATTTCGGTGGTTCCTTGGAAAGTGCGGTAGAGAATTACCCCATGACCTGGCACTCCCACTTCTAGGTTCATACCCCAAATATTTGAAAGCAAGGACTTGAACAGATATTTGCACACCAGTGTTCATGGCAGCATTATTCACAATTGCCCAAAGGTGGAAGCAACCCAAGTGTCCACCAACGGATGAACAGATAAACAAAATGTGGCATATACACACAATGGAATATTACTCAGCCGTGCAAAGGAATGAAGTTCTGACACATGTGACAACAGGGATGAGCCTTGAAGACATCATGTTGAGTGAGACACAAAAGGACAAATATTGTATGATCTCACTGAGAGGAAATAATTAGAACAAGCAAACTCACAGAGTCAGAATCTAGAATATTAGCTATCAGGGAACAGGGTGGGGGAAGGGAATGGGGAGTTCGTGCTTAAATTGTACAGAGTTTCTATTTGGACGGATTGTAAAATTTTGGTAATAGATGGTGGTGATGATAGCACAACATTGTGAAGGTAATTAAGTCCTGAATTATGTATGTGAATGTGGTTAAAAGGGGGAAATTGTAAGTTGTATATATGTTACTAGAATAAAAATAAAAAGACAAACAACCCCGCCTACACCCTGCAGCCCTCTCCACCTAATGAGACCCACTGTGTGTTGTGTGTCGCAGGCTGGGGGCTCCCCCCCGAGATGAGGTCATGAAATCTATGCAGAAGGGATCGTTAACTCCATTTACAGATGAGGAAAAGGGTGCGGGAGTGACGGAGAGAGCTGGAGCCGGGGTTCAGACATAACTCCTTCTGCCTTCACAACCCTCACCAGAACCACTGGGACCCCCAGCTGCCCCACCTGGGTCTTGTGCCATCCAGGCAAGGGTCTTGAAAGAATAACCTATGTTCAGTACCTTCCTGTCCCCACCTCCCACTCCCTCCTCAGCCTGCTGCCTTCTGGTTTCCATCCTCATGTCACATGTTTCACTCATTTATTCATTCAACAAACATTTAGGGAATGCCTAAATGTTTATGGCAGGCACTGATCTAAGTGCTGGGTGACAAAGATGTACCTACCCTTCAGGTCCCACCTTACATACCCTCCCCGTGTCTTGGACCCTGGGTTAGGAAACTGTGCCCTGTTCCACACCCTTGCTGGGGTGCCCTTTGCCCCACTAACGCGTGGAACACCTGCCAGGACAGTTAACGCGGTTAACTGCAGAGACCACGTGTGGTTTGACCATCGCTGAATCCCGAGGGCTAGTAGGAGCTTGGAACATAAGAGACGCTCAGTTAAGAGGAATGCATGAATGCACGCAGGCATGAGGTAAGTGCTGACAGTTAGCCAGCTGGACTGAGTCTGCAGCCTCGGTCCTCAACCAGGGGTATGTTTGCCTCCAAGGGACGTTCGACCCTGTCTGGAGACAGTGTTGATTGCCATGACTCTGGGAGGGGAGGTGCCACTGGCATCTAACGAGAGGAGACCAGGGATGCTGCTAGACACCCTACAGCACCCAGGACAGCCCCTCCACAAGAGTTGTCCAGCTCCCCATGTCACTAGTGGCAAGGCTGAGGATGCCTGGACTAGAGCTTCTACTCCCAGAACTCTTCTCCAAGAGCTTGATATCTTTGCAATAAGCTGCATCACTGGGGTCATTTAGGGTGAGCACATGCTCACAATTCTGAGTTCTTTTTTCAGCCTCTTGACAGTTATATTTTTTAAGAGACAAATCCTGGCTGGTTACAAAAGAGTATCAAAGTCGCAAAACTGCTGACGGCAGAGAAGCCTGTGAAAGCCCCCTGCACAGGATGTTTTCATGTGGAAAGATGGTCCATTCCAGGCTGCTCTCCATGCCCCTGAAAGCCCTGGCAGCCAGTGTGTCTCTGGCTCACTGGGTTGGCACAAAGGATGTCCTGACTCACTGTCACTAACTTCTGTCTAAACTGGGTGTTGGAGGGCTTCTACCATTGTTGTGTACCAAGGACGAGGGGGGCCCTCCAGAGAATGGACTTTTAACTGATCACTCAGCCCATGGGGACCCAGGGGATAACCAGAACCAGCCCCTCATGCTAAGAAGGTTCCCACGGCATCACTTTGGACCTACCTGGGCCACTGTCCTTCAAAGTTGCAATCTCGTCTTCTATTTTTTTATGGTGCTGTGTCACTTTTTGGAGCCTTTCCTCTAAACTCACAATTGTCTGGGCATGCTGTTTGATTTGCTCCTTATATTCGGCGATTTCGTCCTCAAATCCGCTTCTCTGGGACTCCCGCTCGTCCTGCAGGGCCGTCACTGTCTGCTGTTGCAGCAGAATTCGCTCCTCCATTATAATCTGGGAAGGCAGAGAAACCATCTACGTGACCTTGGGAGCTGGATAGGATGACAGAGTAATGATAAAAATGTGTCCCTTCTACATTCTGAGGCACTAACCTCAGCCCCCACCCCAGGGCCTTTGCACGTTCCTGCTGCCCGGCACCCACCTCCCCTAGCTCCTGGCACGGTCAGCTCCTCCTCGCCCTCAGGGCTCAGCTCTGACATCACCTCCCCAGAGGGGCCCTCCCTGACCACTGTGGCTGACAGAGCAGTCCAAGTCACTTTCTACTCCTTCATCCTGTTTTATTTTCTCTAACGCACTCATCGCCATCCAAAATTGTCTTGTTACTTTATTTCTCCCTCCTGTTAGAATATCAGCTCCATGAAAGCAAAAACTTATCTTTTCTTATTTATCTCTATACTCACAGCATCTAGATATAAGGCTCAATAAATAATTGTTGAATTAATGAACAAACAGTTCTTAACAAGAAAAAAATGAATGAGCCTATATTTCTTAAAAATAAAATTTACCAAGGACACCCCCCCAAATGGTGAAATCCCTCTGGGGCCTTTGCCGCGACCACCCTTCTCTGTCCTGAAGCTCCTCTTGGTGTTTCCACTGCAGAGCCTCCCCCTGGCTCTGTTCCTGCTTCTCCGACCGCACCTTCTCTGGTTCCCTTAGTGATGTCCCACTCCTGTCTTCATTCCAGGCTGGTGTGTTGGGCCTCAGCCTCTAGTCCCTTCCTAAAGTGAAAATCATTTGCCCGCGAGGGCTGACACAGGCCCACTGTCCCCACAGTTATGCCAATGAGAAACTCTGGTCTACACCAAGCATTCTTCTGGCATCACAATCTTCTTGCAGTGAGGAAAATTTTCCCTCGACCCAGGAAGACACCTGCTTACCATTTTTGTCTTGGCAGTTTCCACTTCAGCTAATGTTTCATTTAATTTAATGGTGAGGTTCTCTACTTTTATACTTTCAGCCACCTTTGTTTTCTGAGTCTCTTCTACCATGACCAGTGCGTCATTTAATTTATTATTTAAGGCGTCCTCTTTTTGCGCTTTTAATTCTAATTCCTAGAGAGACAATAAACATCAGATAACAGAAATGCAGGAATAAGCACTTACCCAGCTCCAACTCCCACCTCCGCCCCCTTCATTTACCCTCCTATACCCACCCACCCACGACTTCAGAGAGGAGGTGATGATCTTGTGTAAGTATAAAGTCCATGCTTTTTCTGGAAGGTTCTAATTATTATAGAATTCTTCTTTATATTCAGCTGAGACCTGTCTCCTTGTGATTTCTGGGCTCTTAGCTCAGTTCTATCATCTCACTGAGTAAGCTTTATTTCTCTTTTATGAGACAGCCCTTTAAATATTTGAGGAAGGCTGGCATGTCTCGCACTAAATCTATTTTCCAGGATGAATGTGCTGTGTACCTTAACCCTTCACCACGGGGGCAGCCTCCAGGACACTCCTGCACTCTCCTCGGTGGAGGGCCCCGGACTGCCTCCCCGTCCCCTCCGGCCCCTGGCCAGCCTGGGCTCCCCTCGCCGCGTCCTCCTGGCACATCTCATGCATCGTGCTGGAATGCGGTCCTCCCATCTTTGCCTGTCAAAATTCTGCTCTCCTCCCTCAGCCGCTCCTCAGATAATGTGGAGGCTGAGCTTCACGACGGGCACTGTGCTGGGGCCTCTCAAACACCATTTAACCCGGTTTCCAATATATTCTTGCGACGAAGGGAGCCAGGCCTTCTCAGTCCCTGCCGGTGCCAGTGTAAACTGGTGTGACCTTCCTGGAGGGTCATTTGGGGACATGCATCAGGAGTCTGAAAATGTTTGTGCCTTGTGACCCAGCAAACCCACTTTGAGGGATTTACCCCAAGGACATAACCTGTTGTGTGCACAGAGCGATGTGCAATGTTGTTCAGCCAAGCTTTTTTTCCCTCTTAACAATAGGGATTTTTTGGCTCACGGTTTCAGAGGCTAGAAGGCTGGCTTCCTCTGGGGGTCGGTACCTTCTGGCTGGCAGCCTTTGGGATTACTTGGCTTTTCCATCACGTGACAGGTTCTTCTCCTTTCTCCTCTGGGTTCCAATGACTTCTGGCTTCTGGCAGCTTCCTGTGGCTTCTCTCTCCATCTGACTTTCACTCTGCTTATAAAGGACTTGAGTAATCCGGATTAAAGTGTAACCTGATTTAGTTGGGCCTCACTTTAACTGAAGAGATTTTATTTACAATGGATCTACACCACCAGAATGGGGCTGGTTGTGAGTCTCCAGTCCCGGGAAGGAACTTAAGGACAGGCCATATTTTAAGCAAGCAAGTAAAGAGTTTATTGTAAAGCAAAAGAAAGAGAAAGTACATACCTGGAGTTGGGTGCAGCGCCCTTAAGGAAGGGAACAACTGCTGGGGCTCGACTTTATTTAAGGCTGCCCCCTTTCCTTCGTCCACGTAAATGAAGACTTGTGAGTTATAACATTGTCATTGGCTCTGAGTATGCAGGAGGAGGATTGCAAACACATTTTCACTGGTTCTGAGTGTCTGCCGGCCTGAGCTGGGGTCAGGGGATGGGGCACAAATGGGCTTCTGGTTATCTATTGTCTTCAGGTATTCTGCCTTGGTGGCTGACTCCTCCCTTGTTGGAGGGACTTTCCTGTCAGGCGCAGGCCAAGATGGCTGCCCGCGAGCAGGAGTTTTACACAGAACTGTGTTGTCCTTATTGCCCTAGTGGTTTCCTATGGGGCCTTCCCCCTCAGGTCCCTGCTCTAGCTGCCTCAAGAATGCAAAGACCAAGAGCACGTACAAACTGAGGCACACAATTCAATCCACCAGTTTGCCATCTGGATCACAAAAAGACAGGTTCCTCCTACACGGGAAATACAGTCATTTCATCACATCAGCCCCAAAGCCTTAAGTCATTTCAGTAACAACACTAAGTACAAAGTCTCACCAAAATCAGTTATGGGTGTGGTCTACCCCAGGGCAAAATCCCTCTGTCTGATGGACCTGTGCTTCCAGTATACAATGGAGGGACAGGCAAAGCATAAACATTCCCATTCCAGAGGGAGAAACTGGAATGAAACAGGGTCACTGGTCTCAAACAAGTCTGAAGCCCAGAAGCACAAGCTCTATTAGATTTCAAGGTCTGAGAGTCACGATGTTTCACCCTCCAGGCCGGATCGAGTGCCAGCCCCACCCCTTCCAAGGGCTTGCTCAGAGGCCATGCTCTCCCTGAACCCTGGGGCACAGGCCCCACCATCTCGGAGCAGTGGGGTGGCGGCACTCTCAAGGAACAATGCGCGGGTGGTCCCGCCCTTTCCACACACCACACACGCGGGTGGGCCCACTCTCTTGGCCCAAGAAGATCTTTTCAGTCCATATCTTTGCTTCCATGACTCTGCCCTTGAAGTCATTCTTCCTTCGGTTGTCCCTTCTTTGTCCCTCTCAGTCCAGGCTGGCAGTGGTTCTGCTCATAAAAGTTTTGCAAAGCCCTTGTGGGCTTTGTGTGCAGTTTCAAGCAGATCCAAACCATCTGGTAACAAAACCTTCCACAGATCCTTCCTGGATAAATGCATTTCCCACCCTGACTTCCACTAACATCAGAAAAGCATTTTTCCCACTTATGAAAAGTTAGCAACAACTCCAGCACCTAACCACACGGAGGAGTGAGATAAATTGGGCTCTATCCAAAACATGCAAACTTCCCAGGTCACCTTTCAACGGCAGGCCGTGGAAGAATGCTCAATGACACGGAGGCATTTCTATAGTATATCAAGCTTGAAAAATAGCTTCTGAAGCGGTGTTACAGGATAAACCACAAACTCTGTGATACATCCATAGTTACTGATGTCTAGGATAACGATTATCATAAAGACAGCCTGGAAGAAATCACATCTAAATGTCACTACTGCTGACGGCTCAGTGGAAATGCAGAGAGTTTTAATCTTCTTCTGAGTGATTTTCTGTAGTTTTGAAATTTTCTACAACAAACAGGCTTTCTTTTTTTTTTTTTAAGATTTATTTTATTTATTTCTCTCCAACCCCATTGTTTGCATTCGTTGTGTCTGTTGTGTGCTGGTCTTCTCTTTTTAGGAGGCACTGGGAACTGAACCCCAGGCCTCCCATGTGGGAGAGAGACACCTAATCACCTGAGCCACCTTCACTCCCAGGCTTTCCTTTTATAAACAGGAAAGAAAACTGATACATATATATATATATATATCCAGTAAAACACAAATACCATACCATGCCCTTCCTGCAGGCCTCAATTGGAAGTTGCCCATCCTCGTTGTAGCTCCAGTGACTCCATCCAAGTCTCTCTCTTTTTTTAGGAGGTACCGGAGATTGGGCTCAGAACCTTGTATATGTGAAGCAAGCATGCAACCACTGAGCTACACCCACTCCCATCTGAGTCGCTTTTATGGTTGTGACATCACTGTTATTGCTGAGAAATTTGAATGAGGACCATGTGCAGATGTGGCCTTAGGAGGTGTTTGCTGGGAACACTGGCAGGCATTCCATAGAGCAGCCTGCCACATACACCTCACAGTGAATCGCTCCAGATTTCCGGAGAAGCCATAACAAACTGAAAGGGTTGCTTTGATGGCCCATCAAGCTGTCCAAGAGTAGAACGCACTGCCTGGCATCTTTGATGCTTGCCAGATACCCAGCAGCTTACCCAAGGATTGAGAAAAGAGTTCACTCTTCCCTTTTCCTCTTTCTCTAATATAAATCCTGTCTTTGCCTGTGTAAACAAAATCATTCTTCTGATCACTTGCCACACGTACAGGTAAAATTGCATGCAAATAAGCAACTCCATGTCTGAGTTGTTGACCTTGCACTTCCTTGGTCTCTCCTGGTGAACGGTGAGTCCCTGGGTGGAGATTTGCTCCTCCTTGACTAGTGCAATGAGTGCATCAGTCTTCCTTGAGGGTGACCACAGGACCTACCCTCTGATGTCACTGATGTTCTAAGGATGTTGTTGAGGATGTTGAACATTGCATTACAGATTCCTCCATATGAGGACCCTTGGGAGAGATTCTCTCTGAGTCTTCTACCAAGAATGTTGAATTTCCATGAGCAACTGGCCTGATATTATATAGTGAACTGCACAACCAACTGGGTTTTCATTTTTCTGTAACTGCTAGACTATCATTGGTGACCCACTGATATCATGATATACATTTTTTGCATTAGTCTCATTCCTGAAATTGAAATTATATCTCAATTTTCATCTGCTTCTTAATTATTTTTAGGAGGTACCAGGGATTGAACCTGGGACCTTGCACGTAGGAAGCAGGCACTCAACCACTGAGTTACATCCGCTCCCTACTTCTTAAACTTTAATTTTTTCTTTTCTCCTACTTCTAATATTGGATTGTATGGAATCTTGCAAGATCCGTGGCGAATCATTTGGGGGAACAAGGCTGCGTGTAAATGGCTTGCTCCTCTTTGGCTCTCTTTGCAGCTTGCAGCCTCTTGCCCTTACAGAGCAAGCTTTCCATAAGCACGTTAGCCTGGAACCGACAAGTCTTGCATCACTTCTGCCTTCTCTGAATGTGCTCCAGTTTGTCAAGGTCTCTCTAAAAAGCAGTGCTTGGAACCGAGCCATAGTCCAGGTGCGGTTTATGACACCATCCTTCCTAGAGCAGTGTTGTTCAAAGTGCAACAGCACTGCCTGGGATGCTTGTTAAAAAGGCAGATTTCAGGTTCCATCCTACCCAGTGAATCAGAATCTCTGGGAGAGAGGCCCAGGAAATTTAGAATAAACTCCCTGAGAGCCTAATGCATGCCAAGCTTCGGGAATCTTTCTCCAAAGACAATTTTCCAAGATTGATGTAAGCAGACTTAAAGATGCTTTTAAAGTCCCATCTGGTCATGGGAATCCTTTCAAATCATATTTACCTGTATTGAAATTTAACCCTTTAATGTTAGGTCCTGCATTTGTCACCTGTGTTGACTTTGCGATACTGGACATCATGCATGCGTGTGTGTGTGCACGCACATGTGTGTGTGCCCCTTGTGCTGCTGGCACCCAGGAGGACCCTACTGTTTGAGAGGTGCCTAGGAAGGACAGGGTCATGTGCAACAACAACCTCTACTCCTACTGCATCTACTACTCCCAGTAATAAAAGTAAATGCATTTTGGTTACAAAGGTGATGATGATGATAAGTTCTGGTGAGAAAACTGGCATCAAGGTCATCAGAAATTCGGGCATCCCTACACTGACACCCCCTCTTTTACTGCAAGTGGCTGAGCCCACACAAAGCTGAGCCCACACAAAGTATAGCAGGGATGCAAGAGGAAGAGTGAGAGCCCTGGAGTCAGTCCTGGGTTCGGGTCCTGCTCCTCCACGTCCTCACTGTGAGCTCTTCATAATAGAAGTGGCCAAAACACATGGTGTCCACGAAGTGCCAGGTACTTCTATTTTAAAGGAGGTACCAGGGATTGAAGCTGGGACCTCGTACATGGGAAGTAGGCATCCAACCACTTGAGTTTAACAATATACTTTTTTTTCCCCCCAGGAGGTATCAGGGGCTGAACCCAGGGTCTTGTATAGGGGAAGCAGGAGCTCAACCACTGAGCTATATCTGCTCCCTAAGCGCCAGGTACTTTTATGTATATATTAGCAGTCAAACTCCACAACAACTCGATGAGGTCGATCTGTTGACATCATCCGCATTCCACGAATGTGGAAACCAAGGCACAGAGGTGGTAAGTAACTCGCCTAACCTCCCACTGCCAGAGGGTGGCCGAGGCAGGATTTGAACCCAGGCCGCCTGGCTCCAGAGCCCAGTTTTAATGATACTGGGCACTTGTGCGTCTTTTCCTCTTTGAGACTCATACCTCTTTCTGCTTGGTTAAGCGATTCTCCAGATCTTGCACCTTTTTCTTCTCCTTCTCTACGGCCTCCTTTGCTTTGTTTTTCTCGTAGACAATGCTGCTCTCTGAAATCTGGAAGTCAATGACAAGTGGTTTGAGGGCGTGTGCACGAACCAGGAGGGGGAGACAGCAACGTGAAGGGAAGCCAGGATTAGTAAGAGTTGAAACCATGAGTCACCATTTGGGAGCAAGAGGCTTAAGGAACAAGACGCCCATTGGAGAGGGAGGTGAGAATCTTGGCATAGAGATTCTCTTGGTGGCGGGCACAGGAATCATCTTGGTTAGTCATGTGCAGAAAAGAGAGAGTTATTCGTCATCCAGGACTTCTGGGCTGGTGTTCAGGAAGTGACTTGCTGGTGAGTGTTCAAGGTCAAGCCGTTCAGTGCTAAGCCACTGAGGGAACTGGCCTGTGGGCTCTAACGTGGCCTCTGTCAGGAAGTCCCTGGCTCCTTGGGAGGTGGGGGTGGGGCAGGCAAAGCCAGTCCCAGGTGGCCTGACGCCGGTGGCTCCAAAGGAGGAGGCAGCTGGTCTCTCCCCAGCCTACAAGGTCTTGGTTTCAAAACCTCAGGTGCAGGTCAGCTGTGGGGAACTGGGAAAGCATACCCCACAGGCCTGGAGACAGGCAGGGAGCTGGAGACCACCCTAAAAGCTCTGGGAGGCAAACGGCCACAGCAGGGTTGAGATACTAGATTTGGGGGGATGGATGTAGCTCAAATGGTTGGGCGTCCGTCTCCCATATGGAGGGACCTAGGTTCGATCCCCGGGACCTCCCGGTTAAAAAAAAAAAAAAAAAAGAGAGATACTAGATTTGCAGCTCTTGAAACCCTTGCAGGTATACCCTCCCCACACAAAATTAGAGTTCATAAGAAGAATATTTTAAAAATATGGATATACACGCATAGATGAAAGGGTGAAGGGATATGTCTGGGAAATGTAAATAGTGGTTATTTGGAGGTATGGGGATTATGACAATTTATAGTTTCTTCTGTTCACTGGTCTATATCTTCTAAATTTGTTTCAGGGAATATGCATAGTGGAAAATAATGCATAAAATTTGGCAAAAAAGAGAACCATTGACAAACAACAGTTTTGTTTTTTAAAGGCCTGCTAACTTTTTTACAGGGATTGCCAATGCTGGGGGATGGGTAGGTTTTACAGAGAGGGGCTGGGTAGGATTTGGGGATGGGCTTAGCCCTGGAGAAAAAGCTACTGTCCCAACAGCCCCGATGTTTTAACGTCATGTTGGTGGCCCTCTGCCCGCCCCACCCTGCCCTGTGCACTGTCCCTCCCCCCCCCACCTGGACTCAGTCCTCGCCTCCTGGGGGGCTTGGCACAGTCCCACTGCCAAGTCTTGGCTTAAGACTGTCCAGCCCCTGCCCTGCAGCCTAAGTCCTGACCGACATAAGAGCTCTGTCAGCCCCTTGCCCGGGAAACGCTCCCTCCTGGCGCTCCTTGGGGAGGGCACTTTCCCTTCTCTTACTATGCGCTGTTTGGTATATTGCAAGAGAAAATAACAGTGATAATAAAGACCACTCTTTAGTGCATCTAATCTGCAACCCCCCAGGTAGGGTTGATACAATTAACCCATTTTACAGATGAGAAAATGGAGACCGAAACTTAAGGAGACCAAGGAACACCCCAGGGTCCCACTGCTGGGAAGTGCTGGTGCCAGCTTAGACTCCAGAGCCCCTTCCCAGATCACCCTGCACACGGCCTCTGGACCCTGCCTTACCTGTCTTCCTGAGCCCCACCGCGCCCCACCTGGAGGCAGGAGCCATGCTTTTGTGTTCATACCTAGGCCAGCACAGAGCTGCACCGCCTGGCAGGTGCCTGAGCTTCAAACCCCCAGCCCCGGCCCCTGGATGTACGGGGTGCTCTGGGGCAGCCACCGAGCAGTTTGGATCCCACCCCTGAACAAGAAGCACTCTGTGTCTCTGCCGGGCAGGGGCTTGACATGCATGGATGCACTTTCACCTCCCACCGAACCTCTAAGGTGGTCCTGTCATGAAACAGAGAGGGTAAGGGACTTGTCCAGGGTCACACAGCATGTTGGGGCAGAGCTGGGATTTGAACCTAGAACTGACACTTTCAGCTCACCAAGCTCTCCTGCGTCTTCCAAGCCACGCCTGCTCACCGACTCTGTGTCTCCTTCCACTGCCTCTCCCTGACACCTCTCTTGGCTTCCAGCTCATTCTGGCCTCAGTTTCATTCCTCTCTCCCTTGGCTAACTTGGGTCCCCATCTTTCTCATTTGTGCCCCATTGCCCAGTGGGGCACTCTTCCCCCAGAAGTTCCCTGCTGGCTCCTTACCTCCTCCAGGTCTCGCTCGAATGTCACCCCCTCAGATAGGCCCACCCTGACTGCGGGTCCCTCTCACTCATCCTCTCTTTTATCTTCCCCGTAGCGCTGGAGCTCTGGGGTCATCTTGTGTCTCTGTGTGGTGGTCTTCCTCCCCCACGCTAGTACGGGAGCTCTGGGAGAGCCTGGGCCTGCTCTGCCCTGCTCTCTGCAGTGGTCTGGCACCCAGGGCTGGGCCTGGCACACAGTGGGTGCTCAGGAATTATTTGCTTCTCAGATTAATGAAAACTAATTAAACACTTCACTGGGTCATTAGCTCTTTTTCTGGAAAGTTCTGCAAGGACTGGCATGTGTCTGTCCACACAGCCTCCGCCCCAGAGCCTGGCTCATGGAGATGCCACTGCATGTCACCCAATGCATGTCCCCCTGTCCCCAGGCTTCCAAGAGCCCCTCTCTGACCTCCAGGGCATGACTTGGGCATTTGGACTGACCTGAAGGTCTCATCCCTTAGGCTTAGTCTCGGGGCCTGCCTGGCAGGGCTGCTCTGGGCAAGCGTGTTTGGGGGGCCCAGTCCCCAGGTAAGTCCAGGGTGGGTAAGTGGAGGCATGTGGGTGTCCCCAGCTCTGACAGGGCCTGGACTCGGACGCCCCTCCCCTGATCCCACCCGCTCTTGGAGGGTGCACTTCTCACCCGCTGCAGAAGGCCCTTAGCCCTGGTGGTCTCTGACGTGCCTACAACGCCACCCCATACCCGCCAATTGCACGTTGCCTTGTGATGTTTGTGTCTCTTACTCATTGGTCAGTGCAGGGCGGCCCACTTGGGAGTCTACAAATCCAGGAGGCGGGAGCCAGGAGGAATGTGTTCTCTGTGGCCCTGCTGAACTGCATCATAAATACCTTCCCGGGACGCCCAGGAGGACGCTGGCCGAGGGAGCGGCCTGGACAACCACCCAGGGGGTCTCTCCTGGAGTGGATCTCTCATCCCGCATAGCTGAGCCTGGGCGGCACTAAAGCATTAACAGCAGGAAACACCGAGGGCCACCGTGAGCGCAAGTCTAAGCACTTTCTGTACATTAACGCGTTTACTCCTATGAGGAGGGGGCTGGCATCTCTCCCACTTTACAGACAGGGAGAGAAGGTGAAGCGACACGCCCAAGGTCAGACAGCCAGGAAGTGGTGCTGGCCGCTGGCCCTGGCATGTGCATGCCTAACACCACACTCTGCATCGGGACTCGGAGACGCCTGGGCTCAGAGCTCCTTCCAGAGGGGGCTGGACCTCACAGCCCACTTCTTCTCTCTGCCACTCCTACCTCCTTCTGTTGGGTTAAGTGATTCTCCAGATCTTGAACTTTTCTCTTTTCTGTCTCTAAGGCTTCCTTTGATTTCCTTTTCTCATAGGCCATGCTGCTCTCCAAAACCTGAAAGTCAATGACCAGTCCTTTTGGTTGCCCGCAGGGTCAGTGGGAAAGTGCTGATGATGACGATGATAGCAATGGTATGGCTAAAATGTTGGGCATGGTGACTACCCGCCAGGGCCCAAGCCCAGCACTTCACACCCAGTGTGTTTACTCTCACAGGAACCCTATGGAGAGGTGCTATTAGTGGCCCCATTTCATAGATGAGGAAACAGAGGGACAGGAAGTTGGTGAGTGGCCCAAGGTCATGCCATTTGTTAGCAGTGAGGCCGGGATTTGAACTCTGTGCCCAGGAAAGCACACTGCCTGCAAACAGGTCGTCCTTGGTAAGGAATGAGGGAGCAGAGGGAGCCAGGCTTGCCTTATTTGGGAGCCTGAGCTCTTGTCGCTGTGCCAGGCAGCCTGTCTGATATAAAAGGAACATCTCATTAATAATGGAATTTCCCAGGATTGGAATAAATCTCATTGAGTGAATCAGGTTTTAAAAGATGGCAGTGTACTGAATTAATGAGCCATGATACACCAATTTCTAGAAGGGGGGCAGGAGGCAAACCTGAAAAAGTGGTAATCTGGTAGGGTTTAGAGAAGAAAGTCTGGTTAGTATTTGGTGTCCATAATCAAGGAATTTTATCCGGGAAGTCACTGCAGATAAGCTAGTCAGCTAACTGGCTTCGTGCACATCCTCAAAGGATCTATAAACTGCAGGCAAGGCCTCCGTCTCCAGTCACTGCAAGAAAGGGCACCTCAGCTTTCAGATGGGTTGCGTTTTAAACACCGGCGTGACTGCTAGCTGTTGGGAACTTGGAATGCAGTTTCCATGATAACCCATGATCAGGGTCCCTGATAAGGTCACAGAAAGCATTCAATCCATAGTATGGCTGGAATACTATATATATTTTGCAGTGAAAAGCAGTTCAAAAATAAAAACACAAAACCCGACACGCTGGTGTTCCAATATCAGTCCTAAACAAAGCAGAAAAGCAGTGACATCACGGGAATTTCACGTTTATTTTGAACGTTTGAGGCAGGTTGCAGGTAAGACAGTTTCCTGTAAATTGAGAGAGACTTCCGGGCACTTTCCAGGGACTTAGAGTTGGCTCCACTGCATCTGCTCTCACACCTAAACTCGAGACTGTCCTCGGCAACTCCTCTGCAGCTCAGATGCTCACTACTGGGAGGACACTGCATGGCTCACACGCGGGCCCCGTCATCCTCCAAAGGCCAGGGGCGGGTGACGGGCATGAATTTGAACAGTACCTCACAACCAGAACTGTGACCTAGGGACTCTGCTGTCCTTAAAGATTTGTCTGATAATGAGACGGAAGTTCTAATAAAAAGAAAAATCAAATAACCATCTGAGGTTGAACGAAGTCAGGGGTAGGTGTGTGGTTGGGACTTGGATCTCAGAATTCCCCAAGGGGAGAGCACGGAGAGGCTCTGCCTAAGGAGAAGTGGGCTGGCATTTTCATGGACCTGGGGTGCCCCAGCCACAGCCCCCCTCTCCAACCAGGCTGTCTTCCCACCGAGCTTTCCTCAAAGATCTCTCATGAAGTCCTCCAGAACCTCCAAATCTCTAAATTCAAGGGCCTTTGGCTTCGGTGACTCCTTAGGAGACCCTTCTCCTAGTCGCCATCCCTGGAGAAATAACTCAGGGGCAAACCTCAGGGGCACTGTCTACAGGGGGCTGAGGAACTCAGCTGGACGGGGCTTCCAGGGACCTGGGAGACCCGCAGCAGGAGCCAACATATAAAATCTCCTCACGCGGGGTCGGATGTGGCTCAACTGGTTGGGTGTCCGTCTCCCATATGGAGGGACCCGGGTTCGATTCCTGGGACCTCCCCGTAAAAAAAAAAAAAAAAAAAAATCTCCTCACGCTGGATCAGAGCAAATGGCGTGGGTTTTGCCCAGCGGTCTCCGTGGTGGGTGGGCAGGGGTTTTGCCCTGAGGAGCGAGGAGGGGGCAGGGATTGTTAGAACACAAGCACCTCATCAGAAGTGGAGGTAGAAGTTGTAGCAGTGATTATAATAATAGCTCCCGTTTCTTGAGCGACCCTTCTGGGTCGAACGCTTAATTATATATTATCTCTAGTCCTCACAGGCACTGTGTGGTGCAGGTGGGTATTGGTAGATTTGCTGCAGCTGGCATATGACCCAGCTAGGATTAGAATCTGTGTCTCATCTAGCTGCAAAGCCTGCTTTCTTCACTCCTATGTGTGCTTTAGGCTTGAGGGACTAATGAAAGCATGTGTAAAAAAGACTCTGGGATCTGAGGGTGACCAGAAGCTAGACATGAGTCAACAAGGTAATGGAGCTTTCCCAAAAGTTAGTTTGGGTGCATTAAGAGAAGTATAACATCCTCAACAAGGAAGGGGAGAGTCCTGCTCTATGGCTGGAGAAGTGTGTTTGGTTCTGGCTGCCACCCTTTAGGAAGAAAATAGGCCATGAGTTGCAAGCTCGAATGCCTATAGGGGCCAGACAGATACCAAAAATGAAGTGGGTCATGCGTAATACAATAGGGATTGGTGACAACTGTGGCAAACTGGTGCTTCTTGGTTGGCCTCAGCCCATTTTTGCCTCGTAGAAATGAGGGACAGGTTTTTGACTTTTCAAGAGAAGATGGAAATCTGGATCTCTGTCCAAAAACTCTGTGGATTTAAAATAAAACACTCTGGGGCCAAACATAACACATCTGCAGCCCTTGTTTAGCCAATGAGCCTGCCAATCTGTGCCTTCTGGAGAGCAGGGCAGGTCAGAGGAGCGACCAAGCCCAGGCTCCAGTCCTGTGAGGCATATAAGGAGAAACAAAGGGAATTGGGGCCTGGAGAGCAGCAGACTGAGGGAGCATGCTCCTCTCCCTTCAAACATCTAAAAGACTTCAAGGTGCCAGAGAAAGTGGAGGCAGCCTGCAGGAGTCCAGGGGGTGGTGGAGGATTGAGGTCCCTCTGGGAGAAGGGGTTTGACCTCACCTAAGGAGAAACTTTCTGCCAGTCCAAGGGATCAACACTGGAATGGACTGCCCTGGGCTGCAGAAAATTTTTTGGCAGTAGAGTCGAAGGCTGCATCATTTTAGGTTGTTAGAGGATTCAGGAAGCCCCAAAGTCCCACCATTCCGTAGTTCATCCATTTCTATGCTATGGAACACAACCTCCAGGTGGAAGATTCCCTCGTCAGCAGTCCCAGCTTGCCGCCCAAGCCCTGTCGGTGACTGCTTTTGAAGCTTTTTACAAGATTTTCCCAAGTACTTGTCAAGGGGTCCTCTCCTTGAGGCTCCCAGGCTCGCCACAGCCTCCGAGCCCACCCCAGGACAAACTACCCTAGGAAAGTTCTGCCACACTCTGCCCCCTACCAAACGGTTCCAGACTTACTTCCATGGGGACCTCAAGCCCGATTTGGGCTCGAGCTGACTCTACCTCCCGGAGCTGCGTACCTCCTTCTGGCGGGTTAAGCGAGTCTCCAGCTCCCGGACTCTCTTCTGTTCCTCCTCTAACGCTTCCTTTGCTCTGTTTTTCTCTTCCACAATGCTTTCTTCCAAAACCTGGAAGGTGATGACCATCGTTCAACAGACGTAGCCATTGTGGCAGGAGTCGAGCGTCTGTGCCAGGCACTGCCTGGATTAGCTCCTCATTCCTTACCTCAGCATGGCAGAGGCCTCAGAGCATGAGATCTGGAGTCTGACGGGCGAGTGAGAAGCTACTGAAGCCTCAGTTTCCCTATCTATGCAACAGGTCGGAGTACTTACTGCATTGGGTTGCTGTGAGGAGGAGATGAGATGAAGAAGGTAAAATGCTGGCACTGTGCCTGGCAATTGATAACATTCACTAATAAGGGTCCGTCACTTCTTTTGTCATCCTCACTTTGCAGAGGAGGAAATGGGTTGGCAAACTACGGCCAATGGCCCAAATCTAACCTGCCACCTGTTTTCGTAAATAAAGTTTTATTGGAACACCGCCATGCCCATTGTTGTCTATGGCTGTTTTGTGTTACAGCATCAGTGCTGAGTAATCACTATGGAAACCGTATGGCCTGCAACACAGAAAATATTTACCATCAGGCCCTTTACAAAAAAAAATTGCCAACCTCTGATCCAACCCCTTAGGGTGTGCGCAAACCAGGTGAACATTATTAACAATGATTGGTAAGAGAAGATAAGGTTGAGGAAGGAACCAAGAATTTCTTACCACTGAAAAAGGAGTCCTCAAACAAGACAGGATTCCTGAGAGGGAGCCTAATTAATGCTTCCACACACTTATTTTCAGAAAGGGTGGGGTATCATATGGTGTGAGGAAGAGTCATTTAAAACTGGGGCACCTGGCACTAAAGCCCGAGAAAGAACTTTCCGGTGGGCCCCTAGGGTCAAGCCGATCAGCTTAGGTTGAGAAGCAGCCCTCGGTGGGAGCAATAATGCACAGGAGGGGCTTCCTCTCTCGGCAAGGGGTAGAGTGCGAGCTGAGGGCTGTGGAGTTTCAGTGGGGGCTGGAAGGCAGCCTTTGGAACATGGTCTTGTTCGATGTTACCAACGAGTGTTTGGGAGGCTCAGACTGGCGCCCAAAGCTGGGTTTAATGTGGTGGGAGGCAACACGGAAGACTGACAATGGAAAAATCAATCCAAAAATGGAAAAACAAGACACACTGGGAAAGCTGATGCCGGGGATTAAAGGTCATCAGAGAGGAGGAGAAAGTAGGTGAAGAGCTTGGCGAAGTTTCAAGATTTCTAGGTGCTTTCTGGCCCTCCCGCCACCCCAATTTCAAAGTGAAAAGCACGGGCTTTTTCTCTAATTGGGCTTCCAAATGCGCACACTTGGTTTACTAGCATTACTGCTAGCATTTATGCGGTGCATACACCACCATTTTGGTCAGCTGGTTCTTCCTCTTGAAACTTTTCTTTCAGGAAAGGCAGAAAGGCAGAGGAAGAGGCCAAGAGAAGAGGTAGATGGAGGAGAGGTATTTCTTGTGAAACTGGGCATGAATTAGAGGACAGATACAAAGGGGGCAGGGGCAGGAAGTGGATGTGGCTCAAGCAATTGGGCTCCCGCCTGCCACAGGAGAGGCCCATGGTTCAGTTCCCGGTGCCTCCTAAAGAAGACAGCGAGCTGGCACAATGGGCAGGCGCGGCAAGCTGACACAACAAGATGCAAAAAGAGACACAAGAAGAAAAACACAATGAGAGACACAAGAGACACAACAAAGCAGGGAACGGAGGTGGTTCAAGCAATTAGGTGCCTCCCTCCCACATTGGAGGTCCAGGGTTCAGTTCCCGGTACCTTTTAAAGAAACAAAGAAGATGATAGACATAGCAAGTGCAAGCAACGAGGGGGTGGGGAGAAATAAATAAATAAATTAAATAAATCTTAAAAAAAAAAAAAAACACACCAAAAAACCCCCAAAAGGGGCAGGGACTTGGAAAGTGGGTGTGAGTGGCTGGTGAAGAGCGGCCAAGGTGGGGGTACCAAGGAAGCGGCGGCCCGTCCTTCCGCACCTCTGCTGGGGAAGAAAGGAGGTGCCGGGAGGAGTCAGGGCTGGCGGATCTGGGTGCCGCTGCCTTGCTGTAGGTGGCAGGAGGGAACGGCTCAGCTCCCAAGAGCCCTTGCCCTCGGCAGCAGTTCTCAGCAAGGAGTTCTTACGAATCCCAGAGCATAGGCTGTGCGCTCACAAGGGCAGGACCCCTGGGTCAGGGGCCAGGCCTCAGGACTTTTAAATCTCCTAAATGACAAAAGTGCCGCCAAAGTCAGGAACCTCTGATCTAGGATGAAGGTAGTTAAACTCAAGGCATTTCCCTGAATATGGTTATATAAAGGGGGCAAACTCTAAGACAGGGGTTCTTAACCAGGGGTCCGTGGAAAGATTTCAGGGGGTCCATGACCTTGCATTAAAAAAAACCCAACTCAATTAGATGTCCAACAAGATATGCGTGTTGCCTTCTCAAACACTACACCACAGTTTAATGTTCTTATTCAAGAGAAACAACAGTCTGCACATTGACGTGTCTTTAAAAAATAAAATTTAACTTTAACTTTCCTATATTTTTGATGTATTGGATTATTATTTAATGTGTTAAGAAAGAAGCACATATGTATAGTATTATATCATGTTTTTTATTTTAGTAACTATTTCAATCTTTGTAACTGTATTTTATGCATTTAAAAACATTCTTCTTATGGGCACGTGTTAATGCGAGTGTGATCTATTTATTAAATAACACACAGTGCAGCGTGGACTTAGTATGAATTTTATTCTGATGTAGCGTGTTCTGAGTGCAGTGGATAACTGCCTGCAAGGAGTTTGGCAAGGATGACGGAGCTGGTTTTATGATGCTGTGGGAAAACTTGAATTTCTAAATGTTTGCCGAAAATGACCGTTTGAACAGATATTGAACTGTGTTAGATTATCAGGTATTGAAATTATGGGAAAGTTGTAAAACATAATTTTGAAAAATCCTAAAATTTAATTTAAAGACATGCCGATGTTGGGTGTCATAAAACTATCAGCTGCTAATTCTGAGAAGGGGTCCGTGGTTTTCACCTGACTGGCAAAGGGGTCCATGGAACAAAAAAGGTTAAGAACCCCTACTCTAAGAGAGTGGTGAGAACTGGCTTATTATTAAGTGCAGATTCTGGCCTTCTCCAGAGATTCTCATTCAGTGGGTCTGGGCAGAGCTCAAGAATCTGTATTTTTAACGAGCAGCCAGGTGGTTCTTATGCGGCAACTTTGGGAAAATCTTCCACTAAGCCCTTGCTCCTGAAAATGTGGTCTGTGGCCCTGTAGCATCAGCACCAGCTGGGAGCTTGTTAGAAATGCACTAAGCCCGGACTTACCGAGACAGAATCTGCATTTGAACAAGATCCCCAGATGATTGATTATATCGCTGTAAGGTATCCTCTGATTGGCCTAGTTTCTAGAAAGCTACCTAGCAATTTTGGCCATTTGCTTTCCCTGATTTGTATAAAGAGAAAGTAAAAGACTGAAATAATGTGAAGTTGGTCTTGCACATACTTCGTCTGATGGTTACAAACCAGCACCTGCAACAAGCACCCTGGTTTGTGAAAACAACAGTGCAACGGAGGGTGAGAATTAACAAATAAGTATGATTACTTAATCACTGTACTGATGCCCATAAAGGAAAATAAAAGGTTACTATCTGAAATTGCTGGAACCGGCTGGATTTAGCCCAGACCTGCAACTGGGATGGTCATTCTAAACAGGTCCCCCCCTGGTGATGGTCACTCTAGCTTTAGCCTCACTCTTGCGAATGCTCACAATTGTGACGGCAATTCCAGACTGACCTTATCCTTGTTTATGGCTACACCAAAACTAGGCTCACTGTACCCTCCTCTGTTTAATATCCATATGACAAACCTTGTAACGACCTTTGTTCTCAATACCCCATCCCAAATCCTTGTGGCTGGCCCTGGCTTGGTACTGTACCCACCCCCATTCCTGTTCAACCCCTTAATGTTTATTAATGAAGGAATCTGTGTCCAGCTCCACCCTAATTATTCACTAGCACCCCGAGGTTATAAACCATTAGAATTTCTGCTGATCCAAGAGGTGGTTTTTGGGCCGCCTAAAGCAACTGCCATTTGTTTGCACAAACAAACTCTTTGTCTCTCTGAAACCCTGATGTCTCAGGAATGGGATTAAAGATGCATTGGGAGAAAAGAAGCCACTTTTGCTCGGTATCAGCAGCAACAAGTAAACAAACAAGGTACCATTTCTGGGAAATTTTGGTAATCTTGCCTTTTCACATTGCATTTACTCTGAGTTTTGGAACTCCAGTTCCATGTTAGTTCCTCAAAAACCATTCACCATGTTTCATTTAGCTCCATGGAGCCAAATAAGGAGTTGCTGAGATTTTCCCATATAAGTACATGTTCTCAATTTCTGATAGAAAAAGGCATTTCACCAGTATTCTGGTGTAAAGAAAATGAAGGGCCACCTTACCGCTTTCTCTTCCTTCAGCTGTTTGACCCTGGCTTTCAGCCTGTCCTCTTCGTCTAGCCTCTCCTCGTACAGCTGCTTCTTCTCTGCCAGATGCTCCTGCAGCTTTTCCTTCAGCAAAGACTGCTGAGATTCCTGGAAACTGTCCATCTTGATCTGAAATGAGAGAAGAGGGAAGTGAAGTTGATGGGGGAACAGAACTAAGGAGTCATTTCCACATTTCTTTACAAGTTATTTACCTTTGGAGTGTGTGTGATGGGAAACAAAGGTTTACACAAAGCTTTACTAAAGATGCAGAAAAACTGCTTAGCCTCGTTACTAGTAGGGAAACGGTCAGGTGTAGTGGTTAAGAACCCAGACTCTGGATCTAGATAGAATCCCAGCTCTAGTTCTTTCTAGATGCTTCCTTGTCTAGAAAATGAGGATGCTAATAGCATCTACCTCATAGAGTTTAAAGATTTAATGAGTTAATGATAGAAAGCTTTTAGCACAATGCTCAGCATGTAGCAGATGCTCAGTAAATTGTAGCTAGTATATTAAGTTATTGTTTTCTGAGAGTAAGAGAAAAAGCAGTGCGCTAAGAGCCAGGAGGTCAGGAGGCCTGAACTTTTGTCTTGATTCTTCCACCAACTAGCTGTGTGACTTTTGAAAAATTCACCTAGCCTCTCTGGATTTCAGTATCCATATCTATAAAATAAGGAGAATCGACTAGATCAGGGGTTGGCAAACTACAGTCCACAGACCAAATCTGGTCTACTACCTATTTTTTGTAAATAAAGTTTTATTGGAATGCAGCCATGTCCTGTAGTAGCTTGAATTACGTACCCGTTTAGACATGGGCACCCAATTGCTTGAGCCACATCCATTACTGGACATGCTATTTTTTTTTTTTTTTTTAAGATTTATTTATTTCTCCCCACCCCCTTGTTGTTTGCATTTATTGTGTCTGTTTCTTATGTGCTGGTCTTCTCTTTAGGAGGCACTGGGAACTGAACCGGGACCTCTGATGTGGGAGGGTGGCTTGAGCCACCTCCACTCCCTGCTTTGTTGTGTCACTCATTATGTTTTTCCTCCTTGTGTCTCTTGTTGCGTCATCTTGTTGCATCAGCTTGCCACGCCTGCCCGTCACGTCAGCTCACTGTCTTGCTCACCTTCTCCAGGAGGCACCGGAAATCGAACCAGGGACCTCCCATGTGGTAGGCGGGAGCTCAATTGCTTGAGCCACATCTGCTCCCCCCCGCCACCATGTTCTTAATCTTTTTTTTCAATTTTACCAGGAGGTCCTGGAACCCAGGTCCCTCCATATGGGAGACAGACACCCAACCATTTGAGCCACATCTGTCCCCAATGTTCTTAATCTTAATCCACATTCCTGTGGTAAGAACCCATTGTAAATAGGATCTCTTAGAGATGTTTTTTAGGTTAAGGTGTGGCCTAATTGAATGAGTTTGGGTCTTAATCTGGATTTGTGGAGTCCTTTGAAACCAGACATCAGCAGGAACCCAGAAGAGAGAGAAGAGGACATTGCCATGTGACAGGAAAGCCAAGGATTGCTGGTCAGGCAGAATGCTAGCAACTGTGGTAGGAAGCAAGCCTCTAGCCTCCGAAACCATGAGCCAATAAATTCTTGTTGTTTCAGCCAAAGTCATTTTGTGGTTTTTGTGGCAGCAGCCTGGGAAACTAAGATATGCCTATTCATTTATATAATGTCTATGGCTGCTTTCATGCTACAGCAGCAGAGTGGAACAGGTGAAGCAGAGATGGCGTGGCTCACAAAGCCTAAAATATTTACCATCTGGCTCTTTACAGGAAAAGTTTGCTGGCGCCTGGACTAGGTGGTCTCCATGGTTGATCATAATAATGGTGGTCCCCCTTCTTCACCCTCCCTCTATCCATGTCTTTTGCTCTGTAATTCTCAGTGCGTTCCCACATCCTACCCCTGACACTGAACTTGGCCATGGGACTTAACAATGGGATGTTAACAGATGGGACATAAGCAGAGGACTGAAAAGTGCTGCATGATTGGGCTTGCTCTTTCTTGCACCTCTGCCATGGCCATCTGTACATGCCCAGGAGAGCCTGTTGGAGCAGAGGAGAGTTGCTTCAGCTGAGGCCAGCCAAGATCAGCCAAAGGCCAGCTGACACCCAGATGCGAGACAAGCCCATCCAAGATCAGCAGAGCCATCTAGCTGCCTAGCCCAGATCCATGAGCAGTAAAGGCCACTAAAGTTTCGTGTTTGTTTATTATACAACATTATTAAGGCAATAGCTATTGGAGTGAGGCAATCCCTAAGGATTGTTTGGCCTCTAAAATGTTCCCCTTAATTAGCTTTTGGTAAATCTGCTGCCTGCACTGCAGATAGCTGCATTTCTTTCCACTGCATTTAATCAACAAAATTCTCAAAATCTGATGGCATGTAAGTCTTTCAGGCTTTTGACAGAAGAAAACAAGCGGTGTGGTCAGCCCAGGAGACCAGACAGGGACCAGCCACCTGAACTTGCCCTTGCCTTCCCGGATGACCCTCAGCTACCCTGTCTGAATCTCTTCGCATGAAAATGGAGTCATCATTTCACCTCTTGGAGAATGTGCATGAGTAACTAAAAGAGAGAAAGTGGGATTCAAGCACGTGGTGCTGTAAATGGCAAGGGGGAGCTGAGACGAACAGATAAAAAAAAGAAACGAAAAGATTACCTGAAGTTCGTGGATCTGGTTCGTAATTTTCTGATAATGTTCCAGAAGATATTTCAGATACAAAGACAGTCCTTAGAAGGAGAAACAAGAAGAAAATAAGTATCAATGCAATTCAACTTCTTTGCTTTCTGAATAATGTCTTAAAGCTTGCAGGCAGGTGGCTGAGGCTCAAATCTAAGCTTCTCTTTGGAGGTGGAAAAGAAAAACCCACCAGTAGCACACCTAAGCGTTACTAAGTGTCTCCTGTGTGTAAAGCAGTGTGCTAGGTTTGGGGGGAAGATACAACGAGGCTGGGTCCTCAAGGGGCTTATAGTTTAGTCTGAGAGAGGAGGTATAAACAGACTGTGGGAAACATGAACTACACGCAGCGTGCAAGTATCTGCTGGAGGAGGGAGGACGCGTGAGGGTCTGAGGGAAAGTCATCCGTCCAGAGGGAGCAGAGAAGGCTCCATGGTCGAGGAGCCATGGAGTGTGGGCAGTGTAGGGAAGGCAGCCTTTGGAGAATGGGAGGGAGGGCTTTTCAGAGGGGGCGATATGGTCGGCTCCATAATGGTCCCAAAGATATCCATCCTAATTCCTGGTACCTGGGAATTCTACCTTATGTAGCAAAAGGAATTTGGCAGATGTGATTAAGCCACAGATTTTTTTTTTTTAATTTATTTTTATTGTGGGTAAAAATCAAAATTCTCACAATATATACAAACATTTGCAAAATGATATATAAATTTATATGCATATATGTGTATTTGCTTACAAAAATGTTATTTATATATATATATACACATATATTTTAAGAGGTGCTTAGATTACCCAAAACACTACACGGAACCCACTGGGATTCCCATGTTACCCACCTCCCACACCTCCCACCACATCCCACACAAACATCTCCCACAAGTGTGGCCCATCACCTTCAATGGACTTACACATCCTGGAGCCTTGCCACCAACCATAGATCACAGCGTAGACCACACTCTCTCCCACTCAGTTCTGAGTGGTGTGTGCTGATTTAAAATGGCCTACATCCGTTGCCACAACAGTACTCAGGACAACCTCCAACTCCCAAAGAAGCCCTGTATTTCAACTGCTCATCCCCTCCCTACCCCAAAAGTGTCAAGTGACCACTGGCTCCACCTCATTGTTATAATTTCTTGCATTGCTAGAATCACCATATGTGAACAAGAGAATACCATCAAGTCCACTCTAGTCCATAGTTCTTCCCCCAATCCTGAGGGGACTGGGATGGTGATGTCCACTCCAACTCCAAGTGAGAGAGGGCTTATATCCCATGGATATGGTGGGTGGGATGATCCTGCCTGCAGATGCAGGCCTTCTCCATTCCCTGGGATGGCCATTGCCCATCGTTGTCTCCTCACCAGGTGACTTGGATGAGTCCATTGAGCTGTAGGGTAGGAGTTGCAGCTCCACCTAGATTTCATGCACACCTGGCACATAGGTAGGCAGGAGGCTCCAGTCTCTGGAAGTATACCTAAAAACTCCAGCATCACATATAGGTTTGAATAGAAGGGACTGGTGAACCATGTGCAGGGAGGACTTATTTGAGTCTAATTCTGTCACTCTCAGGAGCACAGATTCCAAAATAGAACCCACTGATAAGGCATCAGTCTCTGGGGCTATCCCCCCTTATATAGGACCAGGGTGTCTCCGGAGCTCTCAGGAACCCCTCTGAGTGGGGTGATAGGCACTTAGATGTTCTATGAGCTCCTACTGAGGTGTGCGTAAGAGTTACCTCTGGGATGACCTCCCGACTCTCTTTGAAGTCTCTTAGCCACTTGAACTCATTTGTCTTTACCATTTCCCCCTTTTATTCAAGGTCTTTTTCCAGTTGTGTTGCCAGTTGGCACTTGGTATTAATCCCTTGTTGCCAGGGAGGCTCATCCCCAGGAGTCATGTCCCATCCTGCGGGAAAGGTAATGCATTCATATGCTGAGTTTGGCTTAGAGAGAGGCCACATTTGAGCAACAAGGAGGCTCTCAGGTGGCAACCCTTAGGTACCCCATAACAGTAGGCTAAGTATCAATTACAAGAGCAAAGACTCATAAGGCAATGTCCCTCGCCTCTGCCCACTAAATGCCAGGAGCACTCTCCAGTTGTGTAAAGCAAATACATTCCCGGATATTGTCCAATGTGCTCTGAGGTTAGAGGACCACTGGGTTAGAGGCAGGGAGCTTGGCTAAGAGCCCGAGAGACATCCAGGAGTTCAGTGTTGACATTCTGGACGAGGATGGGAGAAGCATGGATAAGAAGCAAAAGTGAGAGGAAAAAAGCTTTTTTTCAGGGCTAGAACCGTGGCTCCACTGACAAAAAGAGGAGGGAAATGGGATGGGGGGAGGCAAGGAGCAAGCAAGCTCTGTTCCAGATGTGTTGACTTTAAAAGGTCAGGAGGCAGCGGGATAGGCTGAGCGGGCAAGGCCAGCACCAGCCCACAAAGGATCTTTCTGTATATTAGGAAAGGGCACCCTACCTGCTGGGGGACATGGCCCTGGGTCAGGGGCCCCCACCTGCTGCCTCGGAAGGACTCCTGGCAGCCCTGCATGCTGGATGTCCCCGTCTGGTCATCACTACATACGAGTGGCTCTTGATGAACACAGGGTGGAGAGATTTTTCGATAGAAAGGAGACAAAAGAGGGGAGCCCCAAGGATGCATCTGGGAAAACACTCGAGTTATGGACAGGAATAACGGAAGGGGACTGCCAAGAACAGACAGAAAGCACCAGGAGGGAGGAAGTGTGTGCCAGGCCCTTAGGAGTGAAAAGGTGAGAGGGTTTCAAGAGAACCAAGAGCCGGAGAGAATGGCCTTGGGACAGATGGGGGGTCTGTTGATGCAGGAGGATTCCAGGCCAGTTGGACAGCAGGGGCTGAAGCAAAGGGACAAAGACGTAGGAAGTTGGTGATAAAGGTCAAGATCATGGGTGTCACAGGAGTTAAAAGAGGATAGAAAAGGTTCTAGAGAAGCAGTGGGTCCCATTGAAAAATTATATTTTCAAGATGGCAGAGACATTTTGAAGTGCATGTTTGATGGCAAAGGGGAAGGAGCTAAAAGGGAAAGACTGTAGATGCCAGAGAAGGGGACAAAATTTGGGACCTTGTGTACAAGGTCCCCTGGGAAGGAGAGAGAAGGGGAGACACAAATAAGAGAGGGAAGAGCTTCATCAGGAAGTAGGTGGGGGAGATGGAGGGTGGGAAGAAGAGATGGGAAATGAGAGAAAAAGGAAGGGAGTTGAGCATGCCTCAGACCCTGCTTTTCTCCAACTTTCTAAGCACTGCCAGCAGGAAAGAGTGAGAATTATATTATTATAAAAATAGCTATTCAAGTACCAAGCGCCTGTTAAGTGCCAGGAGTTTTACCCATGTTAGTCTCCAATCATTATAAACAACCCAACAGGGAAAGTATTTGCAATTTATAGATTTGCAAACGCAGACAACAGACACTCAGCAAGGGGAAGCCACAGAGCTGGTAAGTGACAGAACCTGCATTCAGACCAGCTTTGTCACTGTCTTTTCAAAGAGATGGGAGACTGCACAGTGAAGGTTTGGACTGGCTAACGTGAGGCGTGCACTGGGAGGGGTACGTTCCAATGACGCCGAGATGGCAGGGAAGCCTGTGCGGCGTGGGCTTGGGCTATGGGATCTGTCGCAGACATGGATTTGCAGGGGCGAAATTGGGATGGGTCTGGAACTTGGCTCAGAGTCAACTTGTGACCCAGGAAACAAAGGGGAAGGATCAAATCATGGTGGGTTCCAAAGAGGATTAAAAGGACAAGGGACTCAAATGAGGGTGTCGAAAGTGGGGAGGGGAATGTTTGGTCCTGTTTCTAGACTAGACAATGAACTGTTTCCCTCTTTGGGAGAAGTAGCAATTCTTTATTATATTTCTGGTTACAAAAGTTATATGCGTTCATTACAAAAACCCAAACGTTACAGAAATCCACGGCATGGAAAGTGTTCCTGCTGTATCTTCCGTGTTCCACGCAGGGGTTGGCACACTGTAGGTCCTCAATAAAAAGTGTTTAAGGACTGAACTGAATGTTCTATGTAATCCCATCCTGCGGCTATAGTTTGATGTTTTTTTCCTCCAGATTTTTCTTTGTCAGATGCTGACTTTTTAAAAAACAAAAACGGGAGAACACTATGTATATTGTATTGCAATGTGCATTTTTTTTCCCTTTTAAAGATACTGTATATCTTGGAAACCTGAAAAAGAACGATTTTTCGTGTATGTAGGAAAGTCTTTCATCTGTAACAGAGCCTTGCAGAAATAGACACAAATAACCGAGCTTGCAGAGAAAAATGTAAAAAGTCCTTTCTTCCCCTTATCAAAAGACGCCTGAGAAAGCAGGCAGGGGGAGCATGTGGCATCAGCGTTCAAGGTCCCTCCCCAGCCGCCACCAGATGTCACCAATCAGACCTTCAGCAGCCTCACACCCTTGTTGCTATCTTCTGGGCCACTCAAGATGTCACCAAATAATACATCACTAGCCTGGGGGGTCCTGGGGGGGCTTTATCCCAGGATAGACGAACCTAGTTGTGGCTAGTTTCATCACATAGGACAGTGTCCTAAAAGGCAGGTAGCGTGGTGGCTGAGACGTTTCGAGGGCAGAGGGACCTGGGTGGAGTCGCAGCTCTACCACTTGGCAGCTGGGGCACAAGTCAACTGTGTGACTTTAGGAAGGAGACCTAGAAAGGGCTCTTTGGGCTTCAACCCAGCTGAGTGTTCAGGCCTAAGAAAACCCGGTTGTTGCCAAGTGGAGGTGCGGTAGGGGTGCCAGGTAAAGTCGCTCTGGTGTGACCCAATCAGGCTGCACTGCCTGCACACATCCTGCCCGCTGCCACCCACATGTGGGTCAAGTCCAATCAACAAATACTTGAGGCTGACGACAAGAGCAGCTCCCGCTTCCTGGGGGCTTACTGTGTCCCAGGCATCCCATTGTGTGAGCCTCACAGTCACCTTATGAGGTTTTATCCCCATTTTACAAACGAGTACACAGAGGCACAGAGAAGTCAAATAACTTGCCCACACAACTGTTAAGTCAACTAGGAGTTGAGACTCACCCCGTGACAAGGGGTTTCCAAAGCCCAAACTCGGAACCATCCCACTACGGCGCAATGGGCTTTATTCGGTTATGGCTCGTGGTGTGTGTTGCATGCGGTTCACCTAAATTCTGTCTCTGCCCAGTTCGTTCCAGCACTTGTCCTCTGGGAACTGGGCGTGTAGCTGGTACCTCTCTGGATCTTCAGAAGTGTGGGCCACAGAAAGAACCCAGACATTGGCATCACAAAGACCCTGGATTGGTTCTGTGGCCTTGGGCAAGTTTCTTTTTTCTTTGTTTTTTTTTTTAGGAGGTGTGTGTGTGTGGGGGGGAATTGCACCCCGGACTTCGTACATGGGAAAATGGGAAAAAGGCGCTCAACCACTGAGGTACACCCACTCCCCATGGGCAAGTTTCTTAATGTCACTGAGCCTCAGGTTCTTTACCTAGCTCATTGTGTTGGTGGGAGGATAAAAGCACACAATGCGTATAAAACACATAACACAGTGCTAAGCACCCAGGAGGAACTAAATAAACGGAGGCTCCCACCCTTTTCTCAGAAACTGAACAAAGAAGGCCCCTTAGAGTGTGGAGGGTGATGGACAGGTGGGGGAAGCCCTGCTGGCCTTGGTAATGGGAAGTACCTTGAACCACCTTATCCTGGTGGAATAATCACAAATAGTTTTTGAGCCACAGTCGACTCATTTCTAAGGTGAGGATAATGGTGTCTGCCTCATAGGGTTATTGTGAGGATCAATTGAGATATGTACGTAAACTGGTTAGGAGTTTATAGACTGTAAAGTGCTCAATAATGAGGGACTATCCCCATCATCATCATCATCACTGTCATCACTATCCTCATCACCATCCTCATCACCATCATCACCGTCATTGTCGCCATCACCCTCTTCCCCTTCTCCTCCCCCTTGTGAAGATGGCTCTGGGCTTGGCATTAGGTACAGTGGTAGAGAAGATGGGGCGTACTTTCGTTCAGACCTTTCTTGTAGTCTTTTGGCCATAATATTCCTCCCTCTCTCCCTTCTTTCCTTCCTTCCTTCACTTGCTATGTGGCACATGCTTGTCTAGGTGCTGGGGATACGTCACGAATAGCCACCTCCAGACCAGATTTCCAGGAGACGACCGCCCCTGGCAGCTTGTCTTGGAGGGCTCCTGGGCACCTCTTACCTATCTTTCCACTCAAAGCTGGTCTTCCTCTTGTGTTTTGTACTCTGGATTTTAGTGAAGGAATCACAAATTTCCTTTGATACAAGCCAGAACCAAGAGGTAAGTGGCCCCCCACCTCCTCGCTTCCAATCATATCCAACACCGTCACCAAGGCCTGCTGAGTTTCCTCTTAAATGCCTGGCAATTTCTCTTTCTCCATTCCTAACCCCACCCTTTGTGGGCCCCATCTTCTCTTCTGATGGCCTCCTAACCCATCTCCTGGTGCTCCATGCTGGCCACCTTCCAGTAAGTTCTCCACTTGCAGCCAAGACAATTGTCCCAAAATGCAAACCTGTTTCATCAGTTCCTTATTTAAAGCCTTTTGCTGACTTCTCCCTGCTCTTAGGATGAAGCAGAGCTTCTTACCAGGGCCCTGCCAGTCCTGCAGGATGCAGCCCGTCAGTGTCAGCAGCCTTGCCCTGCCCCTCGCCTTGCCCCTCACCTGCCTCTTGGCTGCCCCTCGCCTGCCCCTCGCCCCACGTCCTTGCCTGCCCCTCGCCTGCCCCTCGTCTTGCCCCTCGCCCCACGTCCTTGCCTGCCCACTCGCCCTGCCCCTTGCCCTGCCCCTCGCCTGCCCCTTGCCCTGCCCCTTGCCCTGCCCCTCACCCCACATCCTTGCCTGCCCACTCGCCCTGCCCCTCGCCTGCCCCTTGCCCTGCCCCTCGTCCTGCCCCTCGCCTGCCCACTCACCCTGCCCCTCGCCTGCCCCTTGCTCTGCCCCTCGTCTTGCCCCTCGCCCCACGTCCTTGCCTGCCCACTCGCCCTGCCCCTTGACTGCCCCTCGCCTGCCCCTCGCCCTGCCCCTCGCCCCACGTCCTTGCCTGCCCACTCGCCCTGCCCCTTGCCCTGCCCCTCGCCTGCCCCTTGCCCTGCCCCTCGCCCTGCCCCTTGCCTGCCCCTCGTCCTGCCCCTCGCCCTGCACCCACGTCTTTGAGACCCTGTGATAGCCAGCTCCTTGTACCTCGAGGACTTTGCCAGGTTACTCCCTCCTCCCGGAATGCTTTCCCCTCCCCTCTTTGGCGAGTAACTCCTCTTTTGGGACACTTGTATCCATTTCAGTTTTATCTTTGTTTTCCCATGAATGCCTTCCCCACCTCTTCCTGGACTGTAAGCTCTATGGGGGCAAAGATATTGCCTGCCCCCCTCCCAATATTTTATTGTGAAAGGTTTCAAGCATGTGGCAAAGTTGGAGGAATTTTGTGGGGAACACGTGCACATCCACAAACCTGTTTCGGATCCTGCTCTATCCCCGCCCTGCACAGAGCCTGCTGTCTGATAGGCATACAGGAAATCTTTGTTGGATAAAAGTGGTTCATCCTCTTCCACTTGTAGGATAACACCTCTTTTTTTTAAGTTGTTTTATTGAGATATATGCACATACCATACAATCTATCCAAAGTGTAGGATAAGGAAATATTTAGAGAGAGGTGAATAGACATATTGTATTATTCTTAAGTATGGGAAACTAGAAACAACTTAAATGCCCACTACAGGGAATTGGTTAAATAAATTATGGTGCATCCCACACGATGAAATTCCTTGCCGTGAATAACAGTGATGATGTAGAGCTTATGTACTGATATGGAAATGCATTCATGATGTAATATTAGGAAAAAAACTAACGAATATTGGGTATAAAAAAACAAAACAAAACAAAACAAAACAAAAAAAGAATTACCAGGTATAATATGTCACTACTTTTTGGTAAAATAAAACAAATTAATAAATGTGTAGGTAGTGCCTAATCTGCCAGGAACTATTTTAAGTACTTTACATATATTAATGCATTTTAATCCTCCCAACAAACCTAAGAGGTGGGTTATCTTATTATCACCGTTTTACAGGTAAGGAAACTGAGGCACAGAGAGGTTATGCAACTTGCTTGGAATCACACAGCTATTTCCATCGGAAAATGCCTCGAAAGTTACCCACAAAATATTAACAGTTGTTACTGCTGAGAAGTGGGATTTGGCATGATTTTGATTTAATTTTCCTATTGTCCTTGCAATGTCTTATTGTTCTTCAGTGATCATGTCCCACTTGTGTGTGTGTGTTTTAAAGGAAAATCACTTCTCAAGTGGAGAAGCAAAGTTAGTCTGGAGAAGGGAACAGTTGGCCACATACTCAAGAAGCCTTCCTCAACAGATGTCCCATCATGGTACGATTCCTCACGGCATTTTAGAGTCATGCAATATATAAGAAGGAAGTCCAAATAACCTTTGTCAGAGCTGGATAACTGGATCCCGACGTTCTGGAGGAGATGCTCCGTGTCCTTCAGCCAGGAGAGCGAGAGGCTCAGGATGTCCGCCGCCACCTTCTGGAGCCCCGAAACAGGTGGGCTCAGCTGGAGACCCTGAAGAAGGTCGACCTCCTTCCTCAGGTCACTGCTACAGCAAGACATTTTCATGCAAGCCTGCAAAGAGATGAGGGCATAGGGAGCCCAGGCACTGTGGCCAGAAATAGCGCCCGGCCAGACGAGCAAAGAACATTCTGGTGTCGCCGTGAATGCCCACAATGGGACGTGCCAGTTTTAGTGGATTTTTCTTTTTTTGGCAGCTTCCCCCACCCCCTCTAATTTGGACTTTTGGTGGTCAAAGTGACCCAGCTTTTAGGTGCATCCTGTTCTGAAGTCAAATTGCCACCTACAAGTTGGCTGAAATAAGAACCAAATTTGGCTACTTCTATTTCTGCCGAGATCAACACACAAGCTGGTCAGAAAGCTTGGCTCCCTGATTTGAAAGAATGCTGACAAGCAGACATTTGCCCAGACTCCCCGAATAGCTGCTGTTTATTTCCAGAGAAAGCAGAAGCAGCTGCCTGCTGCGATAGGAGATGTTCCAGTGTGTGCGTGAGGTGGTCCCATCTCCCCCAGAGTGGAAGGGGGTAAAATCTGCCTTTCCCCTGCTGGACCAAAAAATTAAATGCAAACAGCTAGCAGGAAAGTTTATTTGGTTCCTCTGGAAATAACATGGGGGCTTTTTTTTTTTCTGGAGTCTGAGGTTTCCCAAAGTCAGTATTTGAAGATGATCGGGCATCTTTTCTTAGCCATACAGAGCTTACCTGGGAAGCATTTTCTCAAATAAGTTTCTCCATCAAGAAAAAAGGTAGATTAAAAAGCAGAGCAGTCTGCCCAATCTGCTCCTTATATAGAATCCACTAAAGCTGGGCAGTTTCCCAAACAAGAGGCACAAAAATTAAGTAGAGGGGACATTTGTGAAAAGCACCTGGCAGCTGTCTAAGGATGTCTTCAGCTTGTCAATGTTCTCTGCGATTTCTTCTTTTCTGGAATTGCTGAGCTGGGTTTCCTTCTGCAGGGACCATTTTTTCTGCTGAAAGCTGATGTTGTCCTCAGTGACCTGAGTGATTTTCTCTATTAACTGGGGAATCAAAAGAAACAAAAAGATTTAAATTACATGGCAGTTCTGGGAGAAGGAGCACCGGAGAGCATCAACTTCAGTTCCCATCTCAGCAGGTGAGGACAGAGGTCCTGACACGTGCTGATAGCTCTGGAGGACATCAGTCCCATCACCAGGCCACGCTTCCTAGGACCAGAGCTTATGTGTTTGTCCCAGATTCATCTGCACTGTAGCAATAATTTATAACCCTCTGTCCCTAAGCAGAAGGGCAGGTTCTCCTACACCTGATGGGAACAGTCCACGGCACGGTTTCTGCCCACCTTTTGGCACAGAGTTGGAAAGAATAATTGGAAGAACTGTGCTGTCACAGTCAGTATAGCCAGAAGTTCCCCTCATTGCCATCTTTCTTCTTCCGAGGGAACAAGCCAGAACACATCAAGCGTGGAGGCAGCCCCTTTTCTCACAGCGCTAAGGAAGGTTAAACATGTGTGTCTGGAGATCAGAAATAGGCCTGACGGGTTTAATTTGATTTTTGCAGAAACATTTCAAGGGAGTTTCACTGGCTTTTACTTGAAAAGCCAGGAAATCCCATAAAAGCAAAACAAATCTTTATGGTGTAGCAACAGTGTGAAAAATATGTGCCACCAACAAAAACAGAAACATATGCTCCCAGGGTCTGGAATCCCAGATCCCCGGAGAAGAGAGTGGAGGAGTCCTGCCGTGAGAAAGCCAGACAAACCTGTTGATCGGAGATGAGTTTGTCCTGGCACGGCTTCGCGCGTCCGTAGGTGGCTTTGATGATCTGACTTCTGAAATGCTCAAGCTGCAAAGGGAAGGCGGCAAAGTCAGTGAGGGCGGCTGGAGCCAGCGAGCCTCGGAGTGGCACTTCCAACATGGGGGTCCAGGAGAAATCAGAAGCATCCACACGCCTTTAATGGGCGTTATGTGTTATTAAAACCTTTACCTCTCGCTGGAAGTGCCAGTGCCCATGGAAGAAAAGAGAACGGCGGGTTGTAATTAGTCTTTTGGCATGTGCCCTAGCCCAGCTGGTTCACATGGCCAAGACGCACGTCTTGAGCCCCCAGAGGAGGTGCTTGCTGCCACCTGGCCGATGGGAAGCCTGTGGCCGGGGGCACGCTTCGTAAATGCGAGGTTGGCACCAGACCGTGAAATAAATATTGAGGCTGTCGGCCCAGGTAAACTGTATAATCAGCAAGCATGCCTGGGGGAGAAGAACGCTCCGCCTCCTGCCATTTTGTGCCCTAGACTGTCAGCGTCCTGAAGACTATGTCTCCCGCATCCACCTCTGTATCCCTAGAGCCTGCTCCGGAGCCTGGTAGACAGTAGGCGCTCACAAAATGCCCACGGAAGGGCCGTCTACGGGAACATCTGCTAAAGCCAGGGTCCTCCAGCTCAGATTAGGCAGCTTTAAGGCAGTGTCTTCTGGGTGCCGGTGCATTCAGATTAAGGAGGGAAGAGTACAGTACAATTAAATCAGGGCTTAGAGAATTACAAGTCCAAGGTGTCCCGGATTCTATCCAGAAATTAGAGGCAGAGAGGCCCAGCTCTCTCTGGGAATTTACCAAAATGACACGCCCTGGCCTGGGTGTTTTGGTCCACTGGCAAAATCTGTATGGCAGTTAACATCACTACCTTGCTTGTGCCTCTGACTTTCAGGGTGCAGGGACAAAGCTCAGGTCACACTGGTGCCCTGGTGGAGGCTCGGATGAGTGGAAGTGCTGCAGGAGCTGGGCTGGGTGGCATGAAGGGGATTCTTTAAGGACTGTGGTTCTTGACTTTTTTGGGGGTTCACAGATACTTCTGATAATCCACTGAGTGTCATAGTGAGCTCCCTCTTCCAGTGGAAACAAAAAGTACAAACACATGTACACAAAATGTTTCACGGGTCCCCTAGAGACGTGGTTGCCAGCGGAAGGCCCCTGGTGGAGGAGATCCCCTTGCAGGGCATATTCTGGAGGATCATGTGCAGCCATCTTGGGTTCCTCCCATTTGCCCTCCTTTGGCCTTTGGTAAAGCCTCGCCGGCAGTGCTGGCCCTCACAGCTGTGCACAGGTAACAGGAAGGACCTCTGGGCCGTTAGAGGAGAAAACTGCAGACCAGGTAGGCCAGAGCCTGCCCACCACCAAGCCCTGGAACTTCTCCATCTAGCATGAACTTTGGACATTCTGGGGTTTCACTTTAGTGAAAGTGGCATTTCCTTGTGGACACTGTGCCCGGGAAGAAAGGCAGCGGTAAATGTCAAGATGGAAGATATTAGGGAGAAAAGACTGGAAGCACCAGTGGGATCAAGGGGCTCCAATCTTTCCCAAGAGGGAAGTGCAAGGCCAGTTGGTTGGAGAGGCATCGAGCCAGGGTGGGCTGCCTGGGCAGGGTCTTAGGCAATGGCAAACTATTAGAGTGGGGGGCTGCCCAGAAGGATCAACCTACTTAGAGACGTCCACTTGGACGCAGAAGCCACATTGAGTCTCTGCCCAGGAGATGAGTGGGAGAGTGGAACCACATCTGTCCTACCTCAGGCTGCCTGCCTCACTCGCCCCCACCAGCTGCTCAGGTCAGTGGGGAATGAGGACCAATGCAGGGGCCTCTGGAGCACGCCTACCTGACCTACTGCCCTTTCCAAATTGATTTTAATGAGGTTCTCTCTGTTCCCCATTTCTTGCAGCTGAAGCAATTTCCTTCTGGAATCCTCCTGAAGTTTCTCTTCAACCTGAAATGATGAAAGGATGCACTTGCTGCTAATGCAATCATAATGCACTCTGGGGGAAACCTCGTGGAGGTTTAATGGCTGTGGGGGCGACCCAGGAGGGGTAGGCACAGCTGCAGCCTGTGTGGCTGGGTCACAGATGTGAACGAGATGGAGGCTGGCTCATGAGGAGCTGCCCCCTGGGGGAAAGGACCACATCTGCAGTGTGTCCTTCTCCAGGCAACAAGCCCAGTTCCATCCCTAAACAAGCCGTGTGACCTAGGGAAAGTTACTTCACTGCTTGTGCCTCAGTGTCCTCACCTGTCAAGAGGGGAAGATGACAGCAGTACCCACTTTGCGGAGTTTCATAGGGATAAAAAAGGTTCAGAAGAGTGCCAGCCCTGGGCGAGAGTTCTATATGTGTGTTAGGTACTGCTGTAATCTGTAGACTGTGGGCGGAGAATAGCTACCTCGCAGCATCATTCCAATAACAAGTAATTCAGTGATTGGCCGTAACGGGGACTTGGCAAATTTTATTATCAGGTTTATTATCATTACTATTTGTCATTACCACTATTTGCACACTTACCAGTGGCAACAGCTATGGGAGGCTTGGGTAGGCAATGGCTATTAAAGTTTTGCAGCCTGCAAAGGAAGGGGTTTAAAATGGAAAAACTTGCTTCTTTATTTCCCCTTGCTTGGGCAACAGCCAACTCAAGAGGATTTTGGGGTGTTCAATGCTGCCCCCTGCTGGCCATTATGGGGTCCCTGTAGCTGTAGCTTGTGTGCGGTGGGTCAGCAAAAGGTTTGCTCAATTCATTTTTGACTCTTAAATGTTTAGTGAGCAGTACCTGCTAGGGCTCTGCTACTATCAAGAAGTAAGTCAAGCTCTCCTAAATGAAAGGAGTTTGTGCCGAAACAACTTTATTAGGGTGCTGAGGAGGGGTTGCACAGATTTCATTAAAAACCTAGAAAAGTCCCATACAGCTTTCCTCTGGGCAGTGTGGGGCAACGGAAAGAGCCTCTACCTAGCTGCGTTACCTGGAAAAAGCCTCATAACTCTCTGGGCCTTAGTTTCCTCACCGTACAATCCTTCTCTGTCTAAACATGCTCCGACTTTTACCTGTGCACCTTTTTTCATATGCTTCAAAAGCAAAACCTAAGAGAGTCCAAAATCCGTAGGTAAAGGCCTCAAACAGAGCCCTTCTCTATGTCCCCCATATGAATGGCCTCCCCCATCCCCCAGGCCAAACCCTCAGAGCCACCCTCCGCTGCTGCCCTGGCTCCCTCTCGCTCAGCTGCTCCGTTTCTCCACTCACTGCCAGCACCACTGCCGGAGCACAGGCCCTTGTCGCTGCATTCCGTGACCTATCAGCTGCTGAGCTCCCAGCCTGTGCAAGGACCTGGGCCAGGCGTGGGAAGTGATAATGGGCCTCCTCGCCCTGTGAGAGTCATCAGGCAACAGAGAGGCACCGTCTGGTGGCGCTTTCTGCAGTGTGAAGTGTCCTCCATGTCCTGTACGGTAGCCACCGACCACATCTGGCTATTGAGCACTTGCCATTGGGCTTGTGTGGCTGAGGAACTGAATTTTTTATTTTACCTAATTTTAATTAATTTCTATTTAAATAGCCACATGTGGCTAGTTACTATGTCACCGCCGTTGGGAGTCAGATGAACCTGGCTTCTAGTTTTGGCTTCCCCACCCCCTGGCTGTGTGGCTTTGGGCTCGTTACTTTATTCTGAGTCTTGATGGCCTCATCTGGAAAATGGGGATGATAATTTCTAGCTCACAGAGTTGTTGTGAGAATGTTTGTCATGATGCCTGTAACACAAGAAATTGTGGCTATCGTTTTCACCATTGTCATTAATCACAAATTTAATCATATTGGCCTCCACTTAAAGGCCCATTGCCTATGTAGTATACAGCCCAAGCACCAAAGCTAATGAAAAAAACCAAGCTAAAGACTCAAGAAGCCCATATGAACCCCAAACAGGATAAATAAGAATGAGCAACACCTAGAGAAAGCATAATCAAACTGCTGAAAGCCAAGGGAAAAGAAAGTCTGACAAGCAGACAGGGAAAAAAGATAACACAGAAGTGCTACAGTGAGATTATAGCTAACTTCTCAACAGACACAATGGGAGCCAAAAGATGACGGCATGATGTACTTAATGCTAGCTAAAGCGTACTGACAGAAAATAATTGCCAGTGTGGAATTCAATACTCAGTCAAAACACGTTTCAAGAATGAATGTCAGGGAGGGGATGTAGCCCAAGAGGTTGAGCGCCTGCTTCCCATGTATGAGGTCCTGGGTTCAATCCCTAGTACCTCCTAAAAAAAAAAGAATGAAGGTTAAATACGGACATTTTCAGACTCATACACACACACAAACACATCTGAGAGAATTTGTCATCAGCACAGCCACAGTGAAGGGAAGCTCTATAGGGAGTTCTTCAGGCTGAAGAAAAATGATCCCAGATGGATGACTGGCGATGTAGAAAAGATGAGCAATAGAAAGGTCATACGTGGATAAATATAAATGAATACTGACTGTGTAAAAATACCAACAGTATCTTTTAGGGTTTTAAATATAGAAAGAAGTTTAGAAAATGAAAACAATGGCATAGAGTCTTGGAGAGGGCAAATGAAGCTAAAATGTTTCAAAGTCATTGCGTTGTCCAAGAGGACATAATTATCAATTAATACTGGATTTTGGTAAGTCAAAGATGCATGTTGTTGTCTTACTATTATTAAAAGAGCAGCAAAAGAGTGAAAAATTTCCAAGCTAGTAGAGGGGAAAAGTGGACTAATAGAAAACCATCAACTAAAAAGAAGTCAAGAAAGCAGAGAAAAGGAACATAGCATAGGTGGTGCAACTGTCACTGACTGACCAAAAAGGTCAATTTAAACCCCACCCCAGTATATGAGCAAGTGCATTACATATAAATGGACTAAAAGACAAAGATGATCAAACTGGATTTGATAAAAACCAAATGCTAAAAAGAAAAAAACAAAACCTAAATGCTGTTTACAAGGAATATATCTAAACTGAAAACAAAGATTGACAGAAAAAGTATGAAAAAGAGATGCTATGAAAACTCTAACCAAAAGAAAGCTAGTGCAGCTGATGAAGCTATATTAATAATAAAGTAATCTTTAAGGGAAAACACTACGAGTGATGATCAAACGTTTGATTCAACAGGAAGTTTTAAAGTTCTAAATTTATAAGCACCTAGTAATACAGCATCAAAATATATAAAGCAAAAATGGACAGTATAAAAAGAAGAAATAGACAAATCAACATTCATGATGGGGTTAAAAAATAAAACAAAACACACCTCTCTCAACGACTTGCTAGAACACAAAGACAAAAGACGATGAAGAGCATTTAAGTTTTTAACATCATTGGCAAACTTGATCAAATGAATGTATGTAAAACACCAAACCCAGTGACTGCAGAATACTCATTCTTTTCAAGGGCTCACATGAAACATATACCAAAATTGACCACATACAGGGTCTCAGTGAACGTCAGAGGATTGAAGTCATGTACAACCACAGTGCAATGAGGCTAGAAATCCATTATGAAAAGGGAACCAGAAAACCTCCATATATTTAGAAACTAGGAAATAGCTTTTAAATAACCCATGGGTTAAAGGAGAAATGCAATGGGATTTGGAAAATATTTTGATCTGAATTATATTGAAAATACTACATACTGAAACTGGTGGAATGCAGCTAAAGCCCTGCTTAGAGGAAAATTTACAGCCCAGAGAGCAGTTTTTTTTTTTTTTTTTAAGATTTTATTTATTTATTCATTTATCCCCCCCCTTGCTGCTTGTGCTCGCTGGGTCAGCCAACCACGCCGTGCGGGCGGGCCTGCCCTCACCAGGAGGCCCCGGGAACCGAACCCGGGGCCTCCCATATGGTAAATGGGAGCCCCACTGATTGAGCCACAGCCGCCTCCCGTAGAGAGAGAGAGAGCAGTTTGATTCCATGTTTATGACTACAACAATCTTAATTAAAAATTTACCAAGATAAATTCCTTTTCACTGAGAAAGTATTTTCCAGAGTGAATTTTGTTAAAGCAATGGTTTAACAGATTTCCAAGTACTTCCATTTTCATTTTTATTCTCCTAAAATTATTATTTTTGGGACCAGTTATTTTCTGAGTAAGATTTGATTCGTCTATAAGTTTTTCTGGTCCATATGAAATTTTTACCAATCATAAGTCTGTCTTTGTGTGTTATGTTTTATGGCCCTCGTTTCTACCAAGTTCATTTTATCACAGATTATATTTTGTGTTAAAATTTTTCAAGAATATTTGATTCTTCTCTACAGTTTTAACCAACAACAAATTTTACTCTGTGTGGCTTAGCTGTCGGATTTATTTTGTGTTGATTATTTCTGCCAAGTCTGCTATGACTGGTCAACTTTTGCAGTCTTCAACATTATAAACCAGATGTGACTCTTTAGGCAGTTTCTTGTCTATTACACATTTTAGCTTGTGAGGCTTAAACGATCAGTTTTAGCTTCTGGTATTATTCTACCTATCATATTAATTACAAATTGGAGAAATTATCGGATCATTTGCCTTTTATTTCTCAGATCATCACGAGCAATTCCCCTAAGATAGAATTCCTCTGTTATTTAGGTTTGCTCTTAAAATAGTTTCCATCTTCTCAATAGCAACAGTCTTATTATCAATAAAGCAGATGATCCGAGTTGAAAGAATATTACAGGAAAGGGGCTGTGGCTCAATCAGTGGGGCTCCCATTTACCATACGGGAGGCCCCGGGTTCGGTTCCCGGGGCCTCCTGGTGGGGGCAAGCCCGCTCGCACGGCGTGGTTAGCTGACCCAGCAAGCACAAGCAGCAAGGGGGGGGGGATAAATGAATAAATAAATAAAATCTTAAAAAAAAAAAAAATAAGAAAGAATATTACAGACTCTGCCCTGGCCCTCAGGATCCTCAAAGATATTTTCGGTTTAATTTTTAAAAATACGTGACCCATAAAACATTTTATATCTCCTTGACTGGCGATATTGTCAAAAGAGGCCCTTCCCTACTGGTTTAGAGCAATAGAACTTTCTGCAGTGGGGGGGTCGTCTATATCATGCTGCCCAAGGCAGCAGCCACTAGCCATGCATGGCTACTGAATGCTTTGGGATGTGGCTAGTACAACTGAGGAACTGAATTTTAAATTTTATTTGCTTTTTAATTAATTGAAATCTAAACAGCCACGTGTGGCTGGCGGCTACTGTGTGATGGACAGTGCAAGTCTAGAGTATGCACCTAGAAGAGTAGTGTTTTCCCACGGTGGGAAGGAAGCATAAAAATAATTAAGCAACCAAATAAAAAAAGCAAGCGACAGTTTCTCCGAGGCCTTCTAGAGCAGAGGTTACACACAGGCTTTGGGGTCGGGCCGACCCGGGCTCAAGTTCGGCCACAAGGGCTTTATCTGTGTGCACTTGGGGGGCTTCCTCTGCCTCTGCAGCCTCAGTTTCCTCAGCTGTGAGGTGGGTTGGTAACAGGGGCGACCGCACGGGACTGAAGGAGACGACGGCGAGAGGCGCGGGCCCCGGGCGTGTCCGCGCACCTTGTTCTTTTCCCGCAGAGTCTTGGATATCATGTTCTGTTCGGTGCAGCTCTTCCTCAGCTCCACCCCGAGCTTCTTTATTTCTTGCTCCATGTCTTGGATTTGCTGAAAAAATGTCAAAGCGGGGAAGTCAACCTCCTCCAGGAGGAGCAGAAGCACCTTCTGGGCTGACAGGTCTGAGCCTTTAAGGTGGGAACCCGGTATTAGCTTGTTTATTAATTCCTTCCCTTGGGGAAAATGCTACATATTTACAGCAATGTAGGTTTTTTTTTTCCTTCCAAATGATATATTGAAAGTGCTGGGTAAGGGAAAATAATGAGTTTCTTTTGAAAATCAGCACGGATCTTGGATTAAACAGTGCGACATATCCGTCAACTCACTGGAATCCTTATCCTTAGGGTATATTTTTGCAATCAATCTAAATACGGGCAAACTGTTTAGAAGGCACAGTTTGGAGGAACAGAACAATGAACTTTTCTTTTTTTTTCCATTTGAGGCAGGGAATAGGAATGTTCCCAAGTTTGAGAAAAGCATGCCTCCCCTCCAGCTTATGCTTCCCAGTGAATGGAAAACGTGCGTCTGGTGATCGCCAAGGTGATCTGGGTGGCACAGGGAATTAACGTTTTAATTTTAATGGTTGTATTTTCATTGTATGCATTTTATGAATATATACATATAAGACAATATATTATATATATGGAATCTATATAATCTCTGTATAAGGAATATATATATAGCAAATGTTACCTTTTCTTTTTTGTTCTGTTTTAAAGAATTGGTGTAAAATTGATACAGTCAAATAAAAATACATGAATTGACTTAAATAAGAATGGTATATCAATGAGAGTACAGGTGGCTATGGCAAAACTTGTGACAGTGGAATATAAAAGTTTGGGACTCGGGAAGTAGATGTGGCTCAAGCAGTTGGGCACCCACCTACCACAAGGGAGGTGCCAGGTTTGGTTCCTGGTGCCTCCTAAAGAACACAAGCAAGACAGCGAGCTGAAGTGACTGACTGGTGTGGCAAGCTGACCCAACAAGAGGACACAACAAAGAGACATAATGAGGAAACACAATAAGCAGGGCGTGGAGGTGGCTCAAGAGAAAGAGATTAGGCGCCTCCCTCCCACATGAGATGGTCCCAGGTTCGGTTCCCAGTGCCTCCTAAAAAAAAAAAAAAAAGAAGACAAGCACACAACGAACAGATACAGAGAGCAGACAGCGAGCGCAAACAATGAGGGGGGAGGAGAAATAAATAAAAATAAATCTTAAAAAAAAAAAGTTTGGGACTCACAGGTCCAGGGGCAGGGGACCAGAATGAAATTCTAGCAGCATGTGGCGGTCAGCTTCTCCCCCCACCCCGTCCCAATCCCAGTCCAGCCCCAGAGGAAACCCTATGAGGGGAGGAGACTGAGTGCCCAGAGAATCCAGGAAAGCATATTTTCTGTGGCTTTTTCACCCAACTCCTCCTCGAGTCTAGAGGCAGGAAATCCAAGAATTCTGAGGCTATATTAAAAAAACAAAAGAAAACAAAACAAAAAAACCAACCAACAGAAAACCTGGAGGTCTATTCTTTCTGACGGACGCTAAGACAAGCTCTGGTGAACAGCCACGGATGAAGAGGCTCAACTCACAGTTTTGCAGAGTTTTAACTCTTTCTCTTGGGCTTCTCTGTGCTCCTTTTGAGCTTCTTCCTTCTTTAACTCTTCTTTCAGCTCTGAGCACTGTAATAAAAGGGACAAGAGAGAACGAGGCCAAAGTTGGCCACATGGCTTGTCTGGGGGTTCTGAGTTCCCACGTTTGCCCCTGAGGACACTTCCTGCTGAAGCCAATCAACGCCCAGGTTCTGAGGGGTGCGTCCGTTCATGTCTGATGGGCACACTGGGTCGCACAGTCATTCCCAGTTCATTCCTGTCACGAGTTCTGAGGAATAAAACATCTAAATTGTTCCTCAGCTGAACATATGTGGACTTGGGGATGCACTGAGGGGAGGCACTGGGTGAACTTGGGTGGCTCTTAGTACTTTATAAAAGTTATTTCTCAAAAGGCACAGCTGCCCTGGGCAAACAGAGCAGCCTTTCTGCCACTTGGCAACAGGCAGGAAGTGTGCACGGACGCGCACTCTTTTTGACCCAGAAAGTCCACTTCAGGAATGCATCCTAAAGACAATGGCTGGAGAAAGAAGCAAATCGTGAGGTTCCAGGATCTTCACCACAGCGTTGTTAGCAACAGTGGGGGAAAAAAAAATTGGAAATGAGTCAAGCGTCCAACAACAAGGCACTGGTTTGGTGCACTGTGTGCACATCAGAGAATATGATGTAGCTTTTAGAACCGATGATACACGTGTTTGCTTATTAACATGGAAAAGCAGTATTTAAAGTTCTGAACACTGTGTGCAGTGTAAGTTCATGCACAGATATTTCCTTCTTTCTAGGTAACATCTAGAAACAAAACTGGAAGAAGAGCCACTAAGATGTGACAAGGATTTCTCAGGATGTCTTTTCTTCTCTCTTTAATTTTGCTTTTCCATATTATCTACTTATTTTTCTTAAAATGAACACATACGTCATAGGTAATTTTTTAAAAAGTCAAGCATTTGAAATGTTCCCAGATAACATCCCTTGGTGACGAGGACTTGCTGTGCTAATGGCAGGCACAAGCTAGAGAAGAAAGGGCTCTACCCGGGTCAACAAAGAAGGGGAAATGGTGACAAAAATAACCCCAAACGCATCTGCATCCAAGGAAGCAGAAGAGCCAAACAGTGGTATTTTCCCATATTTCTTCTACCTCGCATCAGCTCTACAACCCACCCCCCCCTCTGTAACTCACACAGACACATACACACACACACACACCCCTAGGAAATTAATCTGCTCAGGAGAAATGAAGGCAGAGGGCTAGGGGAGCAGGAACGACCAGGGCAGAGGTAGAGGAGTACAATTAAAATTACTTTCCTACGTCTCAAAAAATGATTTCATTATCCCCATTTCACAGATGAGAAAGTTGAGGTCAAGTAAGTTATAATAAAAGAAAGCTCTGGGATTGGACCCTAGTCTGTCTGACCCCAAAGCTGGTGCTCCCAACTGGGTATTGTAATAAGTATCAGGTGTATCTACTTCTGACTTTTTCTTGGAAACTCAAGACCTGTGAATGATGACATGAACCCAGCTACTCCCTCTCCAGCACCCATGCAGACATAACTAATCGATCAGTCCACCACCAGTTCATCTTTCAGCTACCGCTTGAGATGAAACTATTGGGCTTTATCCTGATTCATCGAAAGGGCAAAGCACACAATTCTTACAGGATCAAGGTTCTAAAGTCAGCATCAAAGACAACAATTGCAAATGGTCAAAGGTACATTTATCTGGTCTTTAAGGTTCATTTTCGATAGGGGATCGTATACACATGAAAGCCTAAGGGAAGTAGTGGAGGTGTGTATTCTGCACCTGGGTATTCAAGCATTTGGCTTTCAAGGTAACGACGGACATTTTAGTGGCAACTGGGAGATGGTGGTGGCTGTACTTGCCCACAGTGGGGTTTTATTCTGCTTTAATATTAAGTGTTCAATGTGAATACATGTTAAAGATGTGTTTTTTGCTGGAATTAAGCAACCTGATTTATAGTAGCTGTTTGAAAATATTTGCTGGCTTTGAACCTATATCTTGCTTATTCTGGGCCACATACAAGCTATTTTTAAAATTTCTAACTACCGTTCTTTTTTTTTTTTTGAGGTACCAGGGTTGGGGATTGAACTCAGGACCTCATATGTGGGAAGCCAGTACTCAACCACTGAGCCACATCGGCTCCCCTACAACCTATTCTTTGCAAAGCTGCAGAGCAGAACTTGGTCACCCACCTTCTGTCTTTCCAGGTGGGAATTTGATGCTTTGACTCCATCCGGCAGCTCTGCTCCTTATGCCCTTGGCCGCTGGTCTCGTCTCACAATGATGTGAGAGGAGGGAGTAAAATGTAAACTCAGGGCCCAAGGTAAAGGGGTGTGGACTGTGACCCCACTTTATCTGATTAGATGAGGGAATGTGCCAACACTCACTGTGGCATTAAGGGCTTCGAGCTGGTGATCTTTTTCTTTGTTCTGACTTTTTAGTTGATTCACCTCCTGTTGTAGGTTGTGAACTTGCTCATTTCTTTCTAACATGTCTTTCTGCAAAGATGACACCATCCCTGTAAAAGAAAGACTCACAGAGGTCAAAGAGGAAACAGGATTCCCACCATCGCCACTACCTGTCTGCCAGGCTGTGGATGAGCCCCTCTGAGCCCAGTCACCCCGAGATGAGCCCCTCTGAGCCCAGTCACCCCGAGATGAGCCCCTCTGAGCCCAGTCACCCCGAGATGAGCCCCTCTGAGCCCAGTAACCCCCAGATGAGCCCCTCTGAGCCCAGTCACCCCGAGATGAGCCCCTCTGAGCCCAGTCACCCCCAGATGAGCCCCTCTGAGCCCAGTCACCCGAGATGAGCCCCTCTGAGCCCAGTCACCCCGAGATGGGCCCCTCTAGGCCCAGTAACCCCGAGATGGGCCCCTCTGAGCCCAGTCACCCCGAGATGAGCCCCTCTGAGCCCAGTCACCCCCAGATGAGCCCCTCTGAGCCCGGTCACTCCCAGATGAGCGCCTCTGAGCCCGGTCATCCCCAATGCTCTGTGTGGTGCTGAGAAGGCTGCCCCCAAGGATCCCAGAAGTTGGAATGGGAATGAGACCAATAGACACTGGATGCCATTGGTTTAAAGTCTCCATGAGCGTGAAGGAAAAGTCAGTGACTATTGGCAGGGACAGGAAGGGCCTTTGGGGGGTCTTGGTGGGCACAGGCCCTGCAGAGCTAAGAGGAGAAGTGTGTCACGGTCCTGGGGAACGAAGGCCCAACAGAGAGAAGGACCAGGAAGGACTTCTCCAGAAGTCAAGACATGGGTGGTGGCAGATGGGGCCATGTTGGAAGCAGTGTGGATGACTCACACTCATGGGAGTTTGGAAACCGTCTCTACCACTCTCTAGCTGGGTGATCCTGGGCAAGATCTTTCACATCCCATTATACCTACTCCGAAGGGCGATCGTAGGGCTAAATGAAATGCTATGGTGTTTGTTTCATGGTATTTAATATTTTTGGTAGCCTGCTCTCAACATGGCCCCAGCAATTGCTGCCTCCTAGTGCCCAGACCCTGAATGGGCTGATGTGTATAATCAATAAGATATTGTGGAAACGATGGAATGTGCTTCCATTGTGGCTTCTTCTTTGCTCTGTCTTGGATCACTCGTGCTGGAGACGGCCGACTGCCAAGTCACGAGGACACCCAAGCAGCCCTGAGGAGTGGCGTGGTGACGAGGAACCGAGGTCCCCAGTCCACAGCCATGGGCGTGGGCTGTCCTGCAAGCAGACCCCTGGCTCCCATCCAGGCTTCTGGTGACTGTAGCCCCAGCCTGTGTCTGGACTCAGCCTCCCGAGAGCTCCTGAGCCAGAACCACCGAGTAAGTCACTCCCAAATCCCTGAACCTCATTCAGGAGCTGGAGAGATAACAAATGTCTATTGCTGTTTAAACCACTAAATTTGGGGCTTATTTGTTCTGTGGCAATAGATAACTAATACACTGTCATATTATCATACGTGTGGGGAGAAGGGTGTGCAAGTGCAGTGGGAGTGGATTACCTCATATGGTTCTTTTCTTGGAAGAACACTGGGTCCATTTTTATTGGAAGGTGTCAAACAAGATTTGTGAAATACCCCAATGCAAGGTGCTAATAATAGGGTGGTATATGGGGACTCTGTATTTTATGCATGATTTTTTTCTGTAAACCTACAACTTCTCTTCACACCTTGCTAGAGGGGACCAGTGCAGCCTTTAGAGCTAATTTGGCCTCACCTGTGAGGCAGGAGCTTTCTGCGTTCTCTTGTGGGATGCCCCATGCATTAGATAGTTTCTTCATTTGGGCTGTTGGGAACGGGCACTATTCTTGGCCCGTGCTCCCTCTGCTCCTTCTGCCTGGTGTCTCCCTGGCCTCGGCTACTTTCCTCACATCCGAGTGCTGGTCAGAACTCAGCTGAGGGGTTGAGGAGGACCCTCTGCAGCTCTCCGGGGCATTCTCTCTCTGTGTCCTCTCCTACCTGCTGCTCTGCCCAGCAAGGTCTGGCTGCCTTGGCCTCCCTGGGTTCTCAGCTGCATCTCCTCACCTCTGGGAGACCACCTGGTCCTCCCCCACCCCCACCCCCCACCTCCCCATGCTGTGGTCTGGAAACTCCCTTCAGCAGCAAGCTGGGGTGATTTTAGGGCTCCCCTTATTTGCTTCCCTTCTCTCTGGGACCACTGCCATGTGCTGCTCAGTGTGCAATGTGTGAAAGCCACTACTGCACGTTTCTTTCAGCTTTCCTACTTGCTTCAGGTAGGAGAGTAACTTCAGTCCTCGTCCCTCCATCTGCCCTCGGGTGACAGGAGCAGGTGCTGTGACGGTCTTGGCCAGCGGAGTCTCTGGGCGACCACAATGAGCAAAGCCCCTACTGACCGCTGATGCACACTACACAGCAGCAGGAAATGAGCCCCTGAGACCTGGGGCTTGTTTGTTACTGCAGCATGGCCCAGCCCGGCGTGTCCCAGATGTGAACGTGCCCGCGAGCCACCCGGGCGTCTTGTCCGAGGGCAGATTCTGATGCGGGAGGTCTGGGAGGGGCCCAGGACTCTGCGTTTCACACGAAGACCCAGGGAGTGCTGAGCTGCGCTGTTCCCGGGAGCGCCCTCCGAGTGGTGAGGGTCTGGCCCTGCCCAAGTGGTACCCAAACCAGGTCCGTCCGACACCCTGATTAGAGAAAGGATGCCTAAGACCGGCGTGACCACTGGATGGGATTCCACAGGCAGATGTTGGGGAGGAAGGCAGCGGCCCACGAGGCACGTTCATCCCTGAATTCCTGCTGCCTGGAGCAGTGCTGGCTCACAGGAGGTGCTCAACCAGTGCCCAGGGCATTCCCAGGTAGGGAAGCACGTTAGCGTGTGTGTGTGTGTGTGTGTGCGCGCGTGTGCGTAATTCCCCTGGAGGGGGCAAACTGCAGAGTGAGGCGAGGAAAAGCTAGTGGTCAGGCTGGCCTGGGGCACGTGGATCCATGTGTCGCCTTTACAGCTATGGATGCATTTCCTGCCACATAGCAGTAGGTCTCATCCCAGACTTATTATTACCTTCCCCCCATCACCTGCTTCTCTCTCTTCCCTCTTTCTCTGCTAATGCTGCCAGCCGCTTCAGGTCTCTAGGCAATGCACCCTGCCCCCCGCCTTTTTTTGGAGGTACCAGACTGGGGATTGAACCTGGGACCTCATATGTGGGAAGCCAGCGCTCAACCACTGAGCTACACCAGCTCCCCCAGGCAATGCCTTTTTCTGTTTTCAAAACCTCAAAGGCTTCCCCTCACACTCAGACTAAAACGCGAAGCCTCCAGGATCTAGTCCTGCCTCCCACTCTAAGCCCACCTAGCTCCACTCACCCTGTTCACTGCTCTCCAGCCACACCTGCCTTTCGGCTCCTCCAACTCAGCCACATGGTCCAGCCTCAGGGCCTTTGCACTTGTGCCTCCCATGCCTTCCCGTCCCTCCGCCTGGGCCTCCTGACTTGCTCCTTCCTGTAGCCTCTTAGAAACACCACCTTGCCCACCCACCAAGCTATTCTTCCTTCCCTTCGCCCCCAGGCACTGGGCCACCACACTGCCCCGTTTGCCCAGTTTCCTTTTCCTCACAGCGCCTACCACTCCTTGAAATTAGCTTGTTTGTTTCTCTGTTTACTTGTCCTTGTCCGTCACTCTCACCCAAATTAAGCCTCATGAACACAAGGATCTTGACTGTTTTGCCCAGGGCTCTTTCCCCAGCACCAAGAACAGCACCTGGCACATAGTAGGTGCTCAATAAATGTACTGAATGAATGAATCCAGGCTCTGAAGAAACAGCTGTACCCTGGCAAAGGCAGACCACAAGCAGGCTGCCCCTCCCCACACTCAAGAGCTCCAGTGTTGATCTTCCAGAAAGATGTCTGCACCTGGGCCCAAGTGGTCAAGGGTGGCCTGGGTAAGACGATGGGTGCCTTAAAGAGGTACCCCCATTTCTCTCCACTGGAGTCTGCATTCACACCCAACGGGCTTACGTAACTGCCCAGGCCACAGAGTGCCCTGTTTGCTCCCTGCTGAGGCAGGTCCTCAGGCTGACTAGCTTAAGAGATAACACTGGCTCAAATACTTATTGAGTGCTGACTCTGAGCCAGGCCCTGCATCAGGCAGGAGCTGGATGATGGCAAATCCACCTCCCTGGGGGCGACCTCTCATTCGCTGACAGCCACTGCCTAAAGGGCTGCTGCAAAGAACTTTCTGCCTCATCCAAGTTCAGTGAGAAGGAGTGCGGTGGTTGATTGGTGATGTCTGCCGGGGCCAAGAAAGATGCTGAAGGGTATGGCAGCTCCTGGGCCGAGCCCGGCCGCCTCCTCCCAGCTACAGAAAGGGCTCACCTGACGTGACGGCATTGTCCCTCCTCAAGCTCTCGCCCTCGTTCTTCAGGGATGTGATTTCGGAGTTCCGCTCAGACAGGGTCTGGCACAGCACCTGGCTGTAGCCTTTCTGTAGAGCATTCATCTGTGGGGGGAGGCAGCACACAGTCATGGGGGGCAGGGGCAGCCCAGCTCTGCAGGACACACCAGCGCCTCTTCAAAGTGGGACAAAAGCGCTCTGAAGATTGCTCTTTGGTGGGGGTGTCTGGGAGGCCAGACTTTTTCGTTTTAACACGTGGAAGGGCAAGGGCAGTCCCTGTCCTTTCAGTGGCCACCGTTTCATACATAATCACAACACAAGCCTTACTTTTGCGTGCACAAGGGGCTCAGGCCCAGCTACCACTGGGGATGTCTGACTTGTTAACTCCTCTGACTTTTTGACTCTCAACCATAAAGACTCCAGCTGTTGGCCCAGCCCTGATTGAACGCAAAGCAAAGTGCAAGAGAGGGGAACAGGTGATAAAACGAATGACAATAACAACAACTCGTATCGCATAGAACAGTGCAGAGCTTGCGAGCTCGGAGCCTCACAGCAGCCCCGAAGCAAACGGTGCTGTCCCCACCTTGCGTGTGAGCAAGTCGAGGCTCAGAGAGCTGGGGGCAGCTGCTAAGACCCCACACCTGGCCAGAGGTGGGCTGCAATGCAGCGCGAGGCTTCGGTGGTTCTCCCACCTCACCACACGGTTCTGGGAAGCAACGTGCAGCCAAGGGGCTGGAGGGACGGCGCGGACTCGGACCCAGAGGCGCCCTCGACTCGCCTCGGCCACTTCAGTCGGTGTGAATGTCGTGGGGACACCAAACTCGGCCTCCCTTTCTCCCCTCTGTGAATGGGCTGATGGCAGCACCCCCACAGGGTTGGTCAGAGGGTTTTAACACGTTGGAATATGGAAACGTGCTCAGCCCCAGCTTATCACCTCCTCTGACACCCATGGTGCGTTTCGGTTTCAGCGTCTCTTTTCTGTCTGGGGAAAGGCACGTTGCTACGTCTCTGTGGGCGCTGGTAAGCCTGCCCTAGGCTCCCTTAAACCGGGGGGACCGTTCTTAAGAGGAGAGCCCAGAATCGTCGCAGAGGCTCCAAGCGGACGGCGGGGGCCACGCTCGGTGTGGGGGACACAGTGCACCTCACCACCAGGTGGCACTCCGGGTCCTTGTTCTGGGTTTCCGTCCCCGAAAATCTTATTACTCTGGTAGAATGAACAGAACCACCAAGATTTCACAATTTACATGGCCTGTTTCAATCACCGTCGTGGCGCAGATTCTATGACATTTGGGGCGGTTACACTTACTCTCCCTCGGGGCATCGGGAGACATTGGGGACCGGGTGTGCATTAGAACAGGAGGGGCACGGGCCGCTCTGGCTCTTGCTCTCCCCAAAGCCATGCTTGTGTTTTGGGAACTTTGAGTAAATATTTCTTTCACCTCTTACTGTTCTCTGTGGGGAAAATGTAACTTCCCCATAAAAGGTACTTGGGGTAATTTTAAAAAAATGTTTCTAACTGTTCCTAGATTAATGCTTTTGTTGCACGATTCCAGAGGCACACAGAGTGACAAACTGCCAGGAGGGATGGGAAAACATATGCGCCCTGGGACTCCAGCCCTGTCTGACAGATATAAAATATTTCAGAGGAGTTTTGGGTTTCAGATTGTGGGAAAACTCGAAATAGTCCTCAACCCTCTTCATTACTTTCACTACCAAAGTAAATAGCCATATTGACTCTAACTGGCACAGTTCCCAAACTGTTTAATGCCTGGTATAATGTGTGTTAAAATGGGTACTGGATCCTAAGGAAGTTACAGTGCTAGGAGCAGCGATTGCTTCAAGATAATAATTAGGCTGATGATTAGCAAAGCAGCACGGAGCGCATGGAGGGCAGAATTCTTTAATGCTTTTGTAGTGGATCAAAGAGCTTGAGAGCAAGTCATTCTGCACATACTTCCAGGGGACCGGGGAGAACAAATGAAGTAACCAGAACAATAAATCAACCTGCCCCCTACTTCTGGCTGAATGTTCTGCTGGCAATAGAATATTTAAGAAACTAAAATGTGAGCCAATGAAACCTGATTTGGGTTCAAACCAACTGCAGCCTTTGGTTCAGAGACTCCTTTTTATAAACGATGGTCTTTTGGTTATGAGTCAAGATCATGGGAAAGCTGACTGTAAGACGAAGCAGAGTAATTCTTTCTAAAGGATTTCTTTGTAAAGATATCACCAGCTACCTTGAAGCAATACTCAAATTGTGACCCGCTGACACAGACTAAAAGCTGTGGGGGGAGGCACCCTGGTCCACGTACCAGGATGAGATGCGTCATCTTGCTTCGGAAGGCTCTGACATGGAAGAATAACTGAAAGGGATAGTTCTCCACCCCATTTCCAAATTAGGTTCAGATCAAGAAAATGATGCTCACTAATAGGTTAGCTACAAGTCATGGCAGCTGACTGCAGTACTAGATTCCACAGCACCTACTACTTTGTTGTTTTTTTTCAAAAACAGGTCCAAAGGGACCTTTTCCATTTAAATATTAGAGCAAATATTTATAAAATGCTTTATTTTCTGTCTCCCTCGCTGTAACTTGGGAAGGGCCAGGCTCATCTCTGCTTTGTTCACTGCTGAATTCCCAGGGCCCAGAGCAGGATGTGGTACCAGGTAGGTGCTCAAAAAAATACTTGTTTATTTGAATGAATCAATGAGTGAGCTAATGAACGGGCAGACAGACAGTCATGCTCTGATTAGAGTTTTGAGAGGTAACTGGACCCCGTCCTTCCCCATGTGGAGCTTTCAGTGCCCTGGGAGTCTCCTGGGTTCACCATGCACGACCTGTGGCCTTTTCCTGGGAACCTCTTCTAGGACTGAAACCAAGCGCCTTGAGTTGGCTACAGAAGGAAAAGGCAGTAAACTGGAACCAGAGCGCACGGGCCTTAGCATGACTATGGGTTTAGGCGGCAGTAAGCATCGAGGCCAAAATTTATCAACGGCCAAATTTTAAAATCATTTGTGTTGAGATATGATTTATCTACACCAACAATGGCCAATTTTAAAGTAGCCCTTTAAAAAATAAGGAATCTAGTTTCAAGAGAAAAGAGCACGACTGGCAGATCTAGACATTCCAGGCAGAGGATTTTTGTTTGATGAAGTCCCACCTGAGTGAGTCCAGATAAAAGGCCTCGGTGTTTAGGGATTCCTACTGAGGGATTCCTTCTCCCTTGTTCCCACCTAACCGCCCACAGCTCTTTCTGGATGGGGCTGGGTAGGTGTTACAGGCAGTCACCAAAGCGACAGCTGGGAGGAATATAAAGTGGGAACGAAAAAATTTAAAAATTAAAATAATAAAAATAAAAAAAATCAAAAGTGGGAATGAGAGCAAGGAGTCTGCAGTGAGGAGACCTAAATGCAAATTCCCCCGCCACCTCTAACTTGCTGTAGCAAGTTCCTGGGTGCCTGGGCGCCTGCCTCAGTCTCCTTGTCTCAGAGGGTGAAACGAGCTCATGCTTGCATGGGTAGGTGCTTGACAAATGCCCGAGGGGGCACGAGTAACTTGCCGTGGAGCCCTACCTGGCCTTTCAGGTTCTGGATCTCTCTCTTCTTGGCGTCAATGTCCTCATCCAGAACCTGAAGCTTCTGCGATATCAGCCTCTCGTTCTGCCTGGGGGCGGTGGCCGCCGACAGCCTCTGAGTCATTTCAGCCACTTCGTTCTGCAGGTCTGCGATCACCGCGTCTTTGAATTGGGACTCAATTTCAAAACTCGAGAGGCGGCTGACTTCTTTTCCCAGCAGCAGAATTATTTCATCCTGGGTGGAGACCAGATGGGAGGTTTACCGGGTGTGGTCAGCTGCAAGGCTGGGACAAGGGGTGGAATTCTTTGGGGAAGGTGAGGGCAGGCAGGGAAAGGCAGACTTTCCAGGCTATCTCTGGTCCTTGGAAAACCTCGTAGAGACAAGAGTTTGGTTAAAATTGAATAAGGGTATGGAGGCTGCTACAGTGGGTTTTATATCTCATGGGATCTGCAACTTTCTTTTCCCCTCAAATTATATTTCCTATCGAGGACAACCATCCCATCCGGTAAAATTTTGTTACCAGAAAGCTTATTGATAATGGTTTTTTTGGAGGGGAGGTGGGGAATTAACTTACCCAGTCTCAGTATAGCACACTAGACATCCAGGAAAGGTAACTGGGAAAATGACGGAAGGAAGGGGACTCTATTCAACCACATTCTGGCTATAATGAGAGCTATTTTTAATTTTAAAAAAATTAAAAGCATTGGATAAGTTCTGAAATATTTCTTTTCCCTTTCTCCTCTTCTAGGACTCCGTGCTCCTTTCAGTAATTCACATAACAATTTAGTCCAGGTAACTGAGCCTGGAAATTTAACAAGGGGGGATGGTGATTTATGTGTGTGGGCTTGGGTAAACTTCAGGCTGGGAAAAAAATTGTCGGCAGACTATTACTCAAAGGTATAATTAACCTGGTCTTCCCTCTCTCTGAAAAATAAAGCACTGTAGCCAAAGAATTTGTTAGGTTTTCCAAAAAGAAAAAAAAAAAAAAAAAAAAAAAAATCCCCAAAACTCTCACCAGCAGTCATCAATAAAACATCAGAAAGGCAGAAAATAAAATCCCCCAGATGTATTCTCATATGTGACTAGAGAACTTTCTGATCAATTGCCTTTTTTTTTCTTTTTACTGAGGTAAAATTCACATGTGGCATTTAGTATATTTACATAATGTTGTCCAACCAACACTACTATCTGGAAGGTTGTCAACACATGAAGCCAGCCTGCGGGACAAAGCCAAACTGTGAGGGAAACGTCCTGAAGAGATTGGTAGCAGGGAGTGTTCTGATGACATCATTTAAGTTCCTGGATCCAGACATGCCTGAAGCTAAAGGCCTTTACTTTTTTCCAATGTCATAAGCCAATAAATGTTGCTGTTTTTTTTTTTTTTTTGCTTAAGCCAATTTGCTTATTGTCACTTACACCTAAAGGAGTCCTGGAAAACCAGGGCATAAATGGCTCATAATTAAAGAAAAATTAAACATGGTTGCATTGCATTTCTAGTTTAACAATTGCAGCGCACCTAAAAATGGCCACAAATAGTTTGTTGCTTCTGCCATCAAGCAGTGGAGTCTGTTTCCCCCACTCCTTAAATCTGGGCTGGCCCTGTGACTTTCTTTGACCAATAAAATGTGGTGGAAATGAGTTTAAGCCACTAAGTTTTGAGGGCAACTTGTTACACAGCAAAAGATAACAGATACAGCACCCACGCCCGGCTTGTCGCCTTAGAGCAACCTTTCTCAAAGTCTGGTCCCAGGACCCCTGCATCAGAGCCACCTGCAATCTGAAGCTGAAGATTCCCAGGCATGTCATTCCCATGTCTAACAAGAACCCCAGGTGGTTCTGCTCCTCACAGACTGTGAATTGCTGCCAGCCCAGACCCTGATCCTCAAAGAAAGCAAGATACTGTTAGGCTGCTTCTTTTAAGGGAATTTCCAGGTTGGGGTTAGGTGGGAAGAAATCAACCAGGATCCTTCACCTGTTCTAGCTCCCATTCCTGTCTCACCATCTGAACGTCTCTGGTTCTTTATCAAGGCTCTCTCTCCTTTGCTCAGTCCTCTCTGCCCTCAGCTCTCACTTCCTTCTGCTAAGAAACATGTTTTCTCCACAACTGTTCCATCACTCATGATTGCCTGAGTGCTTACTGTATGGTAGTTAGAAGTAGCAGCATAGAAGCTACCCACAACTGGCTCTGCCCTTTGCATTGTGCAGCCTTGGGTAAGTATCTTAACCTCTCTGAGCTTCAGTCTGCTCATCTGTAAAGTGCAGGTGATATACTCTACATAGAAGACTGTGAAGATTAAATGAGCTACTGAATGTAAAGTGCACAGGATACAAGAGGTGCTCAATAAACAGTGGGTATAGATGTTATTATTGGGGATAAAACAAGCAGTTACCAAAGCACTGGTTGAATTTCCTGGGAATAAGAGATGGTTGCTTGGAAGCAGAAAAAAAAAGGAGCACTTCCAGGCCCCAGAGAACTGTGGAAGCAAGTGGGCAAGTCCCCCTGTGGTCCTGCTCACCTTCTCCTGCTGGTCCAGGTCCTGGTCCAGATAAAGCTCCCTGGAAGGCCCTGCCCCGGGAAGTCCCTCGGCCACTCCTTGTCCAGGCAGTTCCATGCTGCTGGTCCACACTAAGGCACAAGAGCAAAAGAGAGCACAAAGCTGAGCTGTGAGTTTCCCTAAGGTGCTAAAGAAAGCTTTCAGATGAACGGTCAAGTTCATTCCCCTTCAGCTTTACATCTTATATCATTTTTAAATTACAAAGTGGTATATATGTTCATTGAAAACCAATGAAAGCACGACAGAAGTACTGAAGAAGAGAAAACCCCACTTGCTTCCTCGTCCCCAGTGCAAACTGTGCTGCTATTCAGTTTGATATGCCCCTTTCTCTGCTGCATACTAGCTGACGGCCTTGGGCAGGTCATTTCATCGTTCTAAGCTGTCGTTTTCACATATGTAACACAGGGATACTGATAGTCTCTGCTATAAAGGGCTATTATGAGCATTAAATGAAATAATGATTTAGAGCAGTGACCAGGAAACTACGGACCTTGGACCAGATCTGTCCCATGGCCCATTTCTGTGAATAAAATTTTACTGGGACACAGCCACGGTTGTTTGCTTAGTGTCCATGACTGCTTTCGAGCTACGATGGCAGCTCTGAGTAGTTACGACAGAGACCATTAGAGGCCCACAAAGCCTAAAATATTTACTATCTGGCTCTTCACAGAAAAAATTTGCCAACCCTTAACGTTTAGCACTAAATGTTAACTATTTTTAATGTAATTGTATCTTTAAAAAACAAAAGTGGATTTATATTATAGAGATTTTTCTCCAACTTGCTTTTTTGATTGGGCAATATTTCAGAGACATCTTCCCACGCAGTGTATTAGCTTTGCCACATTCTTTTTTTATACAGCAACATTGTAGTCTACTATACAAATGCAACAAAACTTATTTAACCAGGATCCACTTGATGGCATTTAGGCTTTTCTGACTTTGTTTCTTATTTATTCCCAATATTACAAGGGCTGTCTATAAGACTTTCCTGGCTTCTGACATCCTTATCTTCGGAGGCCTCACCTTATAGCACAACAAACATAATACAATTCACTCACATCAACACTGAATATTTTTTTTTTTGCTATAGAAATTTTTGAAAAAGGATTTCTATAATTCTGTTTAGAGATTTCTGGACTCCCAGCAGTGCATTTTAAATTTCCGACTGGGCAAGCATTGCACATTCTTTGTCGCCTTGTGATATGAGAAATCGAACCAACTGTTATCAAATGCAATGAAACATTAATGAATGTTAGCATTAACAATGAATGAGTCCGCACCACCAAAATTGTGGACATTTACTTAGTCATTTATTCATCTTGGTTCTGCATTTTTTATTTATGTCTTTTAGAGCCAATCCCCCCCGCCCTCCACCGTGGAACCACTAGTGGACTGGGGGGAGGCCCTCGTGCCTGGAGGATGCAAGCCCTTGACGGGTGCTGGCTGGAGTGTTTCCCCGGGGCACACGGAGGACCGTGGCCTGGACTCCCAGCCCACCCTCGCGGTCTAGACACTGGAGCAGGTGAGGCTCACGGGAAAGTCCTGATTCTGCTTTTTAATGGTGTGGTGGCTTGGAGCTCTGTACCCCCAGAAAAGCATGTTCTTAAACTTAGCCCACTCCCGTGAACTCCTGTAAACAGGACCTGTTGATGAGGTTACTTCAGTTACGGTCTGGCCCAGCTGAATCAGGACGGGTCTTAATCCTTTTACTGAAGGCTTTATAGAGCAGGCTACAGAGAGAGAGAAAGCCACGGAGGGAGCAGCCAGAAGCTGGGTGTCAACGGGAGCCGGAAGAGAGGGGAGAAGCCATCAGAGGCCGCCGTGTGCGCTGCCTTGGGAGAGAAAAGCCAAGGACCAGGGATCTCTGGCAGCCGGCCCCAGAACGTCACAGTCTTCCAACAGAAAGCATCGCCTTGATGATGCCTTGATGCTGGACTTCTCCTAGCCTCAAAACTGTGAACCAGTAAATGCCCGTTGTTTATTTGCTTTGGCAGCCAGGAAACTAAAACCTAGAATCAAATTAAGGCAATAAAACAAACCCATCAAACATAACTCTTCAAAACAGGAAATGAGAAAAATGCTTCTCAGTTATGCCTTGCCATGGTGCGCCTTGTTGTCCTTGTTCAAGGCCAAGTATACATTTGATTGCATTTTAGTGGCCGCCTGGATGAAAGTCAAAGTGACCAGCCCTTCCGCTGGTCCAGGATGAGGGTGCGGGAGGTGGAGGGGAGGGAGGGAAGGTGTTACCCTGGGATGCAGGACGGGACCTTCAGTGCTAAAGCTGGGAAAATTCAGTCAAACTGGGATGAGTCTGTCTCCCTCGAAGGAGCTGAGAAAAGAGGCACCCACTCTGGGTTTCCAGCCACCATGGGAGACCCTGCAGCTCTGCTGCCAGGCAGGACTCAGGGAAGAGGCCCTCTGTGTTCTGGGCACCAACAGGTGCTCTAACAGTTCAGATAGCAGAGGCGCTTGCACCAAACCTGAGAACATGCATTGCAGGTGCAGCCTTCTGTGCAGTGTGGGAGGCAGCCCCGGGCCCAGGCAACTGAGAATGGCACCTGACTCTCTCTCTCAAATACTCTGGTTCTTCCTTTCCCGCTTCCTCCCCTCACCTTCTGGAAGGCAGCTCTCCCTGCAGAGTGGCTGGGTGGGAAGGGGAAAGTATAGAATGGAAAAAGAGGCAACGGAATGAGGGGCTTCCTGGGGAATCAGGCTGAACAGCAGCTGCCTAGCACCCCCTCTTTCCTGCACTCACTCCAAGAAGAGGAACTGTCTTTTACTTGAGGCTCATTTCTCCACACTCCTCACCCTCCTGGATCCCGAGCAGCTGGGTTCTAACTGACGAGTGCAGCACTGCCAGGTAGAAATATAACGGGAGCTACTTCATGTGATTTTAAGTTGCCCAGTACAAAAAGTGAAAAGAAAAGGTGAAATTAATTCTAGTAATATATTTTATTTAGCCCACTATATAAAAAATATTATCATTTCAACATGTTATCAATTTTAAAAAATTGCTAATGAGATATTTTATATTCTTTTTCCTTTTCTACCAAGTCTTTGAATTCTGGGGTTTATTTTTGACACTTCAAGTACATCTCAATTTGGAAGATAAATGTTCATTGGAAATACTAGATCTGCATCTAGATTTCACAACATTTACAGTTGAAAGAGTAGATTCACATTCCCAGGATGGTTCAAGCATACTTAACTGTTTTTCAACAACTGAATCAAGAATCAACTTGAAATGTGAATTAATTAAAATTAAATAAAATTTAAAATTCAGTCCCTCAGCCAGTCAAACTAGCCACATTTCATGTGCCCAGTGGCCACCTGTGGCTGGTGGCTACCGTATCAGAGGGACAGGACTGGAATATTCTTTCATTGTTCCCTTCCTCTTTACCTAATACCTCCATTCCTGCCTATTTCTACAACCGGATACAAAAAAAAAAAAGGGGTAAACACCACTGAGATCGTGGTTCTCAACTGGGTGAATTTGCACCCAAGGGACATTTGATTAATGTCTGGAGACAACTGGGGGCTGCTACTGGCATCTAGTGGGAGAGCCCACGGATGCTGCTAAACATCCCGCAATGCACAGGACGGCCCCACAACAAAGGATTACGTGGCCCATATGTCAGTAGTGCCAAGACTGGGAAATCCTAAGTCCTTGCTTTGGGTTTCCAAAATCTAAGCAAGGTAATGGTCTAAACACAAGGAATTTTTATTTGATGAGCCCAGATCAGAACTCTCGAAACTAAGTGTCTTCTACCAAGGGCCAGCCTGGAGGACGGGAACACAGAGTTTACCCTAGAGTAAGGAGCAGAGAGGCCCAGAATCTGACAAAGGGCATGTCCCACCACACAGGAGGGTGAAAGCCGTGCCTTAGGGCTGGGAGGTGGGGGCAGTGCAGAGAATCAGGACAATGAGGGGGAAAGCTTGGGATCAGGCATCACCCGATCCTGTCTCCCTGCTCCAACCTGGGAGGCATGCCAGGTGGGAGGCTGTGGTGAAAATGCCCAGGTAGATTTGAGGGCCTCTAAGCCAAAGAATTTCTTCACTTCCCAGGAAGAGTAAGCCCGTTCGAGAAGCCCCAAGCTCAGTGTATCACTGGAGAAACACGGTATTTAGCGGAAAAATGTAAAATGACTGAGTACAAAAAGAAGGAGAAGGAAAAGGAGAAGAAAGAGAAGAATGGACAAATAAACTGTGATATGTACATACAATGGGATACTATGCAACGATAAAAAGGAATAAACTCATCACACAAACAACAAAATAGACGAATCTCAAAAATACTATGCTGAGTGAAAGGAGCCTTACACAAAACAACATTTATGACTCCATTTATTTGAGATTCTAGAACAGGAATAACTAATTCCTGGTGGAAAAAAATCTGGAAGAGTAAGTGCCTCTGGGGGACAAAGTTGGGAACCCACTGGGAAGGGACATGAGGGAACTTTGTGCTCTATCTTGTGACATAGGTGTATACAGCTGTCAAAACTCAGTGAGTGTCCTCTTGAGCCGTGTGCATTTCGTTGGGTGGTGGCCAGCCTCCAAGATGGCCCCAGTGATGCTTGGCTCATATCCCCATCCTTGCACAGTTCTCTCCCACACTGGATGGGGCTGACCTGTGTAACCAACGGGCTATTGTGGAAATGACGGCTAAGTCGCAGAAGACGTTGTGGCTTCTGCCTTGTGCTCTGGGATCCCTCGCTCTGGAGGAAGCAGCTGTCACGTCAGGAGGACGGGGCATGCGGTGATGTGAGTGTGCCATCCTGGAACTGGCTCCTGCAACCTCCATCAGGCCTTCAGGTGATAGCCAGTGGCCTGACTGCAACCTCAAGAGAGCCCCTGAGCCAGAGTCACCCTGTTAAGCCACTTCTGAATTCCTGACCAACAGAAACCGTGTAAGGTAATACATGCTCATTGTTGTTTTAGGCTGCTAAGTTTTGGGCTACTTTGGTATGCAACAATTAATAACAAATACATATGTTTTATGTTAATTTTACTTCAAACAGGAAAGGCTGTCAATAAATACTGAACTCTAGACAGTGGTGTACACGCTGAAGTATTTAGAGGGGAGTGAATAGATGTCTTCAATTTACTTTGAAATGCATAAAAAATGCGACAGATTAAGGAATGGACCAAAGGATAGATGGGATAAGCAATGAAGCAAGTATAGCAAAATATTAACAAGAGAATCTAGCTGGTGGGTATTCAGCTGTTTGTTGTAAAATTCTTTTTACATTGCTGTATGTTTGAAAGTTTTCATAATAAACTGTTGGGGAAAAATGGCCAAGTGATTTCTTAACTTAGGCGGTAGGTACCCGGGGATTCATTTGATGATGATAACGTGATGATGACGATGATGATGATGACGACGAGAATGATACGCTGTCGAGATACATTTATTTACTCCTTAGTTTGCATATCTCATAATAATGACTGCATGAATGGTCCTGTCCTAAGTGGGGCAAGGGGAGGGTATGGAGGCCCCGAGAGACCCAGGGACGCACAGGGGTCTGGGGTGGGACAGAGAGGACAGAGGACTGGACCTTGAGGCCTGAGGCCATGGAGAAACCCTGCCCAGAGGCCAAGTCTACCTGGAGACTCTGCCACTGTGGTGGTGAGTTCGAGAGGACGGGGGCAGACAGCAATCCTTCCCAAGGGCCACAAGGCCTTCAAGGGGTGAGAGGGTGAGGGAAGGAAACCCTGGAGGCTGTGGGTGCCCCAAAGTGACCAGGCAGCCCTTGGGATGACGAGCCTAAAATCTGACAGAAAAAAAAAAAAAGTAGATGAGATTAGATTGAATTATACTCCTCTAGGGAAGTTATTTTCCTTGATAAGCCTTGGTTTCCTCAAATGCCAATAAAATATTTTTAAAACCCTAGGGCTGAGACTTCCGGGAAGATGGCGGACTAGTAAGACACGGGAATCTCTTCTCCAGAAAAATAGCTAGAGGACAAGCTGAAACAGCCCCGAAAAAGATCTTCTAGGGTTTAGGACAGCAGGTGACGGCTGCACACCTCCCAGAGGAGAGAGGGACAGAAGAGGGAAATCGCGACGACAGAACCATGAGTTAGAAGTAGCAGCTTCTGCTGCTGCCGGCACCCTCCCCCACACTCTTCCGAATTCTCGGGCCCCTGGGCCTGCGACCACAGACAAAGGGGGCTTCAGGGATCTGCCACTCCCGGAAAGGGGAGAGAGAGGGACACAGCCTTAGGCTGACTCAGGTTCTGACCTGAAATTTGGGCTGCAGAACCCCACGGACCCTTCCACACCCTTCCACACGGCAGTTTGCCCTGGGAGCCTGGAAAGGACTGGAGAAATCTGACCCTGGCAACCTCCCTCTCTTCTAGTCTGGACTAATTGTTGAGGACACCACAGGAGAGGGGAGAGAGAGCCTGGGGCTGACCCTGCTTTTGACTCCCAGGTTTGGTCTGCCCTGTCCCGAGAGCCCTTCCAGGCTGGGTAGGCTGCGCCATTGTTTGCCTTGGAGCCTGCAAGGGGCTAAAGATATACAAACCTCGCAATCTCCTCCTCTACTAATAGGTACTGATTGTTGAGGATTCAGAAGGGAGTGGAAATATTTCCTAGCTGGGAAAAGGGGGGCGCTACGAGAGAAGTCTGGAGAACTGTCTCAGAAAGTTTGAATCACAGGGCTCCTAGCCCCCAGACAGGAAGCTCTATCACATTGATCTGGTCTGTGTCACAACAAATACGCTCCGACCAGGCATGGAATTGAGAGCAGCCAACAAGCGCCATCTCCTGGCAGACCAAGGAAGTGCACATAAGAAAATTAATAAGTAAGAGAGTCTTTTCCTGGCCTCTATAGCCTCCCTGCCCAAGGCCCTAGGAAACGACTCTACAACCAATTACTGGGTCCAGTGCCCAGTTTTGAGCAACCAGCAGAACAATCCTAACAATCAAGGTTGAGCCAAAAATCAAAGAGCAGTGGTAACTCACAGCCTCCTGCCACTAAAACCCCATAAAAGAGAAAGAGATAGAGCATCTAAGTAAAATACAAACTAACCAGATGCCTAAGCACCAACAAAAAATTACGGGCCATACTAAGAAAATAGAAGACATGGCCCAAGAAAAGGAATACAGCAAAGTCCCAGAAGAGATGCAGAATTTGAGAGAACTAATCAGTGAGATGAGCACACATTTCCAAAATCAAATTAATGAGATGAAAGAGAATATAGTTAAAGAGATCAATGGCATCAAGAAGTCATTGCGCGAACGTAAAGAAGAATTTGAAATCATGAACAGAAAAGTAACAGAGTTCATGGGAATGAAAGACACAAAAGGTGAAGTAAAAAATACATTTGAAGCATACAACAGCAGACTCGAAATGATAGAAGAAAGAATAAGTGATACTGAAGACAGAGCAGCTAAAATTGAAGAGAGAAAAGAACAGAGAGAGAAAAGAATGGAAAAAATTGAGCAGGGGCTCAGAGAGTTGAATGACAACACAAAATGCAAGAACATACATGTCATTGGAGTTCCAGAAGGAGAAGAGAAAGGAAAAGGGGCAGAAAGAGTATTTCAGGAAATAGCTGAAAATTTCTCAACTCTCACGAAAGAAATGAACTTTCAAGTCCAAGAAGCACACCGTACCCCAATAAGAATAAATCCAAATAGACCTATGCCAAGACACATATTATTCAGAATGTCAAATGTAAAAGATAAAGAGAAAATGCTCAGAGCATCAAGAGAGAAGCAAACGATCATGTACAAAGGACGTCCAGTAAGACTTTGTGCAGATTTCTCTTCAGAAACCATGGAGGCGAGAAGACAGTGGTATGATACAATTAGGAAACTGAAAGAGAAAAACTGCCAGCCGAGAATTCTTTATCCAGCAAAACTGTCCTTCAAATATGAAGGTGAATATAAAGTATTCACAAACAAACAGAAACTAAGAGAGTTTGCAAAAAAGAATCCACTTTTGCAGGAAATATTAAAGGAAACCTTAGAACCTGAAAGAAAAAGACAGGAGAGAGAGGCTTGGAGGAGAGTATAGAAAAAAGAAAAGCAGAAAGGATAACCAAAAGAGTAAAAAGAGAGACAAAAATAAGATGACATATGAAAACCAAAGAATAAAATGGAGGAAATAAATAGTGCATTTTCAGTAATATCATTGAATGTGAATGGATTAAATTCCCCAGTCAAAAGATACAGGCTGACAGAATGGATAAAAAAACATGAGCCATCCATATGCTGCTTACAAGAAACTCATCTCAGACACAAGGATACAAGCCGGCTGAAAGTAAAAGTTTGAAAAAAGATACTCCATGCGAATAGTAAACAGAAAAGAGCAGGGGTAGCTATACTAATATCAGACAAAAAAGACTTCAAATGCAAAAAAGTGATAAGAGATGCGGAAGGCCATTATATATTAATAAAAGGGACGATCCTCCAGGAAGATGTAACAGTCATAAATATCTACGCACCTAACCAGGGTGCCCCAAAATATATGAGACAAACTCTGGCAAAACTGAAGGGAGAAACAGACATTTCTACAATAATCGTCGGGGACTTTAACACCCCACTCACATCATTAGATAGAACAACTAGACAGAAGATCAACAAGGAAACAGAGAACTTGAACAATATGATAAATAAGTTAGACCTAACAGACATATACAGAACACTGCATCCAAACTCAGGGGATTATACATTCTTCTCAAGTGCCCATGGATCTTTCTCCAGGATAGACCACATGTTAGGTCACAATACAGCTCTCAGTAAATATAAAAAGATTGAAATTATACAAAGCACCTTCTCAGATCATAATGGAATGAAACTAGAAATCAATAACAGACAGGAAAAAAGGAAATTTGCAAATGTGTGGAGACTGAACAACACACTCCTAAATATTCCGTGGGTCAAAGAAGAAATTGCAAGTGAATTCAGTAAATATATTGAGACAAATAAAAATGAGAACACAACATATCAAAACTTATGGGATACAGCAAAGGCAGTCTTGAGAGGGAAATTTATAGCCCTAAATGCCTATATTAAGAAACAAGAAAGAGCTAAACTCAAAGATTTAACTGAACAACTTGAGAAACTAGAAAAAGAACAGCAAACCAATCCCAAAGCAAAAAGGAGGAAAGAAATAATAAAGATTAGAGCGGAAATAAATGAAAATGAGAACAAAAAAGCAATAGAGAAAATCAACAAAATCAAAAGCTGGTTTTTTGAGAAGATCAATAAAATTGACAAACCCCTCGCTAGACTAACAAAGAAAAAAAGAGAGAAGATGCAAATAAATACAATCAGAAATGAAAGGGGGGAAATTACAAATGACCTCACAGAAATAAAAAGAATCATAAGAGGATATTATGAGAAACTATATGCCAACAAAGTAGACAACCTGGATAAAATGGACAAATTTCTAGAAACTCATAACCCACCTACACTGACACAACAAGAAATACAAGAACTTAACAAACTAATCACAATTAAGGAGATTGAATCCGTCATCAAAAATCTCCCAGCAAAGAAAAGTCCAGGACCAGATGGCTTCACAGGTGAGTTCTACCAAGCATTTCTAAAAGAATTAACACCAATCCTGTTTAAACTCTTCCAAAAAATTGAAGAGGAGGAAAAATTACCCAACACATTTTATGAAGCCAACATCACCCTAATACCAAAGCCAGATAAAGATTCCACAAGAAAAGAAAATTACAGACCAATCTCTCTCATGAACATAGATGCAAAAATTCTCAACAAAATACTTGCAAATCGAATCCAACAGCATATCAAAAGACTTATACATCACGACCAAGTGGGATTTATTCCTGGTATGCAAGGCTGGTTCAACATAAGAAAATCAATCAATGTAATACACCACATTAACAATTTGAAGGAAAAAAAAACACATGATCATCTCAATAGATGCAGAAAAGGCATTCAACAAAATCCAACATCCTTTTTTGATAAAAATACTTCAAAAGATAGGAATAAAAGGAAAATTCCTCAATATGATAAAAGGCATATATGAAAAACCCACAGCCAACATCATACTCAATGGGGAAAGGTTGAAAGCTTTCCCCCTAAGATCAGGAACAAGACAAGGATGCCCACTGTCACCATTGTTATTCAACATTGTACTAGAAGTTCTAGCTAGGGCAATTAGACAAGACAAAAACATTAAAAGCGTCCAAATAGGAAAAGAGGAAGTAAAACTCTCACTGTTTGCGGATGACATGATCCTGTATTTAGAAAATCCTGAAGTATCCACAACAAAGCTACTTGAACTAATAAATGAGTTCAGCAAAGTGGCAGGATATAAGATCAACACGCAAAAATCAGTAATGTTTTTGTACACTAGTACTGAACAATCTGAGGAGGAAATCAGGAAGAAAATTCCATTTTCAATAGCAACAAAAAGACTCAAATATCTAGGAGTTAATTTAACCAAGGAAGTACAGGACCTATATGCAGAAAACTACAAAACAATGCTAAAAGAAATTAAAAAGGACCTAAACAAATGGAAAGACATTCCGTGTTCATGGATTGGAAGAATAAATATCGTGAAGATGTCAATCTTGCCCAAACTGATTTATAGATTCAATGCAATACCAATCAAAATCCCAACAGCTTACTTTACAGAATTAGAGAAGGCAATTACCAAATTCATCTGGAAGGGTAAGTGCACCCGAATAGCCAAAAGTATTCTAAAAAAGAAGAGCAATGTGGGAGGAATTTCGCTGCCTGACCTTGAAACATATTACAAAGCTACAGTGGTCAAAACAGCATGGTACTGGCATAAAGATAGACATATCGATCAGTGGAATAGAATTGAGAATCCAGAAATAATCCCTCACCTATACAGTCAACTGGTTTTTGACAAACCTACCAAGCCCACGCCGATGGGAAAAAACAGTCTCTTCAACAAATGGTGTTGGGAGAACTGGATATCTATAACCAAAAGAATGAAAGAGGACCCCTATTTCACCCCCTATACAAGAATCAACTCAAAATGGATCAAAGATCTAAATATAAAAGCCAGGACCATAAAACTACTAGAAGAAAATGTAGGGAAACATCTTCAAGACATTGTAGTAGGTGGTGGTTTCTTGGACTTCACACCCAAAGCACGTGCAACAAAAGAAAAATTAGATAAATGGGACCTCCTCAAAATTAAACACTTTTGCACCTCACAGGACTTTGTCAGAAGGGTGAAAAGGCAGCCAACTCAATGGGAAAAAATATTTGGAAATCACATATCTGATAAGGGTTTAATATCCAGGATATATAAAGAGATGTTACAGCTCAACAATAAAAAGACAAATGACCAATGAAAAAATGGGCCAAAGACTTGAATAGACATTTCTCAGAAGAAGAAATACAAATGGCAAAAAAACACATGAAGAAATGCTCAACATCACTCATGATTAGGGAAATGCAAATCAAAACTACAATGAGATATCATTTCACACCTATCAGAATGGCCACTATTAAAAAGACAGAGAACTACAAGTGTTGGGGAGGATGTGGAGAGATAGGAACACTTCTTCACTGTTGGTGGGAATGCAGGATGGTACAACCACTATGGAGGACTGTTTGGCAGTTCCTAAAGAAGTTGAATATAGTATTGCCACGTGACCCTGCAATACCACTACTGGGTATATACCAGAAGAACTGAGAGCAGTGACACGAACAGACATCTGCACACCGATGTTCACAGCCACATTATTCACCATTGCCAATAGTTGGAAACAACCCAGGTGTCCATCAACAGATGAATGGATAAACAAACTGTGGTCTATTCACACGATGGAATATTATGCAGCTGTAAGAAGAAATGAAGTCATAAAGCATATGGCAACATGGATGAACCTGGAGGACATTATGTTGAGTGAAGCAAGCCAGACACAAAAGGACAAATACTGTATGAATGCATTACTATGAACCAAATATATTGTGTAATATATTGTTTGATTCACACACACAAAAAAACAAAAAAACAAACAAAAAACAAAACAACAAAAAAATTTACATGTATCCATTACATTTAATTGAGAAATGTATATATTTATTCATCTGTGTTTACTTTTTAGTTTTTTATTGCTTATGTTTTCAATTATTAAATGTACAAAATAAAGTTAAAAAACAACAACAAGAACAACAACAAAAAAACCCTAGGGCTATTGTGGGCAAAAGACATATGAGGCACAGATACTTCCTCACATCTGAGTCAAAGGGAGTAAACTTAGATCCTGCTACACATTCATATATGTCACACACACACACACACACACACACAGGAGCACTGATAATGCACACATGGGCATAGCACAAAGTCTGAGGGATGTGCACCAAAAAGTCAACAGGCGGGACCTGGGTGGTAGGATTACAGCTGATTTTTAACTTTTTTCTTATTTTCTGTTCATCCCCAATTTTTGCACAATTGACGATGTCCTTCTTTTAGATTCAGAAGAAATAAGCAGAGAACAAGAACCACCTTCACGGCTGTAAACCCCTCCCATAAGCCACAAACGGAAGCGCCAATGAGTACCTTGCTTGAAGACAGGAGGTGGGTGGGCGTTATCCATCATAAACGAGAACATCTTCCCGCTGGCACTCACGGGCCGCTTGTGGGAGGCTGGCTGGACCATGGCAGGCCTGGGGAATCCCTGAGACCAGCTCCTCTGCACTGGCGCTGGCTGGATGTCTGGGTGGAAGGGCGGTAAGGGTGGCTGGTTCGGCTCCTGTGTGGCCCGAGGTGGCTGTGGCTTTGGCCAGGGTCCTGGGCCACTCATCCATGGGTAGGAGACCTGCAGGGGCAGACAGGAGGGTCGGGGGGTTACAGTCAGCTAGAATGGCCTCCACCCCATTGTCCCAGCCACGTAATTGTGCGCTAGGCCATAGCTTTTAAGTCACCTCCCCCAGGAGGCCTTCCTGGACTTTCCCCAAGTTTGGGATGGAGGCCCCTGCCAGGGGTCACATAGCACCCAGCATGTCACCATGTATTGAGTGCCTCTTTTATTCCAGGCCCTCTGCCAAGAGGCTTGCATGGATTAACTTGTTTAATACACTCCATGCTCTGTGAGGTTGAGCAAGCTTCTAGTGGCTTTCCCGAGATCCCAGAGCTGGTAGTGAGCTGCTGTGCCGGAAGAATGGCAACTCTAAGAGATTAGGGGCTTTCTGCCCATCTGGCTCACCGCTGTGTCCTCAGCACCTAGAATAAACGTCGGCACACAGAAGACCCTCCAAGATTGGCTGGAAGAAAGAATGAGCAAATCACTCCGATCCGAGCCCAGCTCCACTGGACTCCACAGCCTGTTCTCTTTGCACCCAAGCAGCAGCCTCCTCTGGCACTTTTCCTCCAGCTGTTCGCCCGAGGCTGAAAGCCCTAGGATGGGAGGGAGCCTGACTGTTTCATTAACCTCGACACCCACCACCTGATTCTCGGCAGATGTTTATATCTGTTGGGAAACCTCCAGTTGTCTGTTCCTAGGGAAGACGGCTGTGGCTACTTCCAGTGGAGGACACATCAAAATCCACCCAGGCATGGAGAGGCAAACACTGAGCAGTGGTGGCACGTGGCTTTTGCTTTGGTTTCACGTGTCCGTGGTGGTTTCTCCTGGTTACTCCCTCTTGTCTAGTGACTAAATGAGGACATTGACGAGCACTTGTCATTTACTGCACTGAACTTATCCCGTTTTCTTTAAGGGAGCAGGTCTCTTTATTCCCATTTTAAAAACGAGGGGAGTGGGTGTAGCTAGTGGTTGAGCACCTGCTTTCCATGTACGAGGTCCCGGTTCAATCCCTGGTACCTATTTCAAAAAAATGAGGCTTGGAAGGGTTAAGGAAGTTTCCCAAGGCTGAGCTGGCAGTGGTGGAGACAGGCTTGAGATCAAGGTCTGATGACCAGCCTCCCTTCTCTCACCTCCCCTCCAAGGGCAGAAAAATACACTTTTGAAGTAAGACGCTAAGTTCACATGCCAGCCTCTGCACATCTATTCTCAGGGTTCACAGTTCTCCTTCTGGAGACTTGGAGGTCATAAAAGCCCCAAGACACGTAACATGGAGCAGGACAGAATGCTGCCAAAAACGAGCACTGGCGGACAGAACTTTCTGTAGCTTCAGCTGGGTTTTATTCAAGCAGAAGGTTCTCCACTCCCTCAGGATCCTGGGTCTATATTTCAGCTACAAGTCTTTATGCAGCAAGTCAGGGATCCTGTGGGCTCCCCTGGAAAGGCTCTTCAGGAGAGAGTGAGAACATTGTGCAGGGAAATCAAACACCTGCATGCCAGCCACCTGGGGCAGCTGGCCCCGCATTCCTGAAGACACGGGCCCACTTTAGATCTCTTATCAAAAAAGGGACTTGGCAGCACTTCAGAACTCTACTGTGTTCCTTACGTTTAGTCTCAAGTTTCTCTCCACTGTTAGCATCTCATCCCTCCGCCTATGTGCTCTTCCCTTCTTTAGTGTCAGAAGCTGAGCTGTGCCCTCGTGCCCTACACTAACTTCTCCATCCATCTTGTCCGCTTCCCTCCACTGGGCTGTCTTGCCTCAATCCTTCCTCTTTTCCCATGCGTTTAATAAATATTTATTGAATGAATGTGCTGAAGGTGAGGTTAAATTTTAATGTGTTTTACTCCAGGCTTCTATTGGCAGTGGTGCAGGAATTCACTTTCACGCTGGGATGCTCAGGGGAACCTCTTAGGTAACTACCCCTCACCACCAACTAATTGTCCATCCCGTCTCATGCCTCGTTCCTTCCATCATCTCCCTCCTTGGCTCTCAGACCACTGCTGTGGGTGGGACTAGGCAATCAGCCAGTCACATTCTCTGGCCATAATGATTGAATCCCAGGTGGGGTGGGATCCAATCGGAGCCAAGAGACCCCGTGATCCTTGGAGGGACACCAGCTGCTACCGGCGTCCCCTTGCAATCTCATGGGGCTTGAGGATGTAGCCAACACCGAGGAAGTGGAGCTGGGACCAGGCATGGGGAGGGGGAAGCTGGTTTTGAACACTGGCTCCAGCTGCACCCTGAACTACCCAGCACAGTGAGACAAGCTGGAGCTGGCTTCTGACATGTGCAGCACACTGCCCTAACCCAGAGGGCCTCTAAAAAGGGAAGAGGGTCAAAGATGTGTACGCAGCAAAGACAGCAACTGGCTGTTTGGATTAAAATATATATATTTTAAAGTTTAAGCAGGCTTGCAGGCTGGCTGGATGTCTTTACTTGGAAGGCTAAAGTTGGTTTTCTCCTTAGCAGGTCTACTCTATTAAAAGCAAGGTCAAGGTTGTCTCAGAAATTGCTGCTGGTAACAGGCAGGGGGTAAAAACAAACATGAAAAGGACTCACAATAGAAGCTAGTTTCTGGTTCACATTAGAATGTAAATGGAGCTTGAGGTCAAGAAGTTTTTTTTGTCTGTTTTTCTAGAAATTTCAGCTTAAAAATGCCTGCTAATGCCCTTTTTCTTTCTTTTTTGGTCCCCCTGTTCTCTGACCATATGGTCTGTTGCATAGTTAGGTTTGTGTTTTTGAGGTGGCCTATGTTATACTCTAAGTCCTAATTTCTCCTACATTTATCTTTAAAAGAGCAGGGCATGGGAAGCGGCTGTGGCTCAAGCGATTGGGCTCCCGTCTACCATATGGGAGGCCAAAGGTTCGATTCCCGGGACCTCCTGGTGAAAGGCAAGCTGGCCTGCGCAGGAGTGGCTGGCCCAAATGGAGATCTGGCGCGGCAAGATGACGCAACAGAAAGAGACACAGAAGAGAGACAATAAGAGATGCAGCAGAGCAGGGAGCTGAGGTAGCGCAAGAGATTGAGCATCTCTCTCCTGCTCCAGAAGGTCCCAGGATCGGTTCCCAGTGCCGCCTAAAGAGAAGACAAGCAGACACAGAAGAACACACAGAGAGCAGAGAGCGAGCGCAAAACATTGGGGAGCGGGGCAGGGGGAAGAAATAAATAAATCTTAAAAGAAAAAAAAGAGAAGGGCTTGGTGTATGGATGAGGTGTAGTTTAAAAAAAAAAAAGAAAAAGCAAGGTGTCAACCACCTGGATTAACAGTGCCCACATTCACTGCTAAGTTCTACTCACCTGAACAAAAAGCGGGCAATGATTTACCCAATCCATTTCCCCCCTGATTATCTACTTGTTCTCTGTGTTATGGTGCCAATCTCTGCTTCTAACCTTGTCAAGGTGCAGGCTGAAGGGGGCGCTCTACAGAGCCAAGGTGGTTTACATGTAAAAGGTGCCCACAGGACACCTGCATTCTGCCAGGAGGTTGCAGCTGGGGGAGGAGCAGACACGGCCCTGGAGACGGCGCCGTGCACTTGGCATACGCGGTCTCCTCTAACCGTCAGGGCAATCCTGGGACAGGCATCTTTATCTCCATTTTGTGGATTAAGAAACTGAAGCTCAGCAAGGTTAACTGACATGCAGCCAGGAAGTGGTGATGCCGTTAGACTCCAAAAGCTACGCTCGTAGAGCTTCTAGGTTACTTGAACTTATGATTTATACCTGTGTTCCATACTTGCAAAAGGATTCGGGCAATTGGTTAACGAAAAACAGGAGATGCTCTGAGTTTAAAAAGAAAATAGGAAGTAGTGTGAAAAGCCACAGGTGTTGCCTGGGCTACTTGTGAACTGGATTTTCTAGGAGCATGAGAACACACTTATGGAAGCGTTACTCTTATGGTAAATGCAACTCCCTGGAAACAGCCCAGAGGACCCCAGCCTCCTGCGAGGCAGGGCCCAGGGCTTATAATGCTGGGACCAGTTTGTACTGGCTCGTGAGAGATAATTATTAAATGTTCAGGAATTTTTCAAGCCAGTTGAAATAAATTTTAATTATATATACTTACAATTAAGTCAATTATATTAGAAACAAAATTAATAAATACTTAAAATGCATCACTTCCTAATTGTTTGCTGCCATTTCTTTATTATCTACACTTGAGTTTATTTAACTGTGCTGTGTCTGATGGTGGATATCCTCTACAGTGATGCCCTGCTGCCTTTGGCCATGTTACATTAGTACTTTGCAATCGGCCATGGAATCGGGAAAGGCTATAAATATAAATCAGGGCTTGATAGTTTTTTTGTTTGGTTGTTTGGTTGTCTACACTTAAACAGGTGATGAAGCAAATGTTAATAATACAGATTAAACTTAAAACTGAGTTGTGTCTGTAGCCATTACATCGTGAGTAGCACAAAAAATTGAGGAAAAATTCTTCCAGTATCGGAAAACTACTATCTGATTAAGCAAAGAAGTTGCTTGCGTCATCGATGAGCACGTGAAGTTGAAAACACACATCTCTGTTGTTTCAGTTTTGTCTTACCTGTGAATTTAAACAAAAACATTCACCAGTATTCTGGCTGGGAACTCACTTGTTTGTCAGTTGCAACCATAAACTGGCTACGGGTAGAAGAGTCCAGAGAAAATCAATGAAAGCTTTCTATGGGAATCAATTAGCCATATGGAATTTACAATAAAGAGAATTGTATCTTTTACTGTTATCTGTAAAGAATGTACCACACATTATTCATATCACTAAACTTTATAAAATATATGCCTACTTTATTATTATTATTTAGAAAATTGGTTGTTAACCTGTACCAGCACATCACCGGCTGTGCCCAGCAACCTGCAAAGTGCCTGGCACACACTGTAGGTGTTGGGTGACTGAACTGGACTGAACTGAAGACCTGGCAAACAGAACCAGGTCTAAAAGCCTTTGACTGATTCAAGGGCTGGAGCAGAGAAAATACAAAATGAGCCTGGAGCATCTTGTAACAGCAGGAAATAAGGAAGTGCTCCCAAACCAAAGGGCGGGAGCATGCCAGAGAGCACAGCAAGTAGCCAGAAAGAGCACCCAATGGCCAAAGCTAGTACAATCTGAGCAACAAAAAACAACATAGCATAGGCCTATAACACATAGTATATAATAAATATATAGGAGTCCATATTGATAAAAAATAAACTACTGAGTAAATAAATAAATGGGGGGGGGGCGGAGGAAAACAGACCTTCCTTACAGAAGTTAGTAAATGTAGGCATCGCCCCTTCCAGGAGGCGGAGCCTAACTCCCACTCTCTGCTTCCCACCCTCTGAGAGGGGGCTGTACTTAGTGCCTGGCTTCCAAAGAGAAGGGTATGGAATGGGAGCGGTGGTGATTGTACAGTGGAGACCCCTGCGGCCTCACAGTTTAAAAGCCCTGGTGACGTCGGGGTGGGGGAGACCTCCCAGGCCCCCTGATGTGATGGACCAGAAGGACCCTTCACCTTTGTAGTTTTTCTGTAACCCCTGTCTGAGCCGGTGAAAAACGTCAGATGAGCCCAGTTCAGGGGACATTCCACAGGATCCTCAAGACTGTCAAGGTCGGGGAAAACAGGGAAAGCCTGAGAAACGTCACAGACCAGAGGACACTGGGTGGTGTGACGACTACGTGCAATGTCAGGTTCTGGATCCTGGAACCTGAAGCTTAGTTAATAATAATGTACAGTGGCGACTTTTGAGTTTTGACAACTCTATCATGGTAATGTAAGATGTTGACAATGGGGGAAGTGTGAGAAGGTATATAGGGACTCTCTGTACTGCCATTACAATGTTTCTGTAAATCTAAAATTATTCCAAAATCAATAGTTTATCTAATTAAAAAAAATTTTTGTTGTTGTTGTTACCAAAAAAAAAAAACGTAGTACAAAATCCATATGCAACTACCAATGTGCTTACTCATAGGTAAGTTCTCTAAGTCCACTCCCTATGACAACTTACTTTTATTTTACTGAGTTTCACTCTTATAACTACACAACTGTAATGACGGTGGTGTGCGTGGGGGGGTAGATGGACACTGACCTCCAGAAGCAGCTGACTGAGGAAGACAAGGTGAGGCAGATGTGAGAGCTAAAGGTCAGCAGATGGGCTATTTTGTACAGAGCTAAGCAGCTCCTGGGGTGTCTCCATAACTCATGGGGTACTGCCTCTCAGTCCCCAAGAACAGGATAAATTATGCCCAGGACATTCAATTTGAGAAATCAGGATTATACGTTTTAGAACACAGAGCAGCCAAGTTCTATATTATTTTTAAATTTTGGCACTTAAAGAAGGAGGTCTCTTTGAACAGAAAAGCCATTCTTTGAACTGAGCAGAAAAGCCATTCATTTGGATTTTGACCAGGTAAGTTGAAGATCTCACCACCTTCTGGCCCATCCTACTTTCCTGTTTTTTTTTTTTTTGGTAAATCATCTAGCTTAAGGTTTTTCCTTTCCTTGCAAATCCTAATTAACTTCCCGGTCAGCCCATAAAAGTGGGAAAGAGTCTAGAAAAACAACTCAGATTTCTACAAATAGCCTTTTTTACCCCTAGACTTGGCCTACTTCAATGCAGTCTTGCTGGATTGAGTGATTGAATAAATGAATAATCATCAACCAAGAAAAGAAAAGCAGCGATGTGGTTACAGTTTGGTAAAAGACTGTGATCTGCCAGAATAAACACAACACAGCGGGGTGGTCCCTAGATTTCTGGGCCAATTTTGAGTTCTGTTTCCTCAGGACCCCAAGGTTTCAGCCTGAGCTCACCCCTCTGATCTCTCCCTGATGTCGTCTGCCTTGTCTGTAGACATCTGATGACAATGCAAATCTCAGGAGTCCTTTTGGGAGAGTTTTTGCCAAGGATATTGGGCTTGAGGTTATTTGCTGCCCCCACACCCTCCACTTCACTGGCCTCAGAGAATTCCCTTTGATGTGAAAAAAACCTGGTCTCTGAATCTCTCATCACATCAGCAGGTCCCCACAGGAGTCATAAAAGCCCAGGAAAAAGGAACACTTTATGAGATCAAGTTGGGAGATGACAAACCTTTACTAGCTGGAGGTTGGTTCTGAAGTGGCCCATACTCTCTGGTCATTCATTCAACCAATCGTTACTCAACCTTTGTTGCAGGCAAAGCCCATATCCTGCTCGAGGAGGACCCATGAAGATGGAAATGCACCTTTCCCAGGGACGGACAGTCACGCCCCCAACTCTCTGAGCTTATTAATAAACAATTCCCATTACACCATTCATCAGAGAAGAGAAAAAAAAACTACACTCTTTCCTTGGAGATCACCCTTGGACTTTTCCAACAGAGAGGTGAATTATTCTGGATTGATTTTCATTTCCTTCCCCCAAACTTCTATATCCTCCATTAGGAAGGTTCAATTCAGGCAGTAGGAATGCTTCCTATGTCATAGACATTTGGGAATTTTTACCTGCCGTGATCCATTCCTCCATCTTTTGGATGGTGTAGCAATTTGGCATTATTTATGAATTCCAAAAATAGATATTGGATTATGTTTATAAACTGGTCTGCTCCTCTGGGCATATTAGATTGGATTGGATTCAAAGGTTTCACTTTTACTTGATTAAATAACGATTAAGGCTTTGATTGGGCCATGTCAGTAGGACGACATGAGAAAACGACATGGCAGAAGAAAAAGTTGGAGTTTTGATATCGGAGCCCTGGGTAGTAAACATACAGGAGAAGAACACAGAAACAGAGAATGTTCATTAGACATGGCAGAGGCCCTGGGGACAGAGACAAAGCCTAGAGTGCCTGATAGTCTACAGCTGACCTTGTGGAGAGAGCAGAGCAACTGAGCCTGGAGAGAAATGAGCCCCGGGAGAGAGACGAGACTTATCCCAGCCTACAGCTGATATTGGAAGAAGCTGGGAGCACGGAGCCAAGAGAGGAAGAGGGAGCCTGAACCTTTGCAGACATCGGAAGCCATCTTGCTCCAACACATGGCAATAGACTTTGGTGAGGGAAGTTACTTATGCTTTATGTCCTGCTAACTGTAAGCTTCTACTCCAGGTAAATACCCTTTATAAAAACTAACCCATCTCTGGTATTTTGCGCCACCACCCTTTTGGCTGCCTAATACAGATGGGCACCTTAATTTTGTGGGGTGGGAGATACCATCTGTCCCTTCCCCACCCCCCAATTCTGAGTTCAAGTAATTCTAGCGTAGGTATCACCTGGGCTCCAGGGGAGGGAACATGACCCAGGCCTAGCCAATCAGAGCATTCCAAACCCCTGGCCTCAGTGACTGGTTCAGGGACAGGCACGTGATCCAAGCTAAGCCGATAAAGAAGCTTGCTCTTCCCCTGGAGCTACTGAGTTGGGAGGCTGCGTGGGCTGCCGGCAGCCACCTTGCTCCAGGTGAGGGAAGAGACCGCCCCGGGCGGACCATGAACCTAACAGAGATGGAAGAGACAGACTCACGACCATGATTTGGGCACCTGGATCCAGTGGGGCCTAAAGCTGTTTGTGCTTCTGGAATTTTCTGTTACCAGATTCTTTTTTGCTGAGGCTGGTTTGACCTGGGCTTCCAGCGATTGCAAACAATAAAAAGTCCTGGACAACACACTCATCAGACTTGAGCACAAGCATCACTATGTACTCAGAATGCAAGTATTAAACGGGCCGCAATAACTCACCAAACTGACCTTTAAAATTGTAAAAGCAAAGCAGTGGCCCCAGAGAAAGGCGTGATTTACGACCAAGGAACCAATCATAAGGTAAGTGGTGAAGAATTAACTAGAGAAACTTTGAACAAGTAAACAGCCCTCTAGCTGCAGCAGACTTCGGAGTATAAAGCCCCAAATCTCTGCTTCAAAAGTTACACCAGAGAAAACATCCCAAAGCTTTAAAAGAAAACTTTCCACTTGAAGAAACATGTAAAATTTATAATATACATCTGTTGTGTAAATTATAAACTGATACCTAGTGGATTTATCACATATATAGCAATGTAATAATAGTACCATATATGCAAACGTATATATAGGTATATGTGTATGCAGTACCACATATTCCTAAGCTTTGTTTTAAAGAGGTAATGAAAAGATTATTTAAAGCCAGTTTTCTCAGCTGGTCTGTTTTTCCTTATTCCTTAGTTAACTAGGTAAACTGTTAACTAGCACATGTCCCGGCAGACAGAAGGGGTTTGATGTGACTATATGAGTTAGTGCTTTCTGCCTATCCCCACTTCTGTTTTTTAGCTCTTCTTCCAGAAATTGAGTAAAAGTGAAAGAGACAGTATGGCACAGTGCAAAGAGCAGGGGTTGGCAAATGTTCTCAGTAAAGGGCCAGGTAGTAAATATTTTCAATTTTGCAGGCTATATGGTCTCTGTTGCAATGACCCTGCCGCTGTAGTGGGCAAGCAGCCATGAGCCGTAGTAGAGATGAATGGGCATGGCTGTGCTCCAGTAAAATTTTATTTGCAAAAACAGGAAATGGCCTGGATTTGGCCCAGGAGTCGTAGTTTGCCCACCTCAAGTTAAGAGCATGATTTAGAATGAAACAGAATCAGGTGTGGGGCCCTTCTCTGCCCTTCACCATCTGTGACCCTGACATTCTTCTCATTTTTTTGTGCCTCATCCGTAGAATTGGGATAATAACAGCTACTTCTTAGCTTGTGAGAACTGAATGAGATAATACATGATAAGTGCTCAGAACACTTCCTGGCACATAATAAATGCTCAATAAACATGAGCCATCAGGCACTCTCATCATCATCAAAAAAAGAAACTGAAAGGGAGTAATTGAGTTTTCCCAGAAACTGCAGCAACATCCTGGTAAAAGGAGGTCAGTGGAGGCAAATGGGGAAGCTAATAACTGAAATTGTATTTTCTCTCTTGGCAGTGGCTTTCCTGTTTATCCACATGATATTTCATCCCCGTCGGCACCTGAAGTTGCAGGGTGGCCTGGGATTTGTGGGAAGGACTCAGCCGGGCTCTCATGTCAGCTGGCTCTCTCTCATGTCCCCTCGCTGTTAGGACGAGCCTTCGAGAGTGGGACTCAGGAGAACTGGGTTTAATGCTGGTTCTGGCTGTAAGCGACACAGAAACCTTGGGAGGGTGGCGGATCCTCTTTGGGCATCGGTTTATAAAATGACAGAGGTGGCCCTTTATGAAAATTCTGAAGGGAGAAAGGGGGAGCTTGTGATTAATGAGGACCTGCTTGGTAGAAGTTGGAAACTGAGGCCCGGAAAGGTGAGGTGAGTTACAGTGGGAATTTGAACGGGGGTCTCTTGGACTCCAAAGCCTTACTTTCTTCACGGAACCCTAGCAGGGCCCCAGGAAAGCAGTGAACACACGGAGTACGGCCACTAGGGCGCGCTCTTCACGTCCTGGTGATGCGGGAGGCAGGAGGGCAGCATCTGGAGTCACGTGGCTGCCCAGGCAGAGCGGGCTTAATGGAAGGCCAGACGTGGGCAATGGCTCACCACTGGGGAACCACCCCAGCTCGCCCCTCCCAAGGTTAGGCCAGAACCCGACCCGGAGCCACCACCCATGGAGCCACAAACTGGGACAGAAAACCTGCTGCCCAAGGGCTGTCAGGCCGTGTGTGACTATTTTGGGTGCCTGGCTTCCTCTCGATGTCTGGGTAGCTCCATTTAGATTTGCCGCTTTTCGGGACCCAGAAACACATGACGTATACGTTGGGTGAAAATAGCCTTCCCACACCAGCTACTTTATGAGCAACTCCACTGTTAACAGAGGCCCCTGTTTCTACAGCTCAGTTCCCAAAGATCAGTCATAAAGCACCAAAGAAAAATAAACCCACCACAAACAAAAAGCCACGGTGAAGCCGCACGCTATGGCTGGCACGCCTAGCTCGGGGACTTCAGCTTCACGTGTCAGACACAGAAACAGAGACTCCAGGCTATTACGTAGCAGTTGTTAGCTGTTTTAGGGCATTGCAGTGTGACCCTGGAGCTTGCGACATGCTGGCCCTAACATCTAGTTTGGGTGATGAGTACGTTCGCTGTCTTGCCCGTGCTGGGGTTTTCACAGGTGTATACATGTCAAAGCGTATCAGATGATACACCTTTAACATGCAATTTACTATGTCAATCACACTTCAGTAAAGCTGTCTTACTGAAAAGCAACACAGCATTCCCTATATGAACTGACTCTTTTATTCAACTATGCCCCCTTTGATGGCTGTCTAGGTTTCCAGTTTTGTGCCACTACAAATAATACGGCAATAAATATCTGCAATAAACATCTTTGTATGAAAAAAGGAACATGCAATGTTCCACCCCCCACCCCCACCCCCCATGCCTTGAAATTAGAATTTCCTGGGAGTGGGGTGTCTGGGAACCTATATGTTTAATGAACATTCCTAAAAGATTCTTGTAATTAAACATGCATGGGAAACACTGGCCCAAATTTCACACACTTTTGGATTTTCTAGCTTGGGGTTTGAAATTCCATTTTCTTTGGTCCCTTAAAAAAATCTGTGACTGCTACATACAAATGATTCTAAATCTGGTTCCCCAACTGTTAGGGAAGCATCAGAATTATCGGGAGCTTGTTAGAATGCAGATACTCGAGCCCACTATACCAGGAAGTATGAACAGGCTTGCCAGATTTAGCTAAAAATATAAAATAAAATATAACAATAGTAGTAGTAGTAATAAATATAGGATGTCTGTTTACATTTGAATTTCAGAAAAACATCAAATAATTTTTTAGCATAACTATGTCCTATGCAATATTTGGGACATACTTAGATGAAAAACTTATCTGGTATTTGTCTGAAATTCAAGTTTAACTGAACATCCTGTATTTTATCTGTACTGTTGGCCTGCTCCCCCTGGGGTTCTGATGTGGGGGGGCCTTAGAACCCATCTTAAGAACCCCTCCTCAGTCAGGAGCCCCTCCTTGCTGCTGCCAGCTGACCCCTGGGCAGTCAACAAACTAACATGGTTTAAGGTTGGTTCAATGAGGGCAAGGCAGCTTGAGAAGCAGCAGCAGAAAAAACTGCCCCAGATTTTCAAAGCCCAGTGTGAATGATGTGGCATCACTGTCTGTGCACCCTGAGGGATGTTCATGGGCTGAAAACCCCAGGATTCTGCTGGCTTCTTTAAATTCTGTTTATTTATACCAGCCTCGTCCCAGAAAGGACTTTAGGCTGCTGAAGTCTCGGTAGGTGCAGCTTTCCTGGTGTCAGGGAATGAGATAAGCACAGTCTCTCTGGAACACACACTGCAGTATTGATGGTGAACTCATCACGAACTAGGCACTGTGCTCAGTGGTTTGTGATTATCATCCGCTCATTCAGCCCTGAAGATAAGTCTATGAGGTCACCACTGTTCTTGCCGCCCCTCCATTCATAGACGAGGAAACAGCGGTTCAGAGGGGTCAGGCGCTGGCTCAACAATTTAGAGCTGAGATCCTGACACAAACCCTGCGACTCTAACCACTCCCTGCTGTACTGCCTCCCTGGTGAACGCTATGTTCTTTGCAACTAGGCTTTTATGGAAAAGCTTTGTGTTGTATTTCGCTTAAATTGGGGGCAATTTGAGCCACAATCCCAGGAACTTTATTACCTGGGGCATAATAACAGCTGCCACGTGTTGAGCATCTACTTGGGGCAGTGAGTTTCAAGCCTTACAGCTCATAATGCGGTTCACCAAGGACCGATGAGCAGACTGAGACCCAGAGATGCAAAGAACCTTGGCCAAGGTCACACAGCTAGGAAATGGCAGAGTGCTGATCTGCCTCAAAAGGAAGCATCCATCTCTGAGTTTTCTAGAGGTTGCCCCTGTTTTCCATCTCCCCTTATGAAACCGTACACTTTCAGGAAAATACTAGTTCTGTGATGGCCACCAGGCAACTTTTGGGTATAATCCCAAAAATGCCCAGAAGAGGAAGCTAAGACTCTTTCCTCGGACGGAGCTCCCCCGAGACCCACCCTGATGGGTCTGAACTTCTCGGGAGACCCCGTCGCTGCCGCCGCGTGCCCAGCATGAAATCAGGGAGTGAGGCCCCTCCTCTACCCTTCGTCTGTATCTGAGCACCCGGCGGCACAGAAGGTGACTGCGCCCAGCACCTGCTGTCCCTCTACCCTACAACGGCCAGGACTCACCGAGGATGGGTTTTCAATGACCAGTTCGTAGGTCAGCCCTGCAGATCCAAACCTGAGGACGTCTCCAGGTAACAGCTTCACAGCCACATTCTGAATGTGGCACTCGTTGACGAAGGTGCCGTTGCGGGAGTTGAAATCCTGGAGAACGAAGCTGCCTTCGGCCTCATTATATTCAATAAGCGCGTGATGGTTGTCGATGTCAGCAGACTAAAATGGAGAAGGAAGAACACAAGAATAATGCATTGACTAGTGCTCGCTGGGGGCACCTTACCTATGTGACCTCACTGGATCATCACCCCACTCCTCATTTTAAAATGAGAATGCTGGGGTCAGAGAGGTTAAGTGACTTGCCCAAGGCCACACAGCTGGTGAGGGGCGGGGCTGGGACAGGTGCCTGACTCCAGACCCTGGAACAAGTACCCAAGTAGTTGGGTAGGAAATCAGGCCACACGGAGGCAAAGGGGACTTGGGGGAGTCTTTACTAGACAAATGTTTGTCAGGGGATTAGGCCATTTTCTATTTCCCCATTTTCCAAAGGCTCCTCTGTAATTTCCTAGGAGGCACTGCACCTCCTGGCAGGACCTGGAGCAATGAAAGGAAATGTCCTGACTTTTCAGGACTGCCTACATTAAATCCAGCCCAACACTTTGTAATTACTTTCTAAGTTTTTCTTCTCAGGGTGCCCCATCCAGTTTTCACACAGAGTATTTGCACTTAGATAGCTACACTAAAGTCCCAAAATATAACAATGATCAAAAGCTTCTATTAATTAAACATTCAAGATAGGAAATTTGCTAAGTGCTCTATTGCAATATCCCATGTCGTCCTTACAACAACCCAAAGAGAGAGGTCTCATTTTGCAGACGAGGAAACGGAGGCACGGAGATGATCTCAGCTCGGAGAGCTTGGGGTTTTGCCTGATTCAAATGTCTGCTCTCTGACACCACTGTGCAAATTTCCACCACTGTGCAAATTTCATCACCACTCCTACTGAGCCCATTTCTTTGTGCCCCATGAACCCTTGAAAACCCAGCAAACAGATGAACTCCACAAGTTGCTTCATTTTTCTCTTCCCAGATTCCATTATTTTTCATTCCTCAAAAGCTGTCAAGCTGTTATTAGGAAATCAAAGTAAGCAGGAAGTTTTGGATGACTCCACAAAATGGGACAAGCCTCTGTCGTGTACTGGGCCAAGAGGGAGCTTCCAAAGACTGCCCGATAAGACCACTCTCTCCTCATCCTCGGAAAACTGCAAAAGGCTGCCACTGAGCAGACACCCTGCTGCTAATGTAGGCTGCCTGTATATGCTCCACCCTGTTGAGCTATCCTGCTCAATTTTTTTAAACTGCTGTTTTTGTTTATTATTAGCAGCTAACATATTTTGAGTGCTCCCCAGGAGTGGCCCCTGCTGAAGCATTTAGTGAACATTCCCTCATGAATCCACACGCCATGGCAGCACCATACAGGGCTGTCATGGACTCGATGACATTCTCCCAAAATTTATGCTCAAGTCCCCACTCCTGGTCTGGTGGGTGTGAACCCACTTGTAGCAGAAGCAGGTGGGCCCTAATCCTAGGGACAGGAGTCCTCGAAGCAGAGGAAATTCGGATTCAATAGAAGGAGACAGATGGGGAGGCAGCGGCCACGTGACGAGGCAGTGCCTGGGTCACGGCTTGGCTCGCCGACCACCACGGAACACCCCAGACTTCAGAGGAAGCACGGCCCTGCCAACACCTTGATTTTGGACTTCACGCCTCCAAAACGGCGAGACGATCAATTCCTGTTCTTTAAGCCAACCAGAGCGTGGTACCTGTGACACAGCAGCACCGGCAGTCAGACGAGGAGGTTCTATTTATCACCCCATTTTATGGATGAAGAAGCTGAGACTCCAAGAGGTGAAGTGACTCACCCAAGGTCAAGGTGCCAGCACGCGGCAATGTCAGGATTTAAACCCAAGTCTCCCCAATTCCAAAATTCATAGTCTTGACATAGATCCTATGCTTTTCAGAGTAGAAAGGGATTTAATAGAGAGTGGGAGGGGCAGATGACTAAATATACGGGGGAATGTACATTTTTTTAAAAAGTTTCCTGAATTTTACATATCTTAAAAAGTAGAGGGAAGCGGCTGTGGCTCAATCAGTAGGGCTCCCGTTTACCATATGGGAGGCCCCGGGTTCGGTTCCCAGGGCCTCCTGGTGAGGGCAGGCCCGCCCGCACGGCGTGGTTGGCTGACCCGGCGAGCGCAAGCAGCAAGGGGGGGATAAATGAATAAATAAATAAAATCTTTAAAAAAAAAAAAAAAAAAAAGTAGATAGTGGGAAGCAGATGTGGCTCAAGCAGCTGGGTGCCTGCCTACCACATGGGAGGTCCTGGGTTCTGTTTCCAGAGCCTAATAAAGAAGACACACAGGGGACAGATGTGGCTCAAATGGTTGGGTGTCCATCTCCCATATGGAGGGACCTGGGTTCAATCCCCGGGGCCTCCCGGTTAAAAAAAAAAAAAAAAAAAGATGCACAAGACAGCAAGCTGATGCGATGGGCTGGTGTGGCAAGCTTACGCAACAAGACTATGCAATGAAGAGACACAATGAGGAAACACAGTGAGAGACACAATAATCAGGGAGCGAAGGTGGTTCAAGTGCTTGGGTGCCTCCCTTCCACACGAGAAGTCCCAGATTTGGTTCCTGGTGCCTCCTAAAAAGAAGACAAGCACACAACGAACAGACAAAGAGAGCAGACAGCGAGCACAAATGAGGGGGAGGGGGCAGGAGAAATAAATAAATAAAATAAATCTTTAAAAAAAAAAGTAGAAGTAAATCTATAAGACACTGAGACTTTAAAAAATAATCTACGAACAATAAACATCCACGCTAATGACCACTGTGCTTTGACAAAGCCATCCTGAGAACCTGACCCTTAGTTACAGTGATGCTGCCAATGCAAAAATGTATCTGGAACTTTCCTTTGGAGCCAGTTTCAACTTCGGATTATCTCCTTTATTCATCGTGGTCTTTGCATCTCCCTCCACTCCCCCCTCAGCACCCCAGCCTTTGCTCCCTCCCCCCAGCCTGGGTCCCTGCTCCTTCAAGTCTCTTCCCCCAAATCCTCTCCTCCCTCCTGGTTCTGGTTGGGTTTGGCCCATGGAGATGGGAGATGGGAGCCACAGTGTTGTTTCTTACACCTGGGATGCCCTTTCTTTCCTGCTAAGCCTGGAAAATTCCAAGGCTTCTCTTTAAAGATGCAGCTCAAGCTTGTTGTCCTCTGAGAAGCTCTCCCTGAGAGGCCGAGACAGCCTGGGATCCTTGTCCCCGTCAGCCCCAAGGCTCTTCCCAGAAAATGTCGCGCGGCCGAGGGCCAACATTCCCTCCTTCCTCAAGCCCCCACTAGATGGCGCCACCTGAGTTTGCTGCCGGAATGAGGCTCACAAGAAAACCCTTCCATCTGATTGCTGGGAGTCTCCTCTGGGATTCCACGCTACGGTATGTTTTAATCCGCTGCCTTATTGAGCACAATGAACTCACAAAGAATTCCAGGTATTTAGATTTTCAGATGTTTCCAAAAGCCAAATTTACACCCAAAGCCTGTTTATCTAGAAGCTCTGGAGCCTGAAACTTGGCCCCATTCCCAACTGGCCCTATGACTTTGGGCAAGTTACTTAACCTTTCCGAGCCCCATTTCCACATCTACAAAAGGGGGATAATATGATAGTGTTAGTTCCTACCCCATGGGGTTTTTTAAGGATAAATTTCCATAATACATATGCAGAATGCACATATAAAGCTGTGCGGGAGACATGGCAAGCCGTCTACAAACGCGCACTGTCGTGGTTTTGGTCATTTGTGCTGCTCCAAAGATGATGCCCCAGCCCTCTCCTCCGAGCCTCGTCCCCTTGGAGGCCTCCACCTACCAGAGGGAAAGCAGGCCCATAAACGGTCCTGCGAAGTGCCAGCTGCCAGCTCTCAAAGAGGGAAGAGAAAGGCCCCCCGAGGACGATGAGACACGCAAGGTGAATCCCCGGGGCACACCGCCTGGGTCACAGCCAGGTGAGTGTGCAAGCGCGCGCACACCAGGCGGGGAGGCAGGCCTTCGGATGTGCCAGCAGCAATGGGACGTCCCTGCCCACAGAGGGACAAGAATCTTTATCCAGGTCATGGGTCCTCGGGTCCAGAAACTTCATCTTACAGAGCCTCAGGGGTTCACACATAATAAGAGAGATGCAAATTAAAATGACACGATGGAAGCCACATGGCTCAGGGGTTGAGCACCTGCTTCCCACATACAAGGTCCCAGGTTCAATTCCCCAGCCCCGGTACCTCAAAACAACAACAACAACAAACAAACAACAGCAAAAAGACTCGATGCCACAATTCACTCTGAGATCAGCAAAGACCCAGGTAGTGGGTAAAACTGTGTTGGAGAGGGGCCTATAGCTGTGGAGGACTCGATTTGTCAACCTTCTCTGGAGGACAATTTGGCAAACCCATCAGAGTTATGGATGCACTGTGCATTCACGCATAGGTGAAATCACATAAATTAAAGGATAATCACATCTTTTTTAGACTGTGATCCAGGCACCGAAGGTTCTTATCTAAGAGGCTGTGCAGGAACGGCAGGTGCCAGAGAGCGGAAAAAGACTCGTGGGGCCGGGCAGGTGCTGGTGTGTTTGTGAAATCAGTCTGGCTCCATGGTCCTCGGATCTCACGTGGGAATGGGCTGACATGCGCTTCAGAAAGTGTTCCACAGTGAGAAAGGAGCCGGCTAGCAGGAAGCTGGCCACAGGGAGGAGGCCCAGGCCCGAGCATTTCATTCCCCTTCTTCTCTGCCCTGGGCCACAGCACTGGGCTGAAGTGAGCGGTCCTATGGCTCAACCTTGGAGGGAATCCTGAAGGCACCCCAGGGTGGGGCTGGGTGTGTCCTTGGGGAGGAGGTAGGCTCTGCTGGCTCTCCACTGCTTACCCTTCACTTCTCTTTCCCTCAAATCAAAGTTTATTGAGATAGTACACACACATAGAGAGAGAGAGCGAGCGCACAGGAGCTCCCCCAACATCAAAGGGAAGAAGCACGAAGGACCAAGAAGGGAGAGGGAAGAGAGCACCCGTCAGCCAGGGTTTCTCAAAGCGTGGTTCTGGAACCATCTCCATTGGGACCCCCCTCCCACCTGGGATCATAGAACTGCATAGATTTCTGGGCCCCACCCTGAGATCCACTGGGTCAGAATGACTACGGGTTCGTGTTCTTATGTACCCAAAATATTTCAACAACCATTGGCTCACAGTATTTCTTCATTCCGGAAGAACTGTACCCGTCTCTCAGCAGAGTTTAAAAGACAGCTAACTATAAAAATTTACAGTTCACAAGGTTTAGCTCAGAACTAAGCAAGGCTGGTGGCCGAGGCTTTCCAGCTGGGTAAAATGGGGAAGGGGAGATTGTAAACAGGGCTCTTGATTTCCAGTCTGCACACATCAACCAGGTGCTCGCTTCAAAATGCAGGTTATTCTCCTGCTAAAAATCCTTATTCTCACTGCGCTTCAGATAAAAACCAAAATCCTTGGGGTGGCATGAAGGATAGCTACCTGCCTCTTAGCCCTCCCATTCCCCACTCTTACTTCCAGACACATTGGTCTTCTCTCAGTTCTTTGTGCTTTTCCACCCCAGGGCCTTTGTACATGCTGGCCCTCCTCCCTTGTCTAGTTAAGTCCCTCTCATTCTCCACCTTCCCTTCCTTTAGAGCCCTAACCTTGCTCTGTGTATCCTTTGACTTATATCTCTGACTCCTAGCAACTTCCTCATTGCAGGGACTATTTCTCATTTAGCCCATTATTGTGTCCCCAGGCTTGGCTCAGTGCTGAGGCTCCAGGTAAATATTTGTGGACTGAACAAGTGATGATAACAGCTAAACCTGGGGAGGCATTTTAAAACAGGCTTCCTGTTGCCATTAGGGAACTAAGTTCCTTACAGGATATAGAAAAAAAAAAGTCTGGCCGCTAAAACCCTGCAAATATCAATGACTTTCCCTGAGTCATATGATTACAATTTTACTTTTATTTTCTTCCTTGTACTTTCCTGTATTCTTCAATTATTTTATAAGCAATAGGCATGTAACTACCTTCCACAATCAAAAAAGCAAACGATGTCAAAATATTATGATAACTATCAAAATAATATGTCAGCCTTGCAAATGAGTACAAATCTTTAGAAGTATGGCTTCCTATTCTTTAGGATTTACCCTGGTAAATAAAATAAACATTCTTTTTTATTTGCTAGAAATGTAATTTTCTCTCTCTCTTTTTTTTAGATTTCTGTATTTTATTGAATGACATGATTTCCAGTGGCACAAATAATATAAAATTGTTAGTATTTTTGCATAACTCAGGGTGGTCCATGGCTGATGAGGGGTGGTCTTAGGTGAATCAGAAAGGCCCAGTGAAGTTGGCAGAGGAACAATTTTCACCTTGTCTTGTCTTATAAAACCAGAAAACATTGACATGTCTGCAGGTTTCAGCTCTTCAAAGCAGACCTGTGTTCCCTTTTTCAAACCAAATTTCCTCTCCTAAATCCATTTACGCTTTGGGAAGAGGATTTGTCTAAGAGAAGCTACAAGCAATCATCACAAGCCTATTCACAAAGCATTTGGGCATCCATGTGTCATCTGTTCTCTGGGGAGCCGAAGTAAGCTCGCGCTTCCGGAAAGGCAACTGATTCCTTCATAAATCAACATCACTGGTGCCCGCAGAGGTGCCTTACTCCTTAAACTGAGGCCGAAGGAGCAGTAGGCAGTTAATTATTTTTATACAACGAATGCAATTCAATTTCTGTCTATATAGTAAATTTTCTCATTAGTTCCCCTTACCAAACGGCCTGTTAGTATTAGCGGGTCCCCATCTCCACCCTGTGCATCCCTGAGAATTCTCAATCTCCAATTTAGAGACCAAAACAATGATCACGGCGCCATTTACTTAACATGTGCCAGGCAACTTACATGCATTTCTCATTTACTCCTCACGACCTTCTGGGGGTAAGTGGTTTAGAGAATATGAATATCAGCTGAAAGCAGTTAAGTAATCTGCCTGAAGTCACACAGCTAGGAAGTGGCCTAATGAGATTCAAACTTGGATCAGTCTATCTCCAAAGCCGATGCTTACATTTCTTTCTTTTTCTCTGATTTTCTTCCTCTCCCTCCCTCCCTCCGTCCCTCTGTCCCTCCCTTCCTCCTTCCTATATACAACACATTTCCCATTTGAACCATTTGAAGTGCACAATTCAGTATTTTTGTTTGTTTGTTTGTTTGTTTGTTTGTTTTACCAGGAGGTCCCGGGGATCGAACCCGGGTCCCTCCATATGGGAGACGGACGCCCAACCAGTTGAGCCACATCCGACTCCCACAATTCAGTATTGATTACAATGTTGTGCTACCATCACTACCGTCTATTACCAAGACTTTTTCATGACCTCAAACAGAAGCTCCGTACAAATTAAGCAATAATTCCCCATTTCCCCTCCCCCCAGCCCCTGGTAACTTCTAATTTGCCCTCCATCCCTATTAAATTGTTTATCTTAGATATTTCATATAAATGGAATCATACAATATTTGTCCTTTTGCATCTGGCTTATTCCACTCAACATAATGCTTTCAAGGTCCATCACATTGTAGCATGTGTCGGAACGTCATTCCTTTTTATGGCTGGAGAATACTCCATTGTACACATATGCCACATTTTGTCTATCCATTCACCTGTCTATGGACACTTGGGGGGTTTCCACCTTTTGGCAATTGTGAATGAAGCTGCTATGAACACTGGTGTACCTATGCTTTACTTAATCACTGAAGTTTTCTAGTATTATATCAGGTTCAAAACAGAGACCTCCTGTATCCACCTTAGCCAGATAGAAAGTAAAATGACCTAAAATCTACCCATTGTTATGATAAAGAAGAAACTCCAATTCTTTTCTTTTTTCACTTTGTGAAATGAACAAATTATCTGTGTCCTTGCAGGGAGAATGGATGAAAATCTCAAGAAAAGCCTCCCTTGAATGATTTTAAACCTGGTGAGCTCATGATAAACACCCTCAGAAAACTAGGAAGAAAGAGGATCGCCAAAAAAAACTACTGTACAGTTAACATTGTACTTAATGATGAAAGCCTGAATGCTTTCCCCTAAGATCAGGAACAAGGCAAGGATGTCCAGTCTCATCACTTCTATACAACAGACTACAGTAAGTCCCAACCAGTCCATAAAGGCAAAGAAAGGAAATAAAAGCCATATAGACCAGAAAAGAAGAAAGCTGTTCTTATTTGCAGATGACTTGACTACCTATGAAGACTATGCCAAAAAATCTAAAACAAAAACAAACTTCTAGAAGGTTCAGCAAGGTTTCAAGGTACAAGAGAAACATACAAAAATCAATTGTAGGGATTCAGAGGTGGCTCAAATGGTTGGGCACCCGTCTCCCATATGGAGGGAACTGGGTTTAATCCCTGGGACCTCCCGGTAAAATAAAGAAAAATATAGAAGGCACACGGGCCACCAGGCCCCACCGAGCCAGCCAGCAAGATGATGACCTAACACGAGAGTGACACAAGGGAAAGCAAGACAAGACGGGCTGAAAAACCAGGAACTAAGGTGGTGCAGGCAGTAGGACACCTCTCTCCCACATCAGAGTTCCCCAGGATCAAATCCCAGTGAGGACAGGAGGAGAAGGATGAGAAGAGAGGGCAGGAAACAGACACAGAGAATTGCCCAGAAACAGCAGAAATGGTGTGTGTGTGGGGGGGAGGGTTAAAATGGATAAAAGTAAGTAAGTAAATAAATAAATCCTTAAAAAACAAAAATCAATTGTATTTCTGTATGTTGGCAATGAACACATGGACATGAAATTAAAACAGTAATGCCATTTATAGTCACATACATAAATAAACAGTTGTAAATCTAACAAAACATATACAAGAATTGTATGCTGAAAACTACAAGACACTTATGAAAAAAATCAAAGCAGACAAATAAATGGAGATACGTACTATATTCATGGGTTGGAAGACTCAACATTGTAAAGATACCAATACCTTTAATATTGATAAATGGGTTTAAATACAATCCCTATCTAAATTCCTACTAAAACTCCAGCAAGGACAAGGAAACCCAGTGTCACCACTGTTACTCAACATTTGTACTGGAAGTTCTAGCTAGAGCAATTAGGCAAGAAAAAGAAATAAAAGGGGGAGTGGGTGTAGCTCAGCGGTTGAGCACCTGCTTTGCATGTATGAAGTCCTGGGTTCAATCCTCAGGACCCACTTTAAATATATATATATATATGGAAAGGCAAAGGAACACGATTAGGTAAAACAATTTTGAAAAAGAAGAATGAAGTGGGAGGAATCATTCTACCTGATTTAAGACTTATATAGCTATACTAATCAAGACTCTGTTTGGTGGGGAGACAGACATATAGATCAATGGAATGGAGAACTCAGAAATAGCCCCACACAAGTATGGCCAACAGAATTTTGACAAAGGTACAAAAGCAATTCAGTGGAGGAAGGACAGTGTTTTCGACAAATGGTACAGGAGCAACTGGATACCCACAGGGAAAAAATATGAACCTGATCCTAAACCTGATAGGTTTATACAAAATAAACTCAAAATGGATCATGGAACATAAAACTGTAAGGCTTTTAGAAGTATATGTAGGAGAAAATCTACAAGATTGAGGGCTTAGTGAAGTGTTCTTACATATGACACCAAACACATGACCCATAAAAGAAAAACTTGATAAATTAAACTTCTTTAAAATTTAAAACCTGCTCTGTGAAAGTCTCCGTTAAAAGGATGAAAAGACAAGTTACAAACTGGAAGAAAGTATCTGCAAACTACATACCTGACAAAGGACTCATATCTAGAATAAAAAAAGAACTCTCAAAACTCCACCGTGAAGAAAAATGGGCAAAAGACATAAGACGTTTCACCAAAGGAGATAAGCAAATGGAAAATAAGCACATGAAAAGATGCTCAATACGGCTAGCTACAGGGGAAATGCAAATTAAGACAATGATGAGATATCACCAAATGCTTAATAAAACAGCAGCAGGAAAAAAAAAACAGCAAAAATACTCAGTGCTGGTGACGATGAAGAGAAAGTGCCTCTTGAACATTCTGGTGGGAATGTAAAATGGTACAGGCAACCTGGAAAACAGTTTGGCAGTTTCTTTAAAAGCCAAGCATATGCTTACTATAATATGACCCTGCAATCACACCTCTGGGCATTTTATCCCAGATAAATGAAAATTTATGTGCATGCGAAAACCTATACACAGATGTTTCATAGCATCTCCAAATTAGAAACAATCAAAATGTCCATCAATATGTGAATGGTTAAGCAAACTCTGTTACATTCATACCATGGAATACTACTCAGAAATAAAAAGGGAATAAATTACTAAGACACTTAACAACCTAAATGTATCTCAAAGGCATTATGCTATGTGAAAAAAGCCAATCTAAAAAGGTCACATATTGAGGCCAATATCACCCTTATACCAAAGTCAGAAATAAAGATACTACAAGAAAAGAAAATTACAGACCAATTTCTCTTATGAATATAGATGCAAAAATCCTCAACAAATTACTAACAAATTGAGTCCAACAGCACATTAATAGAATTATACACTGTGAGCAACTGGGTTTTATCCCAGGTATGCAAGGATGGTTCAACATAAGAAAATCAATTAATATAATATACCACATTAACAAAACGAAGGGGAAAAAAACATGATCATTCTTCAATTGATGCAGAAAAAATCTAGTATCCTTTCTTGATTAAAAAACACTTAGAAAAATAGGAATAGAAGGAAACTTCCTTAACATGATAAAGGGTATATATGAAAAACCCACAGCTAATATCATACTCAAAATAAAAGACTGAGAGCCTTCCCTCTAAGATATGGAACAAGACAAGGATGTCCACTGTCACCACTGTCATTCAACACCTGTAATGGAAGTTCTAGCCAGAGCTGTTAGGCAAGAAAAAGAAATAAAGACATCCAGATTGGAAAGGAAGAGGTAAAACTTTCACTATTTGCAGATGACATGATCCTATATAGAGAACGTCCCAAAAAATCTGCAACAAAGCTACTAGAGTTAATAAAGGAGTTCGGCAAAGTGGTAGGGTACAAGAGCAACGTGCAAAAATCAGTAGTGTTTCTGTACATTAGTAATGAGCAATCTGAGGAAATAAAAGAAAAAATTCCATTTACAATAGCAACTAAAAGAATCAAATATCTATGAATAAATTTAACCAAGGATGTAAAGGATTTATATATGAAAGACTACAAAACTCTACTAAAAGAAATCAAATCAGGTCTAAATAAATGTAAAGACATTCCACGTTCATGTTTTGGAAGAATAAATATTGTTAAGATGTCAATTCTATGCAAAATGACTTAGAGATTCAACACAATCCTAATCAAAATTCCAACAGCCTTCTTTACGGAAATGGAAAAGTCAACTCAAATTTATTTGGAAGATTTAAGGGGTCCCAAATAGCCAAAACCATCTTGAAAAAGAAGAATGAAGTTGGAGGACTGACACTTCCTGACTTTAAAACTTATTACAAAGCTACAGTAATCAAAACATCATGGTACTGGCACAAGGATAGATATTTAGACAAATGGAATCCAATTGAGAGTTCGGAAATATACACTCACATCTATGGCCAACTGATTTTTGGCAAGGGTACCAAATCTCCTCAATTGGGAAAGAACTGTCTCTTCAACAAATGGTGCTAGGAGAACTGAATATCCATATACAAAAGAATGAATGGGAACTCATATCTCACACCATATAAAAAATTAACTCAAAATGGATCAAAGACCCAAATATAAGAACGAGGACTGTAAAACTCCTAGAGGAAAACACAGGGAAACATCTTCAGGACCTTGTGTTAGGCAATGCTTTCTTAGACTTTACTTTTGTTGTATCAGCAACAAAAGAAAAAATAGATAAATGGGACCTTCTCAAAATTGAAAACTGTTGTGCATCAATGGACTTTATCATGAAAGTGAAAAGACAACCTACTCAATGGGAGAAAATATTTGGAAATCTGATAAGGATTTAAGGTCCATGAGATAGGGAAGTGGATGTGGCTCAAGTGTTTGGCCTCCCACCTACCAAATGGGAAGTCCCTGGTTCAGTTCCCAGTGCCTCCTAAAAAAGATAGCGAGCTGGCGTGATGGGCAGGCACAGCAAGCTGATGCAACAAGAGACACAAGAAGAAAAACATAATGAGAGAAACAAAAAAGCAGGGAACGGAGGTGGCTCAAGTGATTAGGCGCCTCCCTCCCACATCAGAGGCCCCAGGTTCTGTTCCAGGTCCCTCCTAAAGAAACAAGGAAGACGAACAAACATAGCAAGTACAAACAACAAGGGGGTGGGGAGAAATAAATTAATAAAATAAATCTTAAAAAAAAAAAAAAAAAGGTCCATGAGATATAAAGAGATCCTGCAACTCAATGATAAAATGGGCAAAAGACATGAATATAAGTATTTCCAAAGAGGAAATACAAATGTCCAAAAAGCACATGAAAAGATGTTCAACTTCACCAGCTATTAGGGAAATGCAAATCAAAACTACAATGAGATATCATTTCACACCTATTAGAAAGGCCACTATTAGAAAAACAGAAAACTACAAGTGTTGGAGAGAATAAGGAGAGTTTGGAATGCTTATTCACTGTTGGTGGGAATGTAGACTGGTGCAGCCACTGTGGAAGACTGTTTCACGGTTCCTCTGGAAGTTAAATATAGAGCTGCCATATGATCCAGCAAGTCTACACCTGGGAATATACTCAAAAGAACTGAAAGTAGGGACATGAACAGACATTTGCACACCACTGTTCATAGAGGAATTATTCACAATTGCCCAAAGATGGAGACAACCCAGATGTCCATCAACAAATGAATGGATAAACAAAATGTGGTATATGTATATGATGGAATATTATTCAGCTGTAAGAAGAAATGAAGTCATGACGCACAGGAAACATGGATGAATCTTGAGGCTATTATGTTGCGTGAAACAAGCCAGACAAAAAAGGACAAATACTGTATGATCTCACTAATATGAACTAAATATAATGAGCAAAGTCATGGAGTTAATAGCTAGAAGATGGGTCACCAGAGGACAGAAGGAGGATAGAGAATGGGGAGCACTGGCTTAATTTGTGCAGGACTGGTAATAAGGTTGATTGTAAAGCTTGGGATTGGACAGAGATGAAGATGGTACATTAGAGTGAATGTAATCAGCAGCACCAATATGGGGATATGATTATGGTCGAAAGGGAAAGTTTAGGGTTGCGTGTGTCACAAGAAAAACAGCTAAAGGATGAAACATGAGCCTGTATAGCACAGTGAACCCTACTGCAGACAAGAGTGTGTTTAATAGTGCAAACATAAGAATGTTCTCCAATGAATCAGGATAAGTGTGCATTAATATTACAAGATGTTAATAATAGGGTGATATCTGTGCTAAAATGCACCTAACGCAAACTATGAACCTGTAGTGATCAGTAATATGAGTATTTTTTCATCAATTAAAAAAAAAGAGAATTACCATAAGTACAGAAAACAGACACAAAGTACTGCGTATTGTTTGACTCCATTTATATAAAATATAAGTATAAATAAACTTACAGAAATGGAATTAGATTAGTGGATATGTATGGCAGGGGATGGAGAGAGGGACTGAAAGGTAACTGCTAAGGGGTGGGTTTTTTTTTCTTTCTGGAACAAGGCAAATGCACTAATATTAATTGTGGTGATGAATGCATAACTTTGATTATAACAAAACCCACAGAATGTACACTTTGGATATATTGTATGGTATATGAATATGTCTCAAGAAAATTGCTATTAAAAAAAGAATAAAGAAACAGAAAATTAGAAGTGTTGGGGAGTATGTGGAGAAATAGGAACATTCATTCAACACTTGTGGGAATGTAAAATGGTGCAGCTGCTGTAAAAGACAATTTGGCAGTCCCTCAGAAAGCTAAGTATGGAATTATCCTATGACCTGGCAATCCCACTTCTAGAAATATACCCAAAAGAATTGAAAGCAGGCACTTGAACAGATAATTGCACACCAGTGTTCATTGCAGTATTATTCACTATTGCCAAAAGATGGAAGCCACCCAAGTGCCCATCAACAGATGAATGGACAAACAAAATGCGGTACATATATACAACGTAATATTATTCAGCTGTAAAAATGAGTGAAGTTCTGGTCCACGCGACGACACGGATTACCCTTGAAGACATCATGTTGAGTGAAGTGACCGAGACATAAAAGGACAAATATTGTATGATCTCACTGATAGGAAATAATTAGAATAAGCAAACTCATAGAGTTAGAATCTAGAATATAAGTTACCAGGGGTTGGTAAGGGGTGGGGGAAGGGAATGGGGAGTTGATGCTTAAATTGTACAGAATTTCTATTTGGATTGATTGTAAGGTTTTAGAAATGCATGGTGGTGACAATGGCACAACATTGCGAGTATAATTAACAGCAATGAATTATACATGTCAATGTGGTTAAAAGGGGAAATTCTGGGTCATATATATGTCACCAGAATAAAATTAAAGGATAAAACATAGGACTGCACAACACAGTGAATTCTATTGTAAACAATGGACTGTAGTTAATAGTACAATTGTAAAAATGTTTTTTTATGAATTATAACAAATGTACCTAATGTAACATGTTACTAAGAGGGCAGTCTATAGGGAAAATATGCACCTAATGTAAACCATGGGTGATAGTTAATAGTACAATCATAACATTCTTTCATTAGTTGAACAAAGGTACTGTACTGATGCAAATTGTTAATAATGGGGGCACAGATATGGGAACGCTATTTTCTACATGATTTTTCTGTAAACCTCTCTAAAATTTTTTTAAAAGGTCACATATGGTATGGATTCCATTTTCTATAACATTCTTGAAATGACAAAATTACAGAGAGAGAGAACAGATGTTTGTGGTTGCCAGGCATTAGGATGATGGAGAGGGGTAAGTATTGTGACTCTAAAGGGGTAGCACAAGAGAGAACTTTGTGATGGCGCAATAGTTCTGAATCTTGATAGCGGCGGGGTGGTCGCACGGATCTGCACATTTGGTAAAATGGAATTAGAACCGTGTGCTCACATGTACCAATGTCGATTTCCTAGTTCCATGATATGCAGCCATTGGGGGAAACTGGGTGAAGGGTGCTCGGGATCTCTCTGCACCATTTTTGGAACTTCCTGTGCATCTACCATTATTTCAAAATATGAAGATAGAAAAAACGAAAACAAAAAAACCCTGAGGTCTGAGGGAGACCTGCCTTCCAGAGTTATAAAGAGATTCCACTGCGTTTTCCTTTCCACTTGAATATTTTAAAAGGCTCAAAGGTACTGTTTTTTAATTATTATTACTCTTTTTCTTCCATCTTCCTTGGCTATCAGTGAGCTGAGGCTCTGGACCAAACCACAGCTATTTCAGAAAATGGAAAGCAAGGAAAGAACACTGAGGCTAAGGCCCAGGGTATACTCTCAGCCTCTGCTTGAAGGACTGAGGGGCTCACGGCAGACCCCAGGAGCTCTGAAAAGGACAAGAGGCCCTTGTCCAAGCTGGGATCTTTGGGTGGCCTCACCACCAGGCCAAACACCAGGCTGCTAGGGAGGGGACAATGGGTGGTGGGGGACATCCACAGACACGTGCAGCAAAAGCACAAAGGGTCCATTCCACTTTGCACTGTGCCCATTTTCATTATTCACACCCAGGAAACCCAGTCTGTTCAGCGACTGATGATGGATAGCACATCCAGGTAAGATGTGTCTGTTAGCCAGCAGTTGTGCTTTAAAAGAGATTTGCGGGGGGGCGGATGTGGCTCAAATGGTTGGGCGACCGCCTCCCATATGGAGGGACCTGGGTTCGATCCCTGGGACCTCCGGTTTAAAAAAAAAAAAAAAAAGAGAGGTTTGCGTCCACAGACCAACAAGGACTTGGGGTCAGGGGAGCAAGGAGATGGCTGAGTTGGGGGTCGGGAGCAGGGGCGGGTAGGGAGCTAGTAGGAGGAATTCTTACCTGTAAAACAAGGTCTGAATCTTCATGCCTCCCAATTGTGGTATTCTTATTCAGGACAAAAAAGCCTTCTGCGCTCTTTAGATAAGCTTTCATACTTTCTGCTTGCTCTGTAAGGTTTTCAGAAAAAAACATTTTTGTTAGAAAAATGCAGTGCTCTAATTATTCAACAATACCATTTTTAGGATGAATGGAATGCACCATAGAGTAATGCCCAAAGGGGAAGTCAATGAGGGAAGAGTCTAGAATTTCACATGCTTTTCAAGACTATCTTTTTAACAGTGATAAAATGGTGACAGATGACACTGACAGATGGTTCTGATCATCAAACAGAGGACATGATTTAAGTATCTTAGGACACAAGCAAACCAAAGCTAAAATGGCCCAATAAGGAATGCGAATTCCACTGGTTGTGCTCCACCTCCCGCTGGCTTTCTAGGGTTGGTTATCTGACCACATCTGGCAATTACATTCAATGTTCCTAACCCACCACCAACTAGCTCTGCAACCTTGGGTGAGTTACTTATTTCCTCTCTGCGCCTCAGTTTCCTCATCTGTAAAAGGGGGTTAGCAATACTCTCTATCCCAAAAGGTTCTGTGAGGATTAAAGGCGGCGATGCATGTGAAACATTTAGCACAGTGCCTGGTACACACCAACACGTGTTTGTATGGCTATTGTTCTTGTTTTTACTGGGTTTCTCAAACTCTGATCCAAGGAACCCTAAGCTTCCATGGAAGCTCCTTAAGGTGCCAAGAGTCAGCGATTGAAGAAGCAGGCATTAGATGATACTTTCTATCAAAATAACTGCATTTCTTCATATGTTTAGTGAGAGAGGGAAAAGGATGGTTTCTAAAGGCAGAGTATTCAGATTATAGCTTGGCCACATGATCAGGCACAAAATTTCCTTCAAATTTTATTATAAAATGTCAAACATACAGAAAAAATTGGAAGAAGTGGGTGGTGAACTCCTGAACACCCCACCACCTAGCTTCCACAACTGACATTTTGCTCTGTTTGCTTTATCACATATCTATCCATCTATCCATTCATCCATCCATCTTATATATATATATATTTTTTTTTTTAAAGATTTATTTCTTTCTTTCTTCCCTCCTCCACCCTCGTTGCTTGCACTTGCTTGCCTGCTCTCTGTGTCTGTTTGTTGTGTGTTCGTCTTCTTTTTAGGAGGCACAGGGAACTGAACCTGGGACCTCCCATGTGGAAGGGAGGTGCCCAATGGCTTGAGCCACCTCTGCTCCCTGCTTGTTGTGTCTCTCATTGTGTTTCCTTGTTGTGTCTCTTCGTTGTGTCATCTTGTTGCTTCAGGTCGCCGCACCAGCCTGTTTCATCAGCTCACTGTCTTGCTTATCTTCTTTAGGAGGAACTGGGAACTGAACCCAGGACCTCCCATGTGGTAGGCAGGCACCCAACTGCTTGAGCCACATCTGCTTCCCCATCTTATATTCTGATGCCTTTCAAAGTGAGTTCTGCACATGGTTTTAAAATATAAACATTTTAATGACTTCAAAAGCTTTCAAAATGTTGATGAAAGGTAATCTTAATGCCTGATTTCTTTCTTTTTTTTTTCCTGCTTGATTTCTGATTTGAGATATGTCCAAGTTTACAGCGTGACATCCTCTTTCTCAATGCCATGTCAAAGAACAAAAGTCTCTTGCTTTCCTTTTCAACTGAAAAGTCACAGAAATGTGAAGTTGTTGGACTTGGAAACAAATCAAAACTACCTAGTTGTGACCATGCAGACTCTCAGCTTTGCTTCTGTTTCTCACCATCATCTCTGACACTGAACCCTTACTAAGTGCCTTTTTCATCCTCCGAACAACCTGTGAGGTAGGTGTCATTATTGTCCCCATTTTACAGATGAGGAAACTGAGGTTCTGAGAGGTTAAGGTCACACAGCACCTAGTGGCAGAAAGAGAATTTGGACCCTTTGCAGGGAACTGCTGCACTATCTCCAGGCAGCTTGATTTTTCACATCCTTGTAGTTGCTGGGGGTGGGGGTGGGGTGGGGGTGGGGGTGGGGCAGGGGGACCAGGGAAAGTGGCTAAAGGAGTATGAGTAGAGGGGAAAATGCACTATTGTTGACACTTGGGCAATAACAGAAAGCCTTTGAAACCAGGATTCCACCCTCTGAAAAGCAGAAAAGACTGTACTGGGGTCTGGGGGGGGGTGGTATTAGAGAAATAGAGACAAGCAGAATACTTTATGTTTGTAAACTCTGAGGCTAATCAAAAATGCTCCCCTCACCACACACGGATATTGATGCTTTCATATGAGAAATAAAATTTAGCTTGCTGTCATTAAAATAGGGGGAAATTTTCCTTTTCCAAAAGAACCATGCACTGTTGCCATCAAAATATTTGAATTATTATTCTTCCGTTATAAAGGACTATCTCATCAAGTAACAAATCCATGCCTAATTAATCTAAAAAGTAAATTTTGAGGGATGTCTCTAGGACTCTAGGAAAACCACAGGAAATGCCACTAGATGAAAACCCAAAACTTGCATGATTTGCATATTTGTTTTCTAGCTCTTCCCTCAAAGTTCTCAAGGCTGGTGGCACTTCTCTGCTCAAATGTCCATTCTTACAGGGGGCTTCCCTTACCACCCTAGTTAAAGGTGTTCTCCCATCACTTCACTCTCTAGCTAATATATTTCACTGTACTTTCTTCCTTGCACTTATTCCCTTATTTGGTGATGTGTCTGATCCTTGTTTCTTCCTCACTACCGTATATGTTCCAGGAGAGCCAGGGCCGTATGGTTTTTGTTGGAAGACAATTTTCCAAGGGACAATTGTGTTTCTACCCATCTTCTCAGCAAAGGCATCGGCAGATTTTGTTCTGGACTATCTTTCCAAGAATGTCTGTATGGCAAACAGCCGGGAAGGACAGAGCTAGCATCTCTCTCCCACAGCAGAGGGCAAATTTGTTCATAATAAAGACAATGTCTCTTTCTGGTGCAAAGGTTGGTTTTGCTAGCAGCCCCTTTAAAAGATTGGGGTTTCCTAAATTCAGGACTTCTAAGCTGGGAAAAGACCCACTGTGTGCTGTTCTGCATTACCCTGAAGTGCTTGCCGGGCAAGCAGAACCAATTTAAACATGAAGTTCACACCCCCTGTTGTTCTGCTGTGCCAGGAGTGATAAAGCCCTGTGTTTCTGACGCAGGAGTCTCCTGTCTTCTGCTCCAATTTAAGAAACTGTAGCAGACTATCTTGTTAGTTTGCACGTAGGATAAAACAGATCCTTCCCAGTTCCTGAAATTTTGTCCATTACTCCATCACTAGCACCCATAGCAGCACCTGACATGTCGCAGGTGCGCAGTAAATACTGGCTGAATGAATGAAAATAAAAACTGCTACCAAAGGGCAAGTCAGCGATGGCAGCTGGCTGGCTGGAAATCTTTGCAGTAACTACCCTTCATTTTCCCTTCATCTATCCTAGATGACTTTTAAATGTATATATTTAAAAACATATATATTTCTTTAGCAGTCTGGGTTGGACAATATTTCTCCCCCTTAATCTTTACCTGTACAGTCATTTCTCTGCCTGAAATCGCTGTAGGAAGTAATGGGAATGTGTTAAACTCTGGAAATGAGTTCTGAGCCAGCGCCCTAGAGCCCTTCAACCACCTGCATTCTCACTGACCACGTCAGGTGGCTCAGAACTGGGCTAGAGCAGCACAACTTCTGAGGACCACAAGGTCTGAAGTGGCCCGGATGCTGCAGAAGCTCTTCAAGGTTATAGTTGGGAAGGAGAGATTTAGGTACCGGGATTTCTAAACACTGGGTGGGTGTTGTCTGCAAATGAGGGGAAGCAGGGGGCGCCCCTCCTGACGCCCGCTGTTACCAGCCCGGGCTCTCTCCAGGAGCGGGGTAAGGGCTGGCGTTAGGGCGCCTTCTCTGGGGTGTCCCTGGACACCGGAGTCGCGAACGGAGGAAGGATTCGCGCTCGGGCCGGGGCCGGGCGCCCCTTCGCCCCGCCTTGCCCTCGCAGCCCAGGCCCCGGCTACCGCCACGTCCCGTCGCCTCTGCCCGCGCCGCACTCACCTGGCCAGCGCAGGAAGCCCAAGCTCGGTCCTGCGCCCAGAGCCCCGCGGGCTGGGGAGGCGCGGGGCCGGCACCCGGGCGAGGCCGCCTGGCCGCGCTCCCGCGGAGTCTCCAGCCCGCAGCCCGCAGCCCACACCCCGCGCGCCCGCCCGGCCTGTGTACGCGCGTCGCCACGGCAACGGCGCGGCTGGGCCGCCAGGGGGCAGAGCCGGCGAGGGGCGTGGCCGGCGGCGGGGGGCGTGGCGCGGCGCGTGGCCGTGAGGCCACCTGCGGGGGGCATACACGCGGATGACTGCGGACCGCATGGCCCCCAGGAGTCCACGGGCCTGCCGCTTGGAGTTCATCGCCCCCGTTTCATAGACGGGAGACCAAGTCCTGGAGGTCATAGCAGTGGCAGAAGAATTGTTTCTACTACCCTTTGCTCTAGGAGGTGTGCTTGGGTGGGTGGGGGCTTGATGGAGCTGGACTCAGGAGCTTAGGGGTTAGAACCCAAGGCCTCACCCAAATTTCTAGACCTCTGTTGCAGACCAGAAAACAAAAAGTACGCTGACAGCCACCTCTTTTGGGGGTGGGGGTTGGAACTGGTGGGAGCCTATTCTGAAAGAATGAGGTTTTCCTCTGTGCACCTGGGAAAGAGTATTCCCAGCCCACAGTGCTTCTGCTTCCGTCCTTCTCTGCCTAGTGGCATTTAGTCATTCTTTTGCTCTTTCTCTATCCCTGCAAGCATCCCCAGAGCCCCTGTGTGTTAGACTGTGGCCTCAGAGTTGACGTGGAACAAGTCGTCCACCCAGTGGGCTCAGGGCCCAGTGGGGAGAGAAAGACATGCAAATCCGAGCTCTCTCCCCACCCTCTGTCACCTTGCTTTCAGACCAGCCCCTTCTGCCTGAGCAGCTCGCTCCTGCCAGACCCGACCTGGAGAAGGCCTCATTTCACTGGCAGCAACTGGCTGACAAGGGGCCTCAAGAAAATTCAAAACTTTCTACTAATAAAGATGAGTTTTGGCAGACTCTATCCTAGTCAATTGGAAAAAGAGAAATCATGGAAATCAGTCTGGGGTGGAATATATGGGAAAGATGCTAAAAAGTGCTTAGAGGCACCTAGAAATGCAGATTCTCAAGCATGGACTCCAGAGATGCTGATTAAGCAGGTCTGGAGGTGGCCCAGGAACGTGCATTTGTAATGAGCTTGGTGAATATCCTGATTTATGCAATTGAACTGCAGAGACTTCCCCCAGAGTCCATCTCTAGAAATCTCTTCTAGGCTATCACTCAGCCTAGAAAGTTCCACTTGTGTCAGTTCTCTATAGCCAGAAAGAGCCCAGGCATAAAGTGACATGGGTGACTGGGGGGGAGGGGGTAAATGATGGCTTCACAGGAACAGGGAAAGTCAGGCTCAACTTCCCAGGCACATTCCTGCCTCAGGGCCTTTGCACCTGCTGTTTCTTCTCTGGAATGCTCTTCCCCAGGCATCTCCTTTACCTCCTTTAGATTTTTACTCAAATAGCATCCTGTTTAAATTGTTTAAATTGTGGTGTGCAACCACCACAAATAAGCAACAAACCAAAACCAAGACCAAGACCAAAACAAAAACAAAAATTAAAAAACAAATATAAAAACCTCAATAACAACAGCAGCAAAAACAAAACAAAATAAAAACCTCAACATTCTATTCCTCTTCCCTTCTTCTTACCACTTATCATCATCTAAGATACTATTTCTTATGTTACTTATTGTCTGTCTCTTCTCATTAGAATATAAGCCTTCTGAGGGCAGGGAAATTTTCTTTTTTCTGTTTTGTTTTCTGCCATATCCACATTACATTGAATAATACCTTCACAGAGCAGACCCTCAATCATGTTTGTTGAATAAGTGAATGAATGTATGAAAGAGCAGGGGAGGGTATTCCAGATTGGTGGTGGTGAGGGCACTGAATGTGCAAAACCTAATCTGCCCTGCTGGGCCTTCAGGACCGCAGCCCCCCAGTGCCTGCCTACAGCCTTGCCTCCTGCCCTCTGAGGGCTGCTGAGGAGCCTGCCCTCACCCCAGGATGCTGACTTTTCTAGCCAGCTGCCTGGCCAGCCGGCCCTATGCGGGGTCTGAGCACACACCACCACCACCATCATGCTTGTCTTTAGTCAAACTCATCATCAGCATGAGTGCCAGACACAAACTTGGTCACTGATGGACAGACCACAGCCAATCCCAGGCGATGGTCCCCTTTGGGCTTCAGAAATCAGACATCATGGTCATTCAGTCTCTCAAGGAAGAAATATGAAACAGAGAGCAAAGCTGACATTCGGACTTGCTGGAGTGGAGATCGCCAAATCCTGATTGAATATGGATCACAATACCACCTAATGTTTCTCCAGGCTTACTGGGTCCCAGCACCATGCCACGCATTTAACGCACAATTTTATTTAATTCCCAGCCCAACCCATTTTACAGAAGGGGAACCTGAGGCACAGAAAGGTGAAGAAACTTGCTCAGTCACAAATCGTGTAAATGATGGGTCCAGGATTCCAACTCTGGCTGTTTGACTGCAGAGTGCTGTATTTTTGGTAAACTTTTAATCCAAGAGCAACATGCTTATCGGAAAGTGCAAAAATCATAAGTGTGCACCTGATAAACTTTCACAAAATGTCTGCAGCCACCTAACCAGGCCCAGATCAAGAAGCGGCTCCCACCAGCACCCCCAGATGTCTCCCTGTCCCCTCTTCTAGTCATCTCCACCCCCAGGGAGACCACCATCCTGACTCCATTCTATCAGTGGAATCATGCAGACTCCATCTACTGTCCGGTTTCTTTCACTTCTCATTGTGTTTGTGAGATCAAGCACTGTGAGGTTGAACCAAGGCGCCGTGGTCTGTTTATTCTTGTCGCTATATTGTGTTCTACTACCCATGGCTGTGTAACAGATGACCACCACCACAAACACACATTTATTATCTCACAATTTCCTGGGCTCAGCAGTCCAGGCGTGGCTTAGCTGGGTTTCCCAGTCAGGGTCTTTCCCAAGGCTGCATCAAGGCGTTGGCTGGGTGGGGAGGGGGTCCCTTGCAAGGCTCAGCTTGGGAAGGATCCGCTGCTGAGCTCACGGGGTTGTTGGCAGGATTTGGTTCCTGGTGAGCTGCTGGACTGGTTGCTGAAGCTCTTTGCTGGCTGTGGCTGGAGCCCACCCTCGGGTCCTTGCCGTGTGGGCCTCTCTGTAAGCCGGCAAGAAAGAGGGTCCATGGAGAGAATCTACAACCTTATGAAACATAGCGATGGAAGCGCCACCTTGTCATCTTGGCTGTATTCTATTGGTTAGAAGCAAATCACGGACCCTGCTCCACTCAAGGGGAGGCGAGTACACAATGGGTGTGACTACAAGGGACAATGGGGGCCACTGTGTGTGTCTTTGGGCACATTCACACACTCACGTCTATAAGGTTTATACTTAGGAGTGGAATTGCTGGATCATAGGGTGTGCATGTGGCCAGCTTTAGAAGATTCTGCCAAACATTCTTCCAAAACGGTATTAACCTATATTCCCCCAGCAGTGTATGAGGGGCCCAGCCGGAGCACCTGCTTGTAAGTATTATTCTCCACTCTCTCCTTACAGAGGGGATTTTAAACCTGGCCCTATATCAGAACCACCTGGGTTCTCGTTAAAAGCATGACTTCCTGGGCCACACCTCGAGGCTTTGGGACCGTGGGAGGGCTGCAATATAAACTGGAATATAATATAAACTCCATGAGGCCAGGAGCCTTGTGTCCTGTGCTGACACATCCCTGGTGCCAGAACAGTGCCTGGAGCAGAGTCAGGCTCAGGAAATATTTATTGATTAAATGAATGACTTTGGAAACAAGGAGATCTGGAGGCGGGCCTCAGGGAGGGCTTGAACCCCTGAAATTGTGAGGCACATCTGGTGTGTATGAGCCACGTGCGTTTTTCTGGGAAAAGGGTTCAGAGCCTTAACCAGATTTCCCTCCCCAAATGGCCGAGGACCCCTGTGATTGGATACGGTCTGTTCTGGCTGTTTTATCACATAATGAAACAGTTGGTCCCAGGGAAGGAAGCAAGGCTTCGAGGTGCTTGATGGAGTTGAGGAAGTGAGAAGAGAGACAGTGCTTGCCTGGATGGCTCCCGCCGACCTCTGATGCGCGATGGCTCTTTGGGCACATCTAGCAACTGCTTGGCCTCCTGGGACCCTCCCCTATGTCTGTTTGTTAAATAGAAAATTCCAGAAGACCTCAGTGACCTCAGGTTTCTGCCAGCCGTAAGCTGACAGGAACCCCACCTTCTGAGAAAGCCTCTTTCAATCAACAGAAAGTCACCCTATTTATCTAGTTTGAGATGACCTTATCCTTTGTCACCTGACTTGTTTTCTGGGGGTTTTGCAGCCTCTTCCTGCTGTCCGCATTCCTTTATCCTGTGAACAGTGCTCCCCATTTGAGCATTTTTTTGTTTCAGATCATTCCGTCATACGCTTTTTATCGTCCTTCCCAAGGCAGATCAACCTTGTGCCTCTCTAGACGTTTCTTCTCAGGTTTCCTCTGAATCATTTCATTTGGTTCAAATATTTCCAGTCTTTCTTCCTTCCTGACTGCACTCAACAGAGACCTCCTCTTTTCCCCAGAACAACTGTTCTTTTCATTCTGATCCCTCACCCAAATCCTCATCTTTCACCGTGTTTTCTAACCTCTTCTAAGAACGGATTGTTTTTTGGAACTTAATTCTCAGAGATCATTCCTTCTAATCTGGGTCTGAATTTGGACCACTGTCAAGAAGCAAGGGAAAGACATTGGCCACCAGGGGTTCTGAGGGGAGGGAGAGGGAAAAAGAGAGCATGGTGCATTTTGGGGACAGTGGAATTGTTCTGCATGACATTTCAGTGACGGATACAGGCCATTATACATTTTGTCAAAACCTGTAAAATTGTGTGGGACAAAGTGTAAACCATAATGTAAGCTGTAGGCCATGGTTAGTAGCAATACTTCAATGTGTTCATCAGCTGTAACGAATGTCCACACTATTGAAAGATGTTTTTAATGGGGGAAAGTGGGGGAGGGGGAGGGGGTGGGGTATATGGGAATCCCCTATATTTTCGATGTAACATTTATGTACTCTAAAGTGTCTTTCAAAATTAAAAAAAAAAAATTAATTAATTAAAAAAAGAAGCAAGGGAAGTGGGAATATTCCTGTATCCTCAGCAGAGGCCCAGTGCTGCAATAGGGGCTGGAAGGGACCTGGGGGCAGAGGGGGAGGGAGATTCTGCTGCCTGGTCAGGAAAGGCTCTATGAAAAAGGAAGCATTTGGCCTGAGTCTTAAAGGATGGCCAGGATTTCAGGAGGTAGAGAGGAGCAGAAGAGCACAGTGGTAGGAAGGAGCCCGAGAATAGAGGCTGGAAGATAAATAATAGAGAAGCCAAGTCTGGTGGTACAGAGGGAGAGAGAATGCTGGGGTCTGAGATTGCAAACTGAAGACCCATGGTCAGCCCTCAGACATGATTTGTGCAGTGTGTTGGAAGATTTTTAATTATTTGTTGGTGAGGTAGTTCTTTGTCTGCAGAGCGACACAGAACCCAATTCAAACTGGCCTTAGCATGAAAGCAAATTCACAGGTTACCATAAGTGAAAAGTTAAGAGGGCACAGCTGAGCTCAGGACCCAAGTGACACATAAGGACTTGGCCTCTCTCCAGCTCTCAGCAATGCTTTTGACAATGTGGGTCCATCCTCAGAAATGATCTCTGTATAATGGTCACAAAAAGGCTGCTGCAGTTCCAGCCCTTACATGCTCTCAGCTTTGAATCCTGAGGGGAAGAATGAGAGTCCTGTTTCTAAGATTCCCCCCCAAAAAGGCCTCACTGCTTCTCATTTTCTCTGATTTGGTCACAGGCCCATCCCTGAGCCAGTTGGCTCAGGAGACTGTGTACCAATTGGCTATGCTTGAGTCACATGTCCATCTCTACAGCTAGAGGTGGAGTCCACTCCAGCAGGAAAACACGGACTAAGAATGGGAGAAGGGGGTGGTCCTCAAAGGGGAATCATAGCACCATATTTTAGAAGAGATGCAAATCGATATGGGGTAACAGAAACTGCCTATGTATGTGGCAGCATGTTCAAATTATTTTGATTTACACTAAAATCTGGAATTCTGGCTTTTCTTAGTTGCTGGAATTGGAATATCTGGCAATACCTGGGCTTTATTCATCCATATAGAACCACAATTGACTAGAACTATTTATGTACAGCCTCTGTTTGCCCTGCTCATTGCACTCACATGTTTTCTCTGGCTTCTGTAGGTCCCTGAGTTTTTTTACCCTCCCCCCTCTCCCTCTTTCCCATTGCCTAATTTGATTATGTAAATAAATCTGTTTCTCCTACCAGAATGGAAGTGCCATAGGGACAGAGGCCAAATAGCTCTCTCTGTGCCCCGAAAACCTTTGAGGACAAATACCTGGCCAGGTGTGATAGTCTCATTCCTTGCTCATTTTCAAATCCTTAAAAAATATATTTCCTACAGAGTTCTTTTTAGAGTCTGTATCTGATACTGAAATCCTTTTTTCAATCTATTGCTTATTGTTTCTGTTTACTCTTGCTCATACTGCCTGATTTCCTCAGGTGTTTGGTAATTTGACTGTGGTTTCATTTTTTATCATACTTTATCAGCACGGATACTGAGGGGTCTGATTCCTGACTGCTTTTCCCCAGAGAGGAATTTTACTCCTTTCAGCAGGATGCCAGGGACGCTACCAATCAGTGACTGCTTACATTTACTGTCTCAGCCTGGAGTTTCCCCAAATGCCTGGAGTGTAGATTTAAACTCCAGACCCACGGAGTTGCAAACCCTCAGAGTCAACAATTATCATCATTGGACCACTGTCATGGTCATGGCCACTATTATTGTAACCATTTTTAGTTTTCCCCTCCAGAGCCACAGTGACAACAGACAGGCTGCCTCATAGGCTCCCTTTTCTGGCAATCAAAAAAAAAAAAGATTTTTTTTTAAACCATCCCCTTCCTAGGATGTATAGCACCTTTGAAGGTGCTGGCTTAATATGAGCATTTAAGATTTGGCTAGCTCACTTTGCAAAGGCCCAGGGGGTTACCTGCCATTTCCTATACCCTTTTAACCTGTAAAATCAGAGAGGCATTTACTGCTAGACCTCCCTGGCTTCCTCATTTGCTTATACTTTAGTTGAAGCTCACTCTGCCCGCATTGTATGTGTATATGCTCCTTTGAGATCACTTACTTACATTTTTTTATTATGGAATTTTTGAAACGTGCAAAAAAGAAGAGAAAAGAGTACAATTAATTCCTCATGCCCATCATCCAGCTTCAACATTTTCCCAATCTTGTTGCATCTCTTTCCTCTTCCCTTTTGATTTTATCTTTTCCAGATTATTTTAAGGCAAATCATAGCATTTCAACTATACATTCTTCAGTATGCATCCCTAACCAAAAGGAGTTGTTTTTTGCCTCTACATTACCCCTATGTCATGATCAAACCAACAAGAGGAAAAATTCCTGAATATCACCTCACATGCTCACATGTCCTTGACTCTCTCAAAGATGTCTTTTTTCCTCACTGTTTGTTTGAACCAGGATCCAGGCACAGGCCACAGAGATTTATAGATTAAATCTCTTTTATTCTGTAAGAGCACTCCTGCTCTTTTCATGCCATAGATTGGTTGGAGAAACTGGGTTCTTTGTCCTGTAAAATATCCACATTCTGGATTTGGCTGATTGCTTCCTCCTGGTTTCAATGAACTTGTTCCACTCTCCCCCGTGTTTCTTGTAAATGAATGGTTAGATTTAGAGGCTCAATTTGATGCAAATTCTCTTGGTTGTCAAGAGTCCTTCCTAGGCGGTGCTGTGTGCATCCTACTACATCATGTATGAGCACAGACTGTCAGGAAGGCCCATTTTTACTGACACCAAGATCGATCAGTAGGGTCAGGGCTCACCAACTGATGTTCCCAATTATAACGTTCCCTTCAACTTTTTAGCATTCTTTGAGGATCACTGCTTAGGTCTATAATTTCATTTGGGGTCACAGAATTGTGATTTTTCTAATTGTTTTTCCTTTGGCAATTCTTAGCTAGAATGTTCTATAAAGAAGAATTTTCCCTCATCAGCTATTTAATACATATGGTTTGCTCAGGAGAGACAGAAGAGATTCTTTGTATGTTTATAATCTTTTTTTTTTAAAGTGTACTTTATATATAGTAGTTTATTACAGTATTTATTTTTCCCTTGACCCTAAATGAATCAATGAACAACAAAGCAGTAAAGATTCTGATACGGCCAATATGCAGAATGTTTTCCAAAACATCCTGGAATAAGCAGAGTGGGCATCACCAACAGGAGATGGACAGCCTGTAACATAAACACCCGGGATCGAGAGTGATCACTCACGCTAACATCCTCCTTATTCCTCTGCGGCGAGGCCGAACCACAGGCCACCGCTGCTGCCACCTTCTGCGCAACGCCAACTGCCCACCAAAACCTGTTTATAATCTTGAAACATGGACATTTTGATATTTTAATGTATTATCACTGGAATTTAGATTCTGAGGTGTCTGTTCTAGAGCTTTCCTTGAATACCAGGAGCTGACAACAACAACAAAAAAAAGTAGAAGAGGGGGTCGGAGGTGGCTCAACTGGTTGGGCGTCCGTCTCCCATATGGAGGGACCCGGGTTTGATCCCCGGGACCTCCCGGTAAAAAAAAAAAAAAAAAAAAAAAAAGTAGAAGAAGGGAAAAAGGAATATACCCTTTCTGGTCTTTGCAGGTTTCCTTCAGAGCTTACCCATACAGTGAGTTTAGAGAATAGCTCAGGCTGAAATGCAGGGGCCTTCCAGATCTTTTCTGCACAGCCATCTTGTCTTGGGCATGCAAATGTGGCCCTAGGAATTCCCCCAAATGTCCTCTCTTCCCCAGGAAACAGTTTACTCATGGCCCCAGGTGCTGCACTGTAAGTCCTACAGCCAGTGATCCCTTGCCCCCAGGCAGCAGGACTTGACTGCTTCCCACAGGGCAAGCCACCTTCTACACCAGGGCGTGTTCTGGGAGAGCGCATCCATCAGCAGATTGGCCCAGTATGTGCAAAAGGGTCCTCTGCTCCCTCCAGAACCAGGACCAAGGATCCGCACTGGGTGTGCGAGCCAGCTCCATGCCGAGCCAGTGAGGGATGGGGAAGGGGCGACCCAGGACACTACGTGATCCTATTGCTTTTTTAAAAAAGATTCTTTCTTTCTTTCTTTATTTACAGACCTCCCACCCCCCGTTGTTTGTGCTCGCTGTCTGCTCTCTGTTAGATGTATGCTCTCTATGTCTGCTCGTCTTCTTTTTTTTTTTTTTAGGAGGCACTGGGAACTAAGTCTGGGACCTCCCATGTGGGAGGGAGGTGCCCAATTGATTGAGCCACCTCCATTCCCTCTTTGTTGTGTCTCTCATTGGGTCTCCTTGTTGTGTCATCTCGTTGTGTTAGCTCACCACACCAGCCCATCACGTCAGCTTGCTGTCTTGCTCGTCTTCTTTAGGAGGCACCGGGAACCAAACCCAGGACCTCCCATGTAGTAGGTGGGCGCTCAACTGCTTGAGCCACATCTGCTTCCCCCTAGTGCTTTCAAGTGGCCTTTTTCGTGATTGCGCCGTTACTGCAATCCTTTGAGAAAGATGTTTCTGCCAGTTCTTGCTGGTTGTTCAAAGCTGTGTCCCAATGAAGTTTTTTTTTTTTCCAACAGTTTTATTGAGATATATTCACACACCATACAATCAATCCAAAGTGTACAATCAATGGCTTTTGTGGTTATACAGTGCTGTACATGTATAACCACAAAAAATTTTTAGAAACAATTTCATTACTCCAAAAAGCCAATGAAGTTTTAAACCATCATTGAGAATATTTAATCACACACATACATACACATGACTCTCATATCTTTTTTTTCCCAGGTGGAAACCACTCAATATTTAATTATAACATATATATATTAACATATAATTTGTATGATCTTTAGACAAACTTCTATTTGCCTCAACTTCCTTCCTTGCCAACAAGGAAGCTGGGCAAGATGAACTCTAGAAACATTTGGCTCAAAATTCTACTTTTTGTAGCCTTTTCACATATGGTTTACTCAGTTGATTTTTCCAGTCTTGTGACTCAATACAGTTATCAACATCTTCATTTTGCAAACATGGAAATTGCCTCTCAGGTGACAATATTCTTTCTACTTCTCCATAGCCATCTGTTTTGGTGGACTTAAAGTAGTCCATTAACCAGGGGCACCATTGTCCCTCAGGGGACTTCTGACAATGCCTGGATTCGGTGTTGCTCTTTTTTTTTGGAGGTTCTGGGCATTGAACTCAGGACCTCACACACGTGAAGTGCGTGACAAATCACTGAGCTACACCCTCTGCACTTTTTTTTTGGATTCAGTTTTAGTTGTCACAACTCGGAGGTGCCACTGGCTTCCAGTGGGTAGAAACCAGGGCTGATGCTAAACACCTTGCAATGCCCGGGAGTGTTACCGAGGCCAAAATGTCAATAGTGCCAAGGCCAAGACACCCTGACTTGAAGTAATGCATAGAGAATAAATCACATTCTGCTTAAGTCAATGCTTATTCAACGAAAGGGTACGTAAAAACGTACAAATCTGAGGACTCCACTGTGCATGTGGAAGGGTGATAGGATACTCCATTTTCAACATGTATGAAGATGCTTGACCTTCTCTTTCCCCTTCTGTCTTATTTCTGGCTCCTATTTTGCCCTGTGAGACTTTTCTATTATCGGCCTAAAGGAAGATTACTGGACAATTCTTATGATTTTCAAGCCAATGGAAAAATTTTAAGCCTTAAAATGTTTTTTCTTAATTTGGAAAATAATCATCAAAACCAAGTTTTACCAAAACAGCAATTAGATTTTTGTTTTGATTCCTCTTTGCCATTTTGGTTGATTAAATGGTTATTTTCAATAAATGATTGCATTAATTTTTTTTTTTTTTTTTTAGTAGGTACCGGGGATTGAGCCCAAGGTCTTGTACATGCAGAACAGCTGCTCAACCACTGAGCTACACCCACTCCCCTGCATTAACTTTGATAGTCATTGAAGTTATTGCCTTGTCTGCTCACGGTTTCTCCTGGGATGTATATTCCAGTATCCTTTTGTCTGCTGTTTTTGTGCTGATTTAAAAGAACCTGGTTGGTGCTAAAATGAATTCACCATTGACAACTGCTAGAATGGCATGGGTTTTCCGATTCAAAAAGTCAATTTGTGGACTAGTACTTTGAATCAGATTTTTAAAACAGCTAATGTATCAGAAAAACAAAATGCAGCTTTTTCTTTTCTTTTTCTTCTTCTCTCTATCTCCGTCTCTTTCTTTTGGTTCAACTTTGAAAGAAGCAGCTATGAAATAAGGCAGGAACATTTATTCATCCATTTTTATCCAGTATTTACATAATTTCTCTTATATTCACATGTACTCACAGCTTGTCATATTTTACGAAAAAATTTAAAGAAAAAGTCTGGCTCTCGTGTTATTATGTTAATCTTCTCTTTTTTTGTTTTTTGTTAAAGTAGATGTCACAGCTAATGATCTTCCTTGCTTGGACACAATCTCTAAGGATGCGATTTGAAATAAGACACCTGGAGGACCAATACTAAGAACATTTTCTTGGATTAAAATTCCTTTACACCTCCTAATTTTACACAGTACTGAGCCCACTGAGCTACACTCACTCCCCATCCAAGTATGCTTTTTAAATAACCTAAAATTTCTCAAAATCTGTTTGAGTTTGTAAGCACTACTGACCATTATCTCTCCCACATCCTTTGCCTCACAGTTAACAAACTCCAGGTTCTAATGCACAGAGGTAGGGTGGGGGTGGAGAAAAGGAGAAACAGAAGAGAAATCTGCTGATGTCATGCTGTGGAGAATTAGAGTTATAGCTCTGGATTGGGGGAGGGATAGGAAAACAGTCTTTGTAAAAGTGACAGCTTTTTTCTTTTTCTTTCTTTATTTTTTTTTTTTAAATAAATTTTTTATTTTCACACACAGGCTGACAAGACTGCTTCCAGCCTCTTATTGATGGAGCTGACATTGAGTGGTCAGAGTCTGTGACCAGAGTCCCCACTGCCCAAGAGGCCCTCCCTTATCTAGGGCAGGGTTTCTCAATCTTGGCACCCTCGACATGTCGGGCAGGATCGTTGTGGTGGGGACTGTGCACTGTAGGGCCTTTAGCACACCCCTGGCCTCCACTCTCTAGATGCCAGTACCAACCCCTCCTTCAACCCAAAATGTCTCCAGATTGCCCTCTGGGGAGCAAAATCATTCCTGGTCAAGAACCACTGACTAGGGTGAAAACAGCCAGTTCTGGCATTGGCACGAATGTTTAACAGCCTCCCCAGGAGCTGATAATATTTTGTCATTTGTTACATCTGGGGGCTACTTTGTTTCTGTCAACGTGCTGCCCCTCTCTGTCTTCCTCAAACATGCAGAGTTCCAGGTTCTGCTTCTCCCCGGGAGTTCCCGTTGATGTTCTGCTGGAGGGACACGTGGTGGACAGCCGGGTTGGTCGTGTGGAAACTCTTGTCACAAGGGCTGCCTTTTAAAGGTTTCTGGAGTGTCTGTCCATGTGTTCCACCAGCGGCTTTTCTGGATGAAGTTGCGTCCATGTATTGTGCACTCAGGCTGGGTCTCCACCTCCCTCTCTTGGTTAGCTTGCTCCAAGTTGCCCTTGTCCACCATGTCTGGAGAGAGTGGGCTTCGCCGCCCGCTGCTGTGCATCAATTATGAGAGAATCTGAGCTTGGTGGGCTTACCAGCCCAGGTTTAGGCACTCTTGGACATCATTTCCCAGGTTGGCTGCGTTGCTTCAGAGAGAATGGAGAACAAATGCCTTAGTTTGCCAGGACTGCTATGAAAAATGCCATACAGAAGGTGGGCTTCAACAAAGGGAACTTATTGTCTCACGGTTTGGAAAGCTAGAAGTCCAAACCATGGACTTTCTCCCAGGGTCTATAGCATGCTCGTGTTGGCTTGCCATATGCTTGGGCTTCCTTGGCTTGCATCTCTGCCTCTTTCAGGAGGCAATCTGCCCAGTTTCTGTCTTTTTCTGGCTTCTGCTGACATCATCCGAATTTCTTTTGCTTATAAGAACTCCAGTTGTATGGATTGAGGCTCACCCTGACTCAATTTGGTCTCACAAATGAGTCTACACCTTACCTAATCATAACATCTTCAAAGGTCCTATTTACAGATGGGTTCATACCCACAGGAAAGCAGATTACGACCTGTGTTCCTGGGGCACATGATTCAATCCCCAGCAACAACTTTCTCCATGTTGGCTTGATGTGAAAGGCATTCTGGAATGGATCTGCAAGTGTTCTTGAAAATGGCCCCTGAGGGTAACCATAGTCCACACAGAGGGCAGGCACAGTGCCATGGAAAGCGTCCATTCTCCTTCAGAGTACTGAGCTTGGCAAAGTCTAGAGTGAGGGATGCAGGCTTCCCACGAGAGGGAGAAGCTTCCACATGAGGAGTGGATACAAATTCTGCAGATAGGGAGTGGGTCTGAGCACTGGGAGGTCTCAGGTACCTGTGCCTGGCTCACCTGGATGTCCATGGCCTTGGCTCGCCCCCAGGGTGTCAGGTGCTAGGGCCATCTTGGCGACTTGCCCTAGTGGGTGCTCTGCGACCTGTCACACGAAGAAGCGAGTGGACAACCTGGCCAACGAGCAGTAGGGCTTGGGACAAGTCTCTGGTCTTCCCTCTGTAGAGTTACTGGTTTGGGCTCAGTGAGCAGTCCCTGAAGTGTGTTCAGTGGAACCTGGCTATGGGAGATGCTTTGTGGGAAAAAGAAAAGGCCAAATTGTTTTGGGAAATGCTCCATCCTGCAGCATCTGCTTAGAGATTCATAACACACATACGCCTTTGAAAGGCTCTCAGATATCCCTGTGGCTCACCCCCCTTTTCTCCAGTGTTGTCCTCCAGAGACTTCCTCAGCCCCCAAATAGGTGGCCCCCGTCACCATGTTTTTACCCTGCTTTATTTTTCCTCACAGCAACTTCTCGTTTTCTGATGTTATATATTTGTTTATTTGTTCTTTGTCTGTATTCCCCAGCTACCACTTCCACTGGGATACAGCCTCTGTGACAGCAGGGACTTGCTCCATTTGTTCCCAGCTTTATCCCTCACACATGGCACAGAGGAAGTACTCAATAAAAATGTGTTGAAGGAATAGAACTTGGTTTAACTTGGGGACCCCCAAACTGATTTAACCATGGGCCCTTTTTCATATCCACCCATTAAAATCCAGGGAAACACACTTGGGAATAAGCAGGGAAGAGGTCTCCCTAAAATCCTGATAACAGGACTTTTATCTTGAGCCACTCAGTTCTGAACATGCCGAGCATGCAGCATTAGTCTGAAAACCAAACAAAATGGACAGACTTGTCCAATTCTCCACAATGGAAGTTGCCGTTGTAGGAACTGAGCGGTGAGCCAGGCTAGCCCCAGGGCCAGTCCAACTGGCCTTAATCATGAGTTCCTGCTGCTACTTTCCTGAAGCTGGCTTTTGGCAAAAATTCCTCACAGACTGGTGAATTTTCTCAGAAGATGTCTGCAGAAATGAGTGTGGGGCTCACCCTTGGAGAAGTGCTTGTATATTGGACTAGTTCTCCATCAGTAGTTTGTGGTCAAATTTCATCTGCCGCTTTCTCCTTAATTTCTCTGTGCCAGGAACCTGTGTTTTTCTCAGGTACCCACCACACAACTATTAACTTCCATTTGATTGCTGGAGACCCTGAGGCTCAGAGGGCTCAAATTATTTGTCGGAGATAATGCTTCTAGGAAGTGGCAGTGCTAGGATTAAAACTGGGTCCTCCCCGATGGAAAGCCCGTCTCTCACCTTCCACGCTCGCCAGAAGAGAAGCTGCCCTTTCATAACTCCACACGTGAACACTCAGCATAGGTTTGTCCTAGGAGCTAAATGGGACTTGTCAGGGTCTTTAAGACAACAAATGAGTCCATTAATCTTCAGAAGGGCTCTTCATGTACTTTTACAGTCTGTGGTTCAATCGATCTGTCCATTTCCAGTGAGGTGGTGTCTCTTTTCAGTATTGCCATATGCTTGTGGATTTATTTTGGCTCTGCCAGCTCATGCTTGTCCATACAGAACCGAGTCATCTCAGGATAGTTGGCATCAAGTGGCAGAAACCTACTCCAACTTGCTTAAGCAAAGATAGGACTTTATTGACAGTAAAAGGGAGCATCACGCAGAGCCAAAAGGCAAGGAGTGTGGCTGGGCTTAGGAGGACCTAGGACCAGGAAATGCAAAGCTGCCCATCTTTATGTCTCTTTCTGTGGTTTTACTATCTCTTCCTGCAGACCACCTTTCTCTGTGCACGTAGCTACCCTGCAGCTTTCAAATTAATTGAATCCAGGGCAAGTAGCTGGTCTAGAAGGATGACAGTCATTGCCACCCAAGGCCAAAACACCCACTTTGGGAAACACTGCCCAAGCAAGAACCCTTTCCATGGCTTTAGCTTCACTGCTGTATCCCCAGAGCCTAGAACAGGGCACACGATAGGAGCCTAAGAACTATCTGTGGAACGGGTGAACGCAGTCGTCTCAGCTGCACAAACCAGGCAGCTGCTGGACCGTGGTCAGGGTCGTGCTGCAATCTTTTGCCGCAGTCACCTGCTTGTGGCCCCCCTTCACCAGAACTGTAACTTGTCCGAGAAAAGCGAAAATCAAATTAAGTATAAGTGGAGTATCAGCTATGGGCCCAGCAGTTCCTGTCTTCAAGGACTTCAGCTAAATTTAGGATAAAAGCTAAAAAGGGGACTTTTCTGGAAGGACACAGTGTCTCTTATGGAACCAGAGGCAGAAGTATAACTGGGCTTCCCAAGGGACAAGGACCAAGGACCAGAGAGTCTTCAGGAAATGGTGCAGCCATCTCTAGGGCATCTTTTTCATGTCTGCGTCTTTCCACAGTTAGCTTCATTCTCTCTCTGCGTGGCAGCTTCTCCTGCTTCACTCACCCGTGGCCCGTCATGCCAGTCCCCAAAGGGCCCCCTCACTCCTGAGACCACATCACTCAGCCACTTCTTCCTCCCGCGACCAAATTCCTGGGAGAGACTTGCCAGGCCCAGCTCAGCTTCTGATTGGCTCTCCCTGAGTCAGGTGGCCACCCACCTCCAATCAGCTGTGGCCTGGGAGATGGAGGTCACATGATCAAACGTGGCTCCTGAGATTCATTCTTTAGGGTGGGGAGTGCTGGGGGAGGGGAGGATGTTAAAAACTCTTAATTTAGATTCTTTCTCCCTGCTCTTTTACCACACTGGGCCCACTTAGGACCTAAGAACAGTTTGGGCAGTTTCTGGGATTTTCTCCCCATCTTTGCTCCATTATATTTACCTCAAGAACAAAACCATGATGGGAAAGAAAGGAAAGGGTTGGGGTCTGCCTTCTGGTTTTTAGCTTTTTTTTTTTTCTCTTGGAGCCAAAAGACAGAGGGTCCCGAGGGGCATAAGGATAGGTTGGCACCAATGAGCAAATAGGACAAGTGCAGCTGTGGGATTATTTTGAGGTGAAGGTGGCCCCCAGGCTTGACAGGGGGTTTTATCCTAGTATTCCAGACCATTTCCTTGCCTTCCCAGGCACTATCTCAGGTCTCCAACCCGTTGTTAACGTTTCCACCTAACTTTCTCTCTGCTTTCATTTTAGGCAGCAGTGAACCTGGGCTCTTTATTTTACATACCAAACGCCCATTATTTATTCTCTGAGTAACAGGAATCAATTTCAACTTGATCATTTCCACACAATTGGGGTCCTGCCCAATAGGAAGAGTCACAGGTGTTCAAGTAGGAGGGGGGCCGGTCTCTCATGAGACCCCTATGGAGGGTCTAGGGCTAGGCAGACACCCCGAAAGACGTCTACCAGAGGCCAGGTTGAGAGCCCTTTTAACAGTCGCTTCTCAACTGGCTTGAGACCATACCTTTCCTCTTTTATTTTTCCTCCTATTTGTCCTCGTATCAGGAGGAAGCATAGAAAGTAACTGAAAAGCAAGCCCATCCCAGAGATACCCCCGGAGAGCCAGGGCATCTGAAGGGGGCCCGGGAACAGACCAGCCTCCAAGGGCCCTGCCCTTGCCTCTTCCTTTTATATAGTCGTATTTGCATAGAGAGCGTGAGAGGTTGGAACTTGAGGCACTGCTGCCAACCCTAAAATAAGGAGCTTGACTTCCTGACTGCTGCCCCTCCCCCCCATGAGAACTTGCCAGGAAACATCAGGGCCTCAGAATTTATTCTTCCAACGAAGCCTCTATCCACACAGGCTCCTCAGCAGGGCCCCTCTCTGCTCACCAAGATCAGGAAGGCACCCTGTGGACTTGGGTCTGTCTTCCCAGAATTGCACTCCGGGGTCAAGACCCTGACCCCAGGCGTGTTTCTCTTTTGTCCCAGCTTCAATGACTGTGATCCGCTGGGCATTTCTCATTGGCTCGACTGCTTTCCTGGGCTCCAGCGGTTGTCACTCTCCCTTCTCCAAGGCGACACGCTAACCCACGCCATACACTCATAACTCCAGAGAGTTCTGGGGGGACAAATGGCAGGCTGTGCAGAGCTTCCTCCTGGGGCCACTCCTCAGGAGAGGGGTGTAGAAAGAGTTTGGGTTGAAAGCCCAAATAGAGAGCTGCAGTCTGAAAAGCCAGAACTTTCTGTAGGGCACATGGGTCCATGGGTACAGTCTTGGCTCTTAGGGAGCAGAAGTCTGCATTCAAGTCCAGAAAAGCTCTTTACACTGTGTTACTTGCATATCAGAGTGTTTAAGAGCTCAGGCCCTGGAGCCAAATGGCCTGGGTTCCAATCTCAGCTCTGCCACTTATTAGCAGTGTGACATGGGGCACTTTAATTAACTGGAGCCTCAGTGAGCTAACCTACAGAAGCTCAATAAGTACCAGGCTTGTGGGTCAGATTAAACAGGATAACACATCTGCCAAGCACTTAGCACGGCGCCTGGCACCTGGCACATATTAAGTCTAGCAAATATCAACTATTGTGATTATGATTATTATCATCGATATTCCTCCCTAAGAAAGTCAGTATTAGAAGACCTGCTAAAGTAATTCAACACCCAAGTGTACTACATACAAAATATTTTATTACAAAAAGCACGGCATTTAGAAGGAACAGAACATCTCACACTGCTTTCGTCTTTGGCCGTTATACAGAAGACACTCGTAAACTATTATTATCTTATTCATCACGTGCCGAAGTTCCTCAGGCCTCAGACCCTCAAAGAACTGACAGCATCACGGACTGAGAGAGCCACCAGCCGGGCCTCACCCCCACGCCAACCTCGAGACTCTCCTTTCAGGTAATTCATGGAACAGCCCCGGGTTCTTTCTACAAATCTGCAGTTCAGGACTCCAGTGAGGAAAGCCAAGGCATAGCTTGTTTTCTTTTTGAAACAAAACAGTCCTAGTGGATACAAAACAAAACAACCACAACCGACACCAGCTGCTAGGTATCCTTTCCTCTCCAGAAGGAGGAGAGTTCTCGCCAACAGTTCAGAGTTGAGGGACGATGAGGCGGAAGATGCAGATCTCGCCTTGCCGAGACCCATGGAAACATGAGGTCCCGAGGCAGCGTCTCTTTCCAATTCACCAGCTGCTAAGGTTCTGTGGAAGGTCAAGGTCACTTATTCACGACACACGGAATCCCCCCACCCCACCCACACCCCATTCGAAGAGTTAGGGATGCACCTGGCCCATCACCTGGGCCCTGCCTGGAGTCTGTGGGAGCGGAGGGTGTGCGCAAGGCAGAGGGAGCATGGCCCGAGAGGCGACCTTCAGTCGGGCGGCCGGGTGTCGGGGGCCTTCTCCTGGACGTCGTCGTACTGAGGAGGAGGAGTCAAAGGCTCGATGGAGGGAGGGGGGACGTTTTTGTCTGGGAGGCTGATCCTAAAGTCTTTGAGGTGAAGCTTTTCGGATTTAATCCTTCGTACTTTCAGAGGCTTCAGGCGTTTGGCCAGCTTGGAGTTCTGTCTGTCGGGCGGATTCCCCGGGTGGGTTTCCACGTCGGCCCTGGTGGTCGTGGGGTCAGTCTCGTCAAGGCCCGTCAAGGACTCATAGGACGGGAGAGAGACGCTCATCCTCGGGTTCTGGTCCAGCTCCCTCACTTCTGCATAGTTTGTGTTCATCACCTCCTCGTAGCTGGGCACGTAGTACCTTGAGGACACCTCCTCTTCCTCCTGGCTGCAAGACACCAAATACAGACGTGCAGAGTGTTAGCACTTGCCCAGGCGTCTACAGTCACAAACAAACGGACTCCATGGCCCACACTGGCACTGCATCCACAAGACCTCACCACCAGCTTCCTAAGTGACAAGTGGGTCCCAGAAGTAATATTTACTATGAGCCAGACACTGTTGTAAGTCCCTTAGCATAGAGGAGGCAGTTCATCCTCCTCTCAACACTATGAGGTAAGTCCTATTGTTATCCCCATTTCATGGAGGGGGAAACTGATATACTGAGGTTAGACGACATGGTCATACTTTAGGGAGTGAAGAGCACACTCTCAGCTGCTACACTGGCCTTTAAACCTCACACTCAACATGCTGGGTGGGCCATGCCAATGCCCAGCTAGGCTCTTTGGCCAAAGGCAACATAAAAATGCACAAAAGAGCTGCTAACATGATGCAAAACGGTTGTCCTCAGGTAGAGAAGGAATATCTGAAATAAAAAATTTACACGTATCTCAAATTATCCTTTAATTTTATTCTCCAAGTTCACCAGAAGTCTCAAAGGACAGATCAGGTCCTCAGCCTTATTCTCATTTGACTGTTAAAAGAGAAAACAAAAAAGCCAGGATGACTGTTACACATTTCTAGGAAGCAAGGCCAGCAGCCACCTTCCAGGACCCTGACTTGAACCTGTGGGCAAGGATGGCCAATAGCAGACCTCTCGGTGCTCGCTTCGGCTTCCCCCTCGTGGCATTCTCATGGCTAGGGTGGGTAATTATGGATGACTGATTTTCCTTCTTTGTTCATTTCCAGAATAAGCACATATTACCTTTTACCATCAGAAAATGGGTTTAATTTTTCCAAAATAAAAACAACTCCCTTCTCATCAAAAAGATAAGACATGCTTGTCGTAGGAAATGCAAACAGAAAAATCTAATGAAGACAATAAAAACATCCGAAATCCTACCACCAGAGATAACCATTGTTAACATTCTGGTGTGTAACTTTCCAAATCCCTCTCTAACATTTTATGGGATTGGGACCTTATCAAAGACGCTGCCTTATAATTTCCTTTCCTCAATCTTGTGGATATGGTCTCACACAGACAGATCAATATCAGCAAGGGCTGCCCAGAATACCATTGACTGGATCTGCCTTAATTTGTGATTGATGCATGCATCTGTAGATTATTTCTAAGTTTTCACTCTACTAAACAATATTCTGATCAATATCCTGCAACATACCCCTTTGCTCACTTGTGTGATTGCCTCCTGAGGATAAACACTGATAGCTACATAGCTTTTTAATGCTACCTCTTACTGTGAAATCCCCCTTTAGGAAGATTATGTCAACACCCCCATTAGCAAGCCACCTTCCTTACAACTCCCCAACACTGAGAAAGTCTACCTTGGCCAATATGATGGGCAAAAAACTGACATCTTCCTTCTGTTTGCATTTCATGACTAACGAGATCAGATAGCTATTGACTGCACACGATGAAATGCTTGTTCCTATCTGTTGTCCATCTTCCTACCAGGTGCTTATCTTTCCTATTAATTGCCAGAGCTCTTTTTTATAATTGGGCTATTAACCTTTCTCTTACGTTTCCTAATTCATCATTTACCTTTTGAATTTGTCTACAGCATTTCTGGTCCAATAGAACACTTCTTCCCAACTGCGGTGGACTGAAAGGTGCCTCCCCCACAAAGAAAGGTCTAAGTCTTAATCCCTAGGACCTGTGAATGTTTGGGAAGAGCTGGTCTTTGCAAATGTAATTAAATGGTGGACCTCGAGATGAGATCATCTGGGACTAACTGGATGGGCCCTAAATCCAATGACAAGTGTCTGCGAGAAGAGAAGACACAGACAGAAGAGGAGAAACTCAGGGGAGGGGGCCATGGGGAGATGAGGCAGAGTGTGGCTGCCACGAACCAGCCAGCAGAGGCTGGAAGAGCAAGGAAGGATTCTTCCCTGGAGCCTTCAGAGGAGCCTGGCTCTGCCGACACCTTGACCTTGGGACTTCTGGCCTCCAGAGCTGTGAATTTCTGTTCTTTCAAGCCACCCAGTGTGTGGTCATTATTAGCAGCCCTAGGAAGCCAAACCTTTCCAAAGTGGAGCCGAGATCTGAACATAGCACATTGGGCCAAGGGGACAAGCAGCCAGTCTGGGGGACCTGGCTACCCCACGCCCCGCCCCCCGTTCAGCTTCCCTGGGGGCCTCACCTGTCCTCCTCCTGGGCATGAGGCGCAGGCCCCGCCTGGTGCTGGATGTGCGGGATCTCCTCGCTCTGCCGCCGCTTCCTCTTGTCGCGGATGCTTAGGCAGATGGAAAGCAGCAGCAGCATCACGCCGGCGCCCACCAGCACGTAGGCCACCGAGAAGGTCTTGCTCTTGAGGATGCCGCTGCCTACCTCGGTCTTGTTCCCCGGCGCTGCCGGCTTCTCTGCGGCGCTGAACCCGGGTACCAGGTTCCACATGGCCATGATGACCCCGAGGACGAGCATCCCCAGGCCGATGGCGGTCAGCGCGTAGTGCGAGCCGTTGGCCTTGGACTGGGCCATCATGCCAGCAGGAGCAGGGCGTGGTGCCGGTGAAAGAAAGAAACAAACAGCAGCAGCAAAACCCCCTTGGCCACGCTAGACGGAATCTCTAGCACCACGCTCAAAAAACATCAGCTGAACTCTCAAGGGCTGCTTCGGAGCAGACGCCTGGCACCCTGTGTGTGGACATCTGCAGCTGGGAAGCCTGAAAGGGAAGCAGAAAGAGAAAAATCCGTTCAGATGCAAGACGCTTTGGTGAACACAAGCAACTCGACTCTTGCAGGAGTTAAGACGCGGTACTGAGCTGCCAGCTCTGGCTCGGCCTCGCCTTCGATGCATTCCAGATGTCTTCTGTGCTCCCGCTCACTTTGTGAGCCTGCAGCAGGGAGGCTGATCCGCCTACTCTCACCCGAAAAGGAAAAGCCAGACCTTTCTCTGCAGGAGGCTGGAAAGGCCAGAGCTTGGGTCATTAAAACATTTTGTGGAATTTAACAAAGTGGAGTACAATCTCGGCTCTCGCCGGGTCCAGCAAGGACAGTGAACTATGGCATGGATGAGCCACGCTCAGTAGTCATCATGAAATCTCTTGGGTGACAGGTATCTGTCAGTGATACATCCTAGTTCTATCAGCCTACCACCCTCAATGGCTCCCCATTTCCTTTGGGAGAAAACCGAGACTCCTAAGCATGATGCTCATGGCGACCACGACCTGCCCCTGCCTCTCCCACTTCATCAGCTGCCTTGCCCTGCTCTGCATTCCTGCCTCTAGCATTTACGCAGTCCTCTGCTCACCCTGGCTCAGATACCCTCTCCATGAGCCTCCAAGAGGCCCCAGCAACTATGGTGACAGTCTCTCTCTTCCAGTGACCACACCATCGTCACCTCTGAGCCTGGTACATAGCAGATACTCAAAAACTGTTTGCCGAATCAGTGAAGTGAAAAGAGGGCATGGGATGCCGAGGGAGCAGCCAGCAGTCCTGGGATTCCAGGACCGCTGCTGGCTGGCAGCGTGAGCCAGAGAAGGCTGCCCCCGTGAGGGTTTAGGTTTTAAACTCGCGGGGCCCGAGGAGGAGCGGGCAGGGCTCCTTGATGACCACTCCTCAATAGACCATTTCTGAGGCAGGAACCCCGGAAAACAGACTTCACAGATGTCTGGACGGGCAAGGGTCCTGCTTCCAATCCTGCATTCTTTCCAACCTTTCCAAAAGGAAGGCAAAGCAGGCCACTTGAAACTTGATGCCGTGGAGGTGTTTACTCAAAACTGGTCGCTTTGTTAAGAGATACTGTAAAAATATTTGGGGCAGCATCATTTAACAGCTTGAAGTCTCTTCTTTCTTTTTTTCACTCAACAAATATTTACTGGGCATTTGCTCCCTGCTAAGCAGTGTGGGTGTCATGGGAAAAACACCAGGGAAGAAGTTAAGGAAGGCTGGGGGTGGGGGGAGGTGCTTCTAGGCTGGCAGGGAAACGGTTTATAAGAAATAACAATAAAGTGGGAAGAAAGTACAGGGAAGAAAATAACAGGAACTGTGGATTTAGGTAGCAGGGTGTCCTGTGTCCCGACCCCATCTGGGGGGCATTGGCAAAACAGGGCCTGCACCCCGAATGCACCTCACCGTGTGTACACGCATGCACATGCATGTGTGTGGTGTGCAGGTCACCAAACAGGGATCTTGTTGCAGACGCCTGGAGCAGGATGGTTGAGAACATTCTCCTGTATGCTGAAGGGTCCTCATGTCTCTCAATACCGCCCATGGGCAGTGAAGGGAAGAGGTGAGGCGTTTGGCAGTCCCAGGAATGCACCAATTCTGCCAAAATGTATCTGAGACCAGCTCAGGGGTCCGTGATGGAGTGGCACGTGGCCCCCAGGCTTGTGCTGGAAGCAGGAGAGATGAAAGGACCATTCACTGAGCATCCGTCAAGCATGCAACAGGCAGGCCTTGTACCTGGGGCACTGACGGTGCATTTATTAGATCCAGGGATTGGGGCCACTCCCCCCCTCCCTCCCCAGTCACGTTAATTCTCAGTTCAGGCTTTGGCCTAACTGTCAGGTATGTGAAACCGGCCTCAGAGGAGCCAGGGGCAGAACTTAGAATGTCAGAGTTAACACATTTTTTGGCCTGTTATATAGTCAGTGATTAAAAACACCCAGTGTCGTTGAGGATGTTGGGACAGGCAATCTCATACAATTTTTCTGGAAGGCAAGTTTTGGCATTTATGAAAGTTTAAAAAAGGGGGGGAGGATGTGGCTCAAATGGTTGGGCGTTCGTCTGCCATATGGAGGGACCTGGGTTCAATCTCCGGGACCTCCCGGTAAAATTAAAAAATATATATGTGTGTGTGTGTGTGTATGCATATATATATATATATATATATATAGAAGGCGCATGGGCTGCCAGGCTCTGTGTGCCGGTGAGCCGCCAGGCCCTGGGAGCCATGCAGCAAGATGATGACGTAACAGGAGAGAGAGACAAGGGGAGAGACAAGACGAGATGCTCTGAAAAGCCAGGAACCGAGGTGGCGCAGGTGGCAGAACACCTCTCTCCTACATTGGAGGTCTCCAGGATCGAATCCTGGTGAAGACTGGAGGAGGCAGATGAGAAGAGATGGCAGGAAACAGACAAAGAGAATTGCCCAGTGAATGGACACAAAAACAGCAAATGGGGAAGGGGGTTTTTAAAATGGATAAAGTAAATAAATAAACTTAAAAAAAAAAAAAAAAAAGAGTTTATACCCTGCGGCTCTGGAATTCCAACTTCTAAGACTTACGTACAAGGATATTCATCATAGTTTTATAGTAGTAAGAAACTAGAAGTTGCCTAAACATCCAATCATCTGGAGTTGGCTAAGTAAATTATGGCACATGCAGTTATTAAATTATGGTCTCAATCTAGTCAAACCACAAGGTTAAAAAAGACACACTATTTTAGTGCAATACTGATTTTAAAAGATTCCATACACACATATGTATATATGAATACATAGGAAAGAAGACTGGATGATTTTACTTATATTAAAAAGAGACAGTACATTTTTATATATACAAATATATATATATGTGAAAAGCCTGGGGATGAGGCACATTCCCCACTCCTACCAGTGACCACTTCTAGGGATGGAGGGGGCTTGGGAAGTATACAGTCTATGCTCTCTATTTCTGTAGTTTGAACTTTTTAATGATCAGCCGTTGCAAGGTAGGATAGCTTGGTAGCTAAGACTGGACTTTGAGGCCAGGCTTCTAGGTTTCAGACTGTGGCTCTGCTTCCGCTCAGCTGCATGACCCTGGTCTAGTTCCTTAACCTCTCTGTGCCTCAGTTTCCCCAACTGTAAAGAGAGATGATAACTCTCTAGTAGCCACCTCCTAGGGGAGCTGTGATAAGTAAACAAGTAAATGGACATAAAGCCCTCACAGTGCTGTGTGACTGACCCACAGTGAGCTCTCAGAGAAAGCTTTGTGACTAAATATTATTAACTGGCTGCTTTCTCAATGGAGCGAGATCACCTTCAAGGCGGCAAAAACTGGTTCTTGGTGGGGGGAGGGGGACAGTGAAAAATGTTGGATATTACAATGGTTTGTGGCCTCCAAAAGTCCAAAACGCTTAATGGTATATCTGTGAAATTAAGATTTCACAGGAGAACGGGGCACTGCCAAAAAGAACATGTATTTTAAAAAGATACAAATGAGGAGTGATATTAGAAAAAAAAAAAAAAAAAAAAAAAAGATTAAGAAACACCAATTAAATGTATTCTATTAAATCTAAAATACCCAAATTATATATACCATGATGTTTGTAGCTATCTTCTCTGTGTGGTGGAATTGCGGGCAATTTTATTTCCTTTTTCTTACTGGGAAAATAAGGATTGGAAAACAGAAATGTGTGTTTGCACTCAACATAAGAAAGTGAAATAAAGCTTTTGGGTTTGCGGGTTAATGGCAGGGTTCGTTGTCCAGCAGTAGCTTAAAACTGCTTGTCAGATGCCGCCCTCCCTCTGGAGACCAGGGGTCCGATGGGTTCACTGGGGATGTGGACAGCCAGCCTGAAGGTGCAGCTGGCCAGAGGTTCACCTCGTGCCTGGCTTGTTGACCCTGGGCGTCACTGGCGCTATATTTAGTACGATGTTCTTTCCCTTTCAAAATATGGAAAGAAGCTAATTTTGTGCTTAGAGGAGTTGGACCACATGGCTCCCAATGTGTTCCTAAAACGGAGCAGCTTTGCCGGGTAGCCCGGGGTCCCGGCTCGGCCAGACTTCCCTCCAGACCCTTGGCATGGGCCCCTTCCCTGCCCACGTTCGATGCAGCCCTAAGGGACGAGTGAATGATCCTGCTGCTGGGTTTTTAAGAAAAATTGTTACCTAGGGAGACTCAGGACGGGCCTGGAAACAACTCTTCATGCTAAAGTCTGGAGTTAAAGATCCACCTGTAAAAAACCACAGAGATACAGCTTTCTAAGTGTGTGGTGAGCACTTCAATTTTAGGTGTTCCTGGCAGAGGCATGGGTTTTCTTTGGCTTTGTTGGGGGGCGGGGAGACAGGTGCAGGGGGGTGGGGTAGATGCATGAAGAGCGGTACCCAAAGAAGCCAAGATCCTGCACAAAAACCTCTGGATTGCAGAAGGATGACAATTTGGTTGCTAACATTTGCCAAACTTTGATGGTTTTATCACAAACTCGGGAAGTGAACTCCATCTTATTCAAGTGTTCCAGAGACTAGAAGAGGAGGAAACACTCCCCCGGTCATTTTATGAGGAATGTAAAAGCCTGACACCAAAACCAGAAAAGGATAAGATAAAGAAGGAAAATTACAGGCCAGTTGGACCAGCCAACAGAGAAGCAAAAACCTTAAATAAGATACAGTAGAAGCAAATGGACTACAACACACTTTCAAAAATGACCGTAACATCACAATCAAGTTGGGTTTATCCCGTGAGTGCGGGGTTGGTTCAGCATTAGAAAACTACACAATACCATGTCCCAGCAGAAAGGACAAACCACGACAGTCCTTCAGTGACGTACCATGCAGCAGTCCAAAGGAATAAACTGCAGCTCCATGCACCAGTGCAGATGCTTCTGACCAATGTAACACTGAGCAGTAAAAGTCATAGGAGAATGTAGCAGCATGATTCCATTTGTAGGAAATCCAAAGATGGGAAATACCAAATAATCTATTGCTCTATTTTTGTAATATTAGAAAGAAATGCAAATATCATAAACTCAAAATTCAGGACAGTAGCTACCTCTAGGGAGGAGTGAGGCGTGGGGAATTCTGAAGGAGACATGGGTATTTGCTTATTATTATTATTCCACAAACGTCACATATCTATACCTACTCTTTTGATTGGCTGAAATAGCTCATAATGAAAAATTCCAGAAATGCTTTACACTTAGCATAAAATCCAAACTCCTATGCCACGGCTCCTGCCACTCTCTGACCTGGTGTCTCACTAACCCTCAGTAGCTTCCTTTCTGCCTCTCAATCACATCAGGCTCCTCCTGCCTCAGGGCCTTTGCACTCACTGTTCCTTCTGCCTGAAATACTCTTCCACCTGCCTCCTGTTTGGCAGATCTTTACTACTTCTGTCTCTCAGCTCAGATGCCACCTGACCTCTCTATGTAAAACATCTCCTCCCTACCCATGTACCCACCAGCACCCTGCTTAGCTCCTGGGTGACTTTCCATCACAATCTAACATAAACTTGGTTTTGTTTTCTTGTTGGCTGACTGTCTCCCCTACTGGAGTGTAAAGTCCCTTAGAGAAGCTTCTTGCTTGTCTTCCTTACCACTTTAACTCCAGCACCTAGCCTGGTACACCAGGAACCTAACAGGCACTTAAATATCTGTAGAATGAAAGACTATCTGGCAAGTCACAAAGTTTAACCGATGCCCCCATGTCATTCAGGGAAATAGCCAGGCCGAGGTTGGAACCGAGGGCGAGGGGCTTAGTAAGAGTAAGAACTAACTTTCAGGGGTATCCAGATACCCAAATCTCGTATCTGTATATGAGTGATTTGTCAGCCACATGGGAAAGGTGCCCAGAATGGACGTGATTTCCATTCTGATCGGTGAAGGCAGCTCTCCTGCTATTCGCTGGTGGGGTTAGATATTTTGGGGGTTCCCTGGTCTTTGGAGCAGGCTGGGAGTCAGCAGGAGACAGTGAGAGCCCCTGAGCCTCGCTCCCCCAACCTGGGCGGCCACTGCTGTCACCCACATGCACGTGTTTGACCAACCCAAGCCAGCGGGGCCCTCTGTGGGGGTGGGGTCAGTGTGGGGAGGGCTGTGCCCAGGGTGGGTGGTCGTAGCTCTGGGCTTGGGACTGCACCACCTGGCTGAGATCCAGGGGGGGGCTCATCACCACACCTGATGCAGTCTCCATGGAGGCTAACATAAAAACAACGGTTTAGGGAAGCGGCTGTGGCTCAATCAGTGGGGCTCCCGTTTACCATATGGGAGGCCCCGGGTTCGGTTCCCAGGGCCTCCTGGTGAAGGCAAGCCCGCCCACACGGCGTGGTTAGCTGACCCAGCGAGCACAAGCAGCAAGGGGGGGATAAATGAATAAATAAATAAAATCTTAAAAAAAAACCAAAAAACAAAAAAACGATTTAACTAAAACCGAACAACAGAAAGCAGACCTGCTGTGGCTGAAATGGGGCAAAGAGCCCCAAGTGTTAACCTTCCCATGCCCCAGAAGCTCTGCTGAAACCCCAGAAGCTCTGTGGAGCACAGTTTAGAAACTAGGGATCTAATCTAGACCTTAGCTTTACAGATGAGGAAACTGCGGCCCCCCAGACTAAACGGTACCCGAGGTCTCGTGGCCACTGGGCTCTGCCCTGTGGATGCGCCCAGTGCAGTGGCTTTAGTGTGAGGGATCCCAGCTGGAGGTGTCTGGCAGTGTGACCAGCCCCCATGACAAAGAGGCTCCTTGACCATTCTCGGTGCACGGACCTCTTCCTGCCAATCCGTGTGCTTGGGAAAGGCATCCCAGGGCTCCACTGGCAATGAACCAGGCTGTACTACATTCACATCACAAAGGAAGAATTCAGAGGGGTCCCCTCTGCCAAGTTTCAGCCCACAACCACTTTTGTCACCAAGTTCCAGTCCAATTCAATGGGGCGCTGGGAAGAAAGGCCCTGAGCCATCACCGCTGCTCTTGTCTCGCGGGGAGGGAGTTTCAGGCCAACTCCCCACGGACCAAGGTCAGAGGGTCTCGGGGTCCTGCTTCAACTGGGCACCAGGGATGTTTTAGCTTGTGTACTCCGGAATGATGAAAAGCAACGTAAGTGAGTCACAAAGGTAGAAGGGAGGGACAGGAGGTCTGCCCGAGTCAGAGGGAGAAAAAGGACGGAGGTTACGCAATCTGCAAGGCGGCTAGCATGAGAGGCGACAGAAGTCCCGGCAGCAGCAAAACGATGGAGCAGCAGCTGCTACCGGGTGTCAGGCACTCCTTCTAGAATCATCCAATCTCCCGACCACCCTTCCATGGATGATTAGCCCCACCATCTCTGAGTCTCAGAGAGGCTAAGCACTTGGCCTCAGCTCACGTGGCTAATAAGATTCACAACCAAATCTAGCTGACTCCGAGGCCCGCCCTCTGTTGCTTGCATCATGCGGCTCCTGGGAGGCCCCGTCCCTGTGGCACTCCCTGGGCCCAGCCCGCTGGCCAGCAATGCATGCTCCACACTACTGATGGCGAGCGCCACCTGTTTACCCTCGGCGGAGTTTCATTCCTAAGGAGCGAGGGGGGACGTGCACGCTTCTTTTAAAGTGACTTTTTAAAGAATTTGATTCAAACAATTCCTGAGCCCCTACTGTATACTAGGGAATTGGGGGTGGGGTAGCACACAGAAGTGTGAGTCATATTTTCACAGTCCAGCAGGAAGACAGGGGATTCTTCCTAATAGAAGGGAAGTCAAAATCAGAGTAAGAGTGGACGTGTTGGATGTCAAGTCTGCCAGACCCTGTGTTGAGCTCTTTTTGGGCATAATCATTTAATAACTATCAGTTCTATTTTGCAGATAAGTAAACAGAGGTTCAGAGAGGTAAAGCAACTTGTCCAAGGCCACCACAGCCAGCACAAGGCAGGCTTAAGGTATGTTTGATTCTAAAACCCATGTTTTTAGCCACCAAGTTGTCCTGCTAAAATAGGGCACATACAATGAGGCTATGGAAGGATGGAGATAGTCACCTTGGGGAGAGTGGGAAGGAAGATGAAGAAGCAGGGCCTTGACGTGATGTAAAATTTCCATGGGTGGCGTCTGGGGGTAGGAGGAGATTAGGGTTCCCAGGCGAGGGTTCAGCCTGAGTTATCCCACGGAGATGGGGAAGGGGACATCTTCCCAACGCAGCACTTCTTGCAGAGAGAAGAGGCGGCCCCGTCACCGACTTCACGAGATGTTGGTTAAATCACGCGACCTGGCCTCTCCAGGCCCCGCGCTGATCCACTGAAGTGTTGGGTGAAATTAAGGAAGACAAGTTCTTTCTGGAAACTTCAGGGGCCGTAAATGGAAGGAGCAAGTTAACGCACCTGATGTCCTTCCTCGCCCCGGCGTCTCTCTAAGCAGGTGTCCTATGTTGGGGTTGGCACTGGGGGCCCCGAGGGCCCCAGTCACAGTCAAGATTTCTTGGAGAAGGTGACATCTCCATGTCTTCCTCTGCCAGGATCGAGTCTGGGGCTTGCGGGATGCCAGGCAGCAGCCAGATCTCCAATCCCCGTCAACTCAGAGTGAGTCTGCTGCCTCGATCCTTTCCCAGGCTGTTATCATCGGCGTCTCTGGGAATGGTGCTGCCGCTGGTGGCCCCTCCTCTGGCAAGCAGTGCTGACCACCTCCGGCCCCCAGCTCATAGTCACAGAAACACCCACTGCTGCATACTAGCGCTGACTCTGTGCCAGGCACACACTAAGTGCTTTATATGGATTAGTCCATTTATTCAACCCAACAACCATTTTATCACTGAGGCACAGAGAGGTTAAGAAACTTGCCCTAGGTCCCACAGCTCAGTAAGCGGTGGCTGTCTGCAGAGCCCCCCTGTTCAGGCCTGCCTTCTCCACGGGGCAACCAAGGCAGGGCAAAATTCCCAGTAACGAGGGCGTGTCTACGTTCCCACCAGGGAGACGACCCTCTTTGCACGAGGAGGAAAGTAAAGTGACGCCTCACAGCCAACCTTCCCAGGCCAGAGGCAGCCGACTGCTGTCTGAGACTTGGCAGTGTGGGTCTGGGGAGGTGGGATTAGGGGTATAGAGGCGAGTGGGGAGCATGTCCTATTTTGCTGCCTCAGGTCTGTGCTCCTGGCTGTTGGCCAGGCTTGTGTGGACCCGGGTGCCATCTGGACACAGCGTGTGTCCTTAGGCAGCAGGTGGTTTCAGACACTGACTCATTTGGTTCTCTTGCAACTCAGGAGGCACCGTGCAGCAATCATTTCTCAAAGAGGAAGGGATGAGGACTTGCAGCATCAGGGACCTGCAAAGGGTGTGAGCCAGTGTCAATCCACCCAGTTACCGGCACCCAAGGCCTGGTCTGCACGTCAGCATTACTAATCAAAGTTACCTGGACAAGTATAGCCTTTCTACATGCAGGCTCAGGGCTCTCACCTGTGGAAGGGGAATCACCTGGGCATCTACCTTGCCCGGTTCTTAGGAAATTTATCCATTTGCTCGATAAATATTCTGTGAGCACCTACTGCGTGCCAGGACCTGCTCTAAGTGCTGGGGATAGAGAAGTGATGGGAGCAGACCGAAGGCCTTGCCCTTCGGCTCCAGGCTCCAGCCCAATGGAGTAAATTCTATGCAAGTGAGACTGCGATTCAAACTGGAGGGAAACCGGACAGCAGGGGCACGGCGAGTGCTGGGGGCAGTGAGATTAAATATGGTGTTCAGGGCAAACGATTATCACCAAGAGCGTGAGCTCTGGACAAAGACCTGAAGGTGGGAAGGCAGCACCCTTGTGGCCCTCTGGGGAAAGAAGATTCCAGGCAGCGGGAACCCCCAGCACAAAGGCTCCCAGGCAGGAGCACGCCTGGCAGTTTCCAGGAAGAGGAAAGCTGGAGAGTCAGTGAGTTAATATGTTAAAAGGCTGCACCCGGTGCCTGGCAGAGAGCAGGCGCTCTAAACGTGTTAGCTGTCATTTAGGGGTCAAGGGGGCAGGCGAGCAGCCGCCCCTTCTTTACAGACACCTGGAGGGGGTAACGGACTAATTCAAGGGCACTCAAGTTAGGGGGAGAGAAGAATCTGGAGGTCAGGTCCCCCGAGTCCAGCTCAGGCTCTCCGAATTTGGGAAAAGGCAGTGTGGCAAGCTGAGCCACGGTCCCCAAAGCCATCCAGGTCCTAACCAACTAACATAAAGCAAACAAGAGGTTGGAGTGATGCGAAGAAGCGGTCACGAGCCACGGAAGTCTCTGGAAGTGAGAAAGGGCAAGACAGCGATTCTCCCTTGGAACCTCCAGGAGGAGCCAGCCCCGTTGACACCTTGACTTGTGCCCAGTGAAACCGATTTGGATTTTGGCGTCCAGAACTGTGGGAGAATGGATATATGTTGTTTTCAATCACCACATTTGCAGTAATTCATTATAGCCGCCTCAGGAAACTAATCCAGACAGCATTCGTAGTCACGCGTTCACACGGGGCCGCAGGCACAGACCTTTCACTTACCCAGCCACTGACTTCACCGGGCAAGATCCTGATAAAACAAGCCACCTGGGAGAATTTTGCGTTCCCTCCTTCTGTGGCCAGGTTTCAGAGAGGCTCAGCAAACAGGACTTCCTTTACTGGGTTTACATTTTAACCCACGATTCCACTAAGGAGCCAAGTTTGCACTTGTTCTAACTTTGCTGGGATAAAAACTACATTAAAGGTATTCTCAGGCTTGTGTCAACAGGGTACTCATTTTCTGTGGGCTCAACACTATAGTTTCAATGCCCTTACTACGAGGCCGAGGTTTATTTTATGTGCTCTTTATATCAGGGTTTAAAAAAAAACACCAAAAAAACACAAGAGGTGCACAGAGGAGAGAGGCAGAGCCCTGGAGGGAGAGTCCCACAGGAGGTCTCGTTCCCAGACCTCTGGTGGACCGGCCCTGGTGGTGGAGATTAGGACACTGTTTGAGAACGTTTGTCCTGCCCATATCAGGACATTTTCCTTTCTAGCTGCAGCGATGTTGCTTCCCCAGAAGTGGTTCCCAAACCTTCTGCCAAGTGCCTAAACTGAGCTTGTCTGCCTCTCTCCCCACCCCTACTTCTCCACTTCCTACCTGCATTTCATATTTGAAGCATTTTTAGCCAGAGCTGCTTTCTCAGGCCCCAGGTCTCCTTCCTGCCTCCGATTTCTAAGGGGTCACTTGTTGCACCTGGTTTCTTCCCCCTCTATCTGTTATACTTTGGAGCCATGAAAATCCTCCTAAGCACTTACCAAGTGCCAGGCACTGCTGGGAGCTTTGCATGCTTTCTCTCATTTGGGTTTCTCAAGAACCCTAAGAGACTTTCTAGAATATTCCCCATTTCACAGATGAAACCAAAGTTCAGAGAAGCAACTTGTTCAGAGTCACACAGTGAATGGCACCAAGATTCAAACTAGACACGCTTGACTCTAGAGCTAGCATGCCCTCCACCCACTGCCTTCCAGTCCCCTACCCCCGGTCCCACAGGGAGCCCCCTCTCCATGCCCTGGTTGCCGGAAACCCTCTCCTGGATGACTTCACTCCTCTATGGTCAGGAGGCAGAATTCCTGGTTTTCCTTAGTGTCATTTCCCCTCCATAAAAACCAGCTTCCCCATGTGAGTCATGCAGTTCCCTGCAACTCTGATACTCATCTGGACGTGTTGTAAATCATTGACGCTGGGCTGTTTAATTATAAAACTGGACCTGAGGTTAGAATGGGGCAGCCACAGGAGAGGGCAGGGGAGGGTCGCAGCCCACGGAGGGAGCTTGCTTTGTGGAGCTCGGCACCTGTCTCATGTTGGATGACAAAACAAGAACCTCCCTTCCCCGCGTGCTCGCCACCTCCACCGCACTGCTAATGCTCTCCCGCATCATCCTGAGGCAGGGTAGTTCAGGAAAAGGGAAGACGAGTCTAAGGCCTGGCAGAAAGACATGGCCGCGGAACATGCAGCCCTGAAGTCTGCCTGGAAATCCCCTGAGGGAAAGACCGCCACCAAGAAGGCTGCTGGAGGGACCCCGCGAGACCCCATTTGGAACGAGGCTGGGATGAGATTTCGTTTGGGGTCAAGGGAGAGCCCCGGATACCCTCATGGGGGCCTCACTATTTGGCCCCCTGGGGAACCAACAGGTGGGGCAGCCAATCAGAGCAGCGAACAGCTGGGGCCCCTCCCCCAACATTAGGAAAGGGGAGGAGTAAATAATGGCTTAATAAACATTGCCCCACAAGCCCAAAATGCTCACTCTGCCAAGAGGAGCCCATATCTGCAGGTTCAGGTGTGTAATCCTCTTCTCTTCTTCCATTTCTCAATAAACTACTGGCCTGACTGAACTGGCATGTTCTCAAATTCTTTTATGTAACATAGCCAAGAACCTAGAGGAATCCCTCATCCCCCAACTTCAGTCTCATTTGGTGCTCCCAACAGTCCTGCAAGCCCACTTTACAGGGAGGGTGAAGCACAGTCAATGCAGAGGCTGGAATTAAATGCCACATCTGTCCAGTAACGATTAGAATAGACAGTGACCACCTTATAGGACACAGAAGCAAATGCTTTATCCACAGAAAGTGTCCGGTGCCTGGTAACACTGAGTGCCAAGACATGGTGCAGCATGAAAAAGATGACTTGTAGATTCCCCTGGCTGTCGTGGGCTCTCACTCACCACCTCCCATCTGCCTCCCCTGCTCCATGAGGTTTTTAGGTCTCCTGGGTAAAGAAGCCTGGAGAATACAGGGTCCGGAGGTTGCAGGAGGGCGTTTCCAACAGGGAGGGGGCAATGGTCAGCCTCAAGTGCCCTAGAAAGGTTTCAGTGGACACTGCTGCTTTACCTGCCCAGCAACCACTCCCACTCCTGCCAGTGATGATGCCCTGATTTTCCTTTGCAAGGTTCCTCCCTACTCTCAGTCTGTGTGATTGACCCCTAGCTTTGTCTCCAGAGGTGGGCACATGCACCAGGCCTGGCCAATCAGGTCATTCCACACCTCTGGTCACAGTGACAGATTCAAGGATGGACATATGACCCAAGCTGGGCTGATGAGTTTCAAATTTCAGCACTTTCACTGGACTTGCTGAGAAAGAGACACTCCTTCTTTGTATATGTGGCTTGTGGGTGACAACTGCAGAGTTGTTGGCAGAGAAATGCTTGCCTGAGAATGAAATAACACAAAGAAAAGCAAAAGGCAGAGAGAGTGAGTCCTGATGACACTGTTTGGGAGCCTGGAACCCACTGCATCTGAGGATCAGCCCTTGGAGTGTTTGTTACAAGTCTCTTCTTTACACTGGGCTTTCTGTCATTGGCAGCTGAAAGAGCTCTAATACAGAACTTAAAAGAAAGGAGGGCCAGGACAAGAAACAGAATTCTAATCAAAACATCTTTTTAGAACTCTGCACATTACACCATGGACCAAATGGCTGAATTAACAAATGATTTAAAAAATTATGCTGTTTTTTTAATCTATTTTTTATTGAAGTATATCATTCATACGTGAACATGCATAAACAGTAAGTGTATAGTAAAGACTGTGAACTTACAAAACAAACATACATAACATCATACAGGGATCTCATACATCACCCCTCCACCAACACTTTGCATTGTTGTCAAACATTTGTTACAAACTATGCAAGAGCATCAGCAAAATATTACAACTAACTATAATCCCCATCCTACATTTGGTGTATTTTCCCTCAACCCACCCTATTTTTAAAAAATATTTCTTTATTACAGAGGTTGTGAACTTGCAAAGCAATCATACGCAAGTGTAGAATTCCCATAAAACACCTCTTCACCAACACACCACACTGTGGTGGAATATTTGTTACAGATTATGAGATAATATCATCAGACTATTACCACCAACCATGGTCCATAGGGTACATGTGGCACACTTTTTCCATACACCCCCATTATCAACACAGTACATCTTTGGCATTGATGCAAGAATATTATATCACTGCTGTTAACCACAGTCCATAGGTCACACCACTTGTAGTTTTCCCATGCTTCTCCACATTCCCTTCACCCTGTAATAGTGATGCACATCTGCTCTAGCTCACAGAACACTCTTGCATTTGTACCCTTAACCACAATTCTCATCCACCTCTGTGTTCACTGTGTTATTCTGTCCCTAGATTATTCTTTGGTTTTCTTTCAATTGACATTTACTTCCTCAGACTACCCTTTTCAGTCACAATCCCATTTATAAACCAGTTGCTACTCACTATAATGTGTTACCATCAACTCTATCCATTTCCACACTTTTACTGCCAAGTTAATTAAAGCTTCTACATACATTAAGCATCAGTAGTTCTTCTCAACCCTCCTCTTATCTCCTAATAATCTATACTCTAGGTTTTAACCCCATGTGTTTATTCTTCGTAATTAGTTCATGTTAATGAGACCATGCAATGTTTGTCCTTTTGTGTCTGGCTTACTTTGCTTAGTATAATGTCTTCAGGATTCATCCATGTTATCATATGTGTCCCTATTTCATTTCTTCCTCCTGCAGCATAGTATTCCATCGTATATATATACCACATTTTGTTTATCCATTCATTGGTTGATGGACATTTGGGTTGTTTCCATCTTTTGGCAATTGTGAATAATGCTGCTATGAATACCAGTGTGCAGATGTCTGTTCGTGTCATAGTTTTTAGTTCTTCTGGATATATTCCTAGTACAGGAATTGCTGGATCATATGGCAGTTCTATATTTAGCTTCCTGAGGAATCGCCAACTGTCTTCCACAGAGGCTGCCCCATTTTACACTCTCACCAAGAGTGAAGGAGTGTTCCCATTTCTCCACATCCATGCTGTTGTTTTTTAATGGGCATATTTGTTCATGCATCTCACATATGAAAATAGTTTTTAAAAATGAGATATAGGACTGAGTGGCCACTCTCGTCACCATTCTGGGGATACTTAATCAATTAAGTCTTCACATACCCCATCACGGTGGTGTGGGGAGTGCTAATAAACTAGCTCTCACACATATGCAAAAATAATAAAAACCAAAAACAACAACAAAAACAAGCTCCGATTTGCAGATGTGCATAATTGGCTTTTGGGAAGAGTGCAAGCCAGCTCCAACATGCCACTTCAATGCCTCACCTGAGTTTATGACCCCAACGGGGGACGTGTGTAGGCTGCATGCTGTAGCATCACCTGGCAGGGTTGGCAGCAAGCTGGATGTCTCCGAGTGGGGAAATGGGTGCATAAACGAGGTGGGTGTACAACGTGCAGTGCTGCAGCAGTCAGAAGCGAAGGGTGAGATGGCCATGCAGCCATGTGGATAGATATGAAAACTCAGGGCTGAGGACTGCTTTCCTTTGGACATCTCTTAAGACAAAAGGTTCTCTTGATTATGCTGACATGTTTCAGGTCTCTGAGGACCGATATATAATCGACAAAGAAGGTGGGCCAGGACTGCTGGGGCACAATACTATCAATGTAGATTAGAAAGATGTATGTACAAAACCATAACAAACAAGACGCTCATTAACAATACTAGCATGGTTGCTCATGGAGGGGAAGAGGAAATAAAAACTGGAATAAAATAATAATAATGTAAGAGAGAGGCCCTACAGGAGCCAGGGACAATGATGTCCCTGCAAGCCGAATCTCCTGGGAATCTTCCTGGGGCATGCCCTGGGTCAATGCTGAGGGCTGGTCAGTAATACAGCTGGTTGTACTTGGTTGGGTAGTGGTAGAGCTGGGTGGGAGCTGTGCTCTGGACTCAGATTACCAGAATTTAGAACGTGGCTCTGTACCAACTAGCTGTGTGACCTGGGCAAGCTATAATGTGTCAAGCACCAGCCCGTAATAAGCTCAGAACTCAAGGAAGCGTTGATGAGTAAGAAGATGAGCCAGAACAAGAGCAAACTAGTTCCTCTGAGGTATCCTAAAGAAGATGAACTAGGTGATGGCTTGTGGAACAAACTTCATGGACAAGAATTTCAAGAAGCAGATGTTCAGAAAAAGTAAAAGGGCTGGATGAAAAAAGCAAAGAGAATGAAACGGAGCACAATACTATCTATGTAGATTAGAAAGATATATGCATAAAACCATAACAAACAAGTCACACATTAAATATAAAAGGACGGTTGCCCATGGAGGGGAAGAGGAAATAAAAATTGGAATAAAATGAGAATGATATAAGAGAGAGGCCCTGCAGGAGCCAGAGACGACGATGTGGCCCACACCAAGGGCTGGAATAACTCCACACTCTGAGCTGAGGCCCAGCTCCTCCTCCACCCTACAAAGAACTGCTGGTTCCCCAATTCCATGACAATGCAGCTTCCAGAAGCCATAGAGCACACCATGGCCAGTGCAATCCCAAACTGGTCATGGAGGAACAGGCTCGGGGCTGTACCTGGATACAGGCAGGTGTGGCAGATAACAAATCGGGGGGAGGAGGGGAGTACCCATTTCACAGAAGGGCCTTTGGTTTCCAAAAGCATGCATCTTTAAATCCTGAACGTGCACTGAATGCTCACTCTGAGCCTGAATTATTCCTCTTAATCTCCACGAGGAAGTCACACGTGACGGATGGAGGCCCATAGATGTTTTACCCAAAGTCTCCTGTTAGTAAGTGGCAGAGGATGTGAGCCCAGATTGTCGGCGTACAGGGTCCATGCCCTCAGCCACCATAACCTCTTGCCTTTCACCCGCCTCGGAGCCAAGCCTTGAGAGAGTGAGCTTTTTTTTTTTTCCTTTTCTTTTTTATTTATTTATTTGTTTTTGTTTTCTTTTCCTTTTTTTTGCTTTTTATTTCTTATTTCTGAGAGCGAGCTTTTTAAATGTCCACACACCTCGCCCACGAACAAGCCTTCTCTGCTGATGACAGGGAGATGGAAAGGGACAAGGGCGATGTCGCAGATCATTCAGAAATGAAGACGAATGCTGGTGTCGTAAGCAACCTCCCCGAGAAGCCGAGGCCAGGCTGGGCGCAGGTCCAGGGCCTCTCCATCGTCCGGCGTGGCCCCTGCACCCCGAGGTTCTGGGGCAGCCTGAGCCTCATCTCACGCCCAGGACTCTGGCCCTCCCTGAGCCGCCGCAGCAGTGTCGGGGGGTTGGGAGTCAAACCCCACTTCCGAGCCCTTCCCGGGCGCCAGGGCCCGGCTAGTCACGTTGGCACATCATCTTTTAAATCGAATCATCGGAACTCTTCCTGGCTGCCGTCTCATCCCCAGTAAGTGCACGGACAGGAGATGAGGTGGGTGGCCGGCTAGAGGCTGCCGGATGGAAACGGGCCCTGCTCAGATTTAAACCCAGATCCTCCTCCCGAGAGCCCAGAGCAGTATCACGGCCTGACGCAGCCTCTTCTCCACCCCTGCTCGGGTCTGGGGAGCTGGACAGTCTGCAAAGTCTGTCCTTGGTCCACCCTCAGGGCCTGTAGCTCCAGAAGGAACCCTAACCCCAAACATTTGGGCCTGAAATAGAATTACTGAAGCAAAAGTAACTGGAGATTGGTTACAAACGGCTCATTATACTGTTTCATCACCTTTGTGTATATTCAAATTCTTCATAATGAAATGATTTAAAAACTATTGATTGAAGTAGAAAATTATAACATAAAATATAAACTAAACATCCATGAGTTCATACTGAACTAAAGCAACGACGGAATAAATAAGTAAATGGGGGAGAAGAGAAATCTCCCGCGCAGAAGAATTCCAAATGATTTAAGTAGATGCTCTGCTCTCGAGGAAGGGGCCATGACAACCCACTCCTTAAGTGTGGCGTGCACAGCGACTTTCTACCAAAAGAGTCCAGTATGGAAAGGGAGGGAAAAGAAGAGCAACTTTACAGCAGAGATAACTGACAAACACCAGAGATCACGGTCAACATCAACAGGCAAATCATAATGACAGCACGTGCCTTTGCTCTGATGTCACAGAATGGCACTTTCCCTCCCAAAACACATCATCCCAGTCTAATCAGGAGAAATTCTAGAACATACCTGACTCATCCTCAGTACTGTCAAGAGCATCAAAAACAAGAAAGTCTGGGAAACTGACAACCGAGAGGAGCCTAATCCGAAGACTAAATGTACCAGGGTATTCCAGATAAAGGACTTTAGAGAAAAATGGAGGAAATCTGAACAAAAAGGGCCTTTTGTTAATAATAACGTATCGATATTGGTGCATTAACTGTGACAAATGTGCCATACTCATGTCAGGTGTTCATAGTGGGGGAAACTGGGTGCGAGGTACGTGGGACCTCTCGGTACTATTTTCTCAATAACTCTGTAAATCTAAAACTAGGGTTAAATTAACAGTTCAGTTTTTTAAAAAAATTGACCTGAGGGGTGGGTGCCAGCCCAGCCTCGGACAGTTCCCTGAGCCTGGAGGAATTTCCAGGCTGAACCACTGCCTTATAGTCAAGAGAACAATAATCATGACCAACATCAGCTGGTATTTTCCGAGTGCCCCCGACAAGCGGGGCACAGACAGTGCTGCACACGGAGTGTGGGCCCTGGGGCTGCTGGCTTGCATCTCCCTCTAGTCGTTCAGTCAACACACATTAACTGAGCCCTCGTAACGTGCGGGGCCGTGGTCCAGGTGCTGGGGGTGCAGCCCGAGCATCTCAGAGTTCCAGCTTCTGGCCCAGCCTCTGAAGAAGCAACCCAGGGCCAGGTACCCAAAGGTGTGCCCTCGCTTAAAGAAATCCAGTATCAAACGGGAGATCCGAAACGGGTAAACTGAGGGATGCTTATTATTGGTACAAAAGAAGGCACTGTGGGACCCTTCAAAGAGGGGGCTGCCGTGCTCTCCAGAGCCAGGGGCACAATGAACTTCCAGGAGGAGCCTTTGGAGGCCCCGCGGTGGGCCATGTGGGGCTGGGGGAGCTGGGCTGTTCTAAGGCTAGAGCCACAGGGGCTGAGGATGCTGCAGCGGTGGCCTGTTCACCTGCTCGGGGCCTGTTCACCTGCCCAGCATCCTCCTTTCTGTGGGTCCACGACTGGGCGTGGCCCCTTCAGACCCAGTGAGACTCTACTCTTTGACTTGAGGAAATGCTGGTAAGGGGAACCCCTCCCCCTTCCTGTGGGGTTTGCTGGAGAGACTGGATGTGAGCCTGGAGCTGCTGGGGCTGAAGCCAGCCTGGTGGAAACGGGAGCCGAGGTGGGCAGAGGACAGCCCCTGAACTCACGGATCCAGCTGGGCCTACCAAGGTTTCATTTGTATCGACCAATAAATACCCCATAGTAGCCTAATAAAACATTAAAAATTAAATTAAAAATAATGACTGAAACCGAAACAACCCCTCTCTGCTATAGTGAGCCTGGCGCTGACAAAGCAAGCAGCTGGTGCCACCATCCCCAGGTCTGACCTCTCAGACTGTGCAGTCCACACGCGCCCACGTAGGGTCAACAGTCAAAGCCCCGATGCCAGGGTTACTGGGTCTCTTTCCTAGGCCGGGGCACTTTGAGGAAGACGAGAGGCCTGTGGCCATGGTGGTGACTGGGGAGGGACACAGCCCCAGGGCGGGAAGTTGGCAAATCTCTCCCCGGGGCTGGAACATGCCACCCGAAAGGCAGAGCTATAAACCACCATGTCGGGAAGGCCTTTAGGACATCAGCAGAAAATACAGAGCATAAGGACCGGGCCCCGCCCTTGCAAACGTCACTGCCGAGATTATAATTCATACCTAGGAAACAAATACGTGCAGGGGCAAGAGAAAGGAAGCAGGGCCCATGGGACAGGCAGACACGCCCGGTGGGGGCTCCATCTCCCTCCACTGTATACTGCCCTTGGCCTGCATGTCCAAGAGGGGCAAGAGAAAGAGGAAAAACAATGAGATGACATGTTGGGGAGGGAGGGCAGGAAGGAACAACGAGGAATGGACAGCCCAAAGAAGGAGAAAAAACGAGTGAAAATGGAGTGAACACAGTGAAAGTGCAAGAGGAGGAAGAAATGAGAGACGTGGAGAGGCAGGAGCAGGAGAAGTTAAGGTCTGGTCCCCGAGGAGGTCAGGGAGTAGCCAGGGAAGGGGTGTTGGGGTGTATGCAGCTCTTGGGGTAGGGGAGGGTGGTTGGTGGGTGACTTGCCAGGGGTGCTGGCCCAGGGTAGTTTGTGTATACAGGTAGACCGACATGATAGCAAGGTTGCTGGGACACGACTGCCACCCCACTTTCACTTGCAGTGGTTGCCCCAACACAGAGGGAGGCAACAAGCCTCCTGGCCTGCCTGGCTACATGGCTCTCAGAGGGGTCTTTCCAATAGGCAAATGTGATCACACCTCTCTGGGTCAAGATCCCTCTATGGCTCCCCATGCCTCCAGAACAAGGCCCTGCTCTTGTGGTCCCCCAGGGTCCTAGTGCCTATCTACCGCTCCACTCAGACGGGGCTTACCACTTTCCAAGAGCAATCGCGTTCTCTCCTCCCCACCACCCTGAAACCCCACTCTATGGACGACTTAACTGAGGCTGGAAGAGGTTAAGTTACGGGGGGCAGTTTCTCACACAGGCGCAGTCACCGTCCTCCTCATCCGGGCTCAAAACTGAGGCCATCGGTGACTCCTACCTCTCCCTCATTCAGGCCCGACTCTACCCATCGCGCTTCTCCTTTTCTGCCTTCACTGGCCCCACCTTGGGATGGTCACAAACAGCTCACTGAACCCACTTGGCTTCCCTCCCCCAGGCTTTCTTTCTATCCAGTTCATCCAGTGCACTGCTGCAGTTTTAATCTTCCTGAAAAGCCTTTTTTTTTTTTTTATCCTGTCACTCCCCTGCTCAGAAACCTTCAGAGGCTCTCCGGTGCCAAAGAATTAAAGACCAAACTCCTTAGTTTGGCATTCAGACCCTTCACCACCCTCCTGAGGGGTCTGTGAAAACAGGTGGGTGGCTTCCCACGGAGCCCTCTTAACCCCACCCCTCTAATAAGAGCCGAGCAGGAGGTCGCACCCTTGCCTGGGGAGGGGCATGGCCTGCTGAGATCCCAGGGGTGGGGGCTCCTCATTGCTCCCAGGAGCCGAACTCTCTGACCTGTGGGTTCTCAGCTGGGGTCCTACAGGGCTGGGGCATCTTTCCTCCTGCTTGGGGGCTTTGTGGAGCCTCCTAAAGGGTGCAAGCATGGGCGATGGGCAAGGTCAGGATGCAGCATTCCAAATCTAAGGCCGAGCTGAAAACAGCCTCCACGTCCACATCCATTTAACATGATGCCAAGGTCAGCCTGTGAGAAGAGATGAGATCAGCACTTCCCAGACTGGGGCGATCACGGACCAGTATAGTCCCCCCAGACGTCTGAGGATTGACATCGAGTTTGATCTTTCTCTTCTACCAAGTAAAGGTATTAGAATCAAAACCAAACCAACAAAAAGCATCCGCCCCTCTACAATGGCCATCATTTCCTACGGGAAAGGCCAATTTCACAGTCAAAATAAAAGGAGAGACTCCTGGAGTAAAGGACACACCATTAAAATGAAATTAATTATGATTTTTAGGGGAAATGTAACACATTATCCTCAGTTTTCTAATTTTGCTGTGAATGGAAGAAATTTTGCCACTCATTGTTAGGTCTACATGCAGTATTTAGAAACTATGAGACTAAATAAACTACTTCGACCAGTGTCACATAGGGGTAAGACCAAAAAAAAAAAAAAAAAAAAAATCAGAAATATAAACTGTCAGCATGCACCACATTAAAAATCTGAAATGAAAAACTCAGTAATTTGAGACTACTTATTATAAAAGGATTTTATTTTCATTTACAAATGAATATGTGATCACACCTCCCTAGGTCAAGGTCCTTCCAAGGCTCCCCATTGAAATCAGTTTTCCCACCTGTGAAATAAAAGGTAGGTTGGGACTAGATTATTCCAAAGGCTCAGCACTGAGATTCTCAGATTTCATGAGGCAGGCCCAGTTAGAGACACCATCTGGGTCAAAATGATATGCAGATAGCTCTTTGGATTAAAGAAAGAACATCACTAGGGGGACGGATGTGGCTCAAATGGTTGGGCATCCGTCTCCCATATGGAGGGACCCGGGTTCGATCCCTGAGACCTCCCGGTAAAAAAATAAATAAATAAATAAGGCTTTAAAAAAAAAAAAAAAAAGAAAGAAAGAACATCACGATTTATAGGGGAATCAGGTTCTAAGCCACTTGCCTACTTCCCAGGCTCTCTGGCTGAGCTCTGACCTCCAGAGACGGGCAGGAACAGAGCAGATTAGGCAAAACAAACAGATGCCTTCCCTAGGGCTGGGCTGCGCCTAACTCCTGTTGAGCATTTCCCAAACACTACTTACTTCCGGGGTGAGAGGGTTTCCTGGAGCTCTGCGTATGTGCACAGACCGAAGTCTGGAAGGATCTGCAGCAAGCTGGTAGCAATGGTTACCCCTGGGGTTTGGAGCCGGGGTGAGAAGAGGTGGTGTTCTCCTCTTCTGACTTTCCAGACTTCTACACCAGGCTTTCTCAACCCAGCACCTCCGGCACGATGGACCGGATAAGTCTCTGCTGGGGGGCTGTCCCACACGTTGTAGGATACTCAGCAGCATCCCTGGCCTCTACCCGCTGGATGCCAGCAGCACCTCCCCAGCTGTGACAAGCCCAAATGTCTCCAGAAATGGCAACGCGGCAGGTGCCAAAATGTCTGCACAACAACGACATCTGGCTGAACTCAATCTGGCTGGTCTTTCTGGCGTGGCCAGCCTCTACCCTAGGCCACGGGTGGGCCCCACCCTGTCATCTCCTTATGATGAACTACCAGGTATGGTCTGCAGGCCCACCACGAAGAGCCAAACACTCTCCTATCGAAGGAAATTGCAGAGGTTAAGAGGTTACCTCCCAGGAAATGGGTGCAAAGGCAGCCAAGTTTTTCATTATGCTATTAGAAAAACATATATATATAAAATAATAATTTGCATTAACATTATTAAGGATATCTATATTCAACATCTTAGCAAGTGTTGTCAATTCTACCTGTCCAAGCCACTGTCACCTGGATGACGGTGCCAGCCTCCTGCTGCCGCCCTGCCCCACCAGGTCTTCACACAGCAGCCAAAATGAGCCTTTCAAAATGGCCTTCGGGCCCTGCCGCTCGCCTACCTGGTTTCCTACTGCCCCCTGGAATTAAATCCAAACTCCCGGCTGCCTTCGGGCCGTCTGCCCTATGGACCCTGGCTCCCCCTCCACCTTCCGCTGGCCCTGGCCACTCACGTGTGGTCTGTGCACCAGAGCCCCAGCATCACCCGGGAGCGCCTTAGAAATGCAGCATCTCGGGTCAGCCTGGCCCTGCTGGATCAGGAACCCCAGGTCTGAGAAGCACTGCTCTCAGCCACCTGCCAGCCCACCCCCAAGCACGCTCCTCGGGTCACGCTGCTCCCCTCTGACCTCAGCAGACGCTGAGACACCTCCCATCGCCGGCTCCTTCTGTCACTTAAATGCCACCTCTGCATCAAGGTGCTCTGAACCAAAGGTGTATAGGAACCTAACCCCGCAGTTCTCCAGCTCAGCACCCTGCTGGTTTGGGCACAGCTATATTCACCGTTTGGAATCAGCTTGCTGGATGACTTTATTTTTTGCCCGTCTCTCCCCCGTGCTCCATACCCCAGATGGATGCCCTAAAAGGCCAGGTACAGGGCAGACAGGGCCAGGCACACTCTGCAAGTATTTTTGGAATTAACAACAGGCACATACATTGAGCCCTGACTTATTATGTGGTAGTAAGTTTACTTTACTCGTATTATCTTGTTTATTCCTCACACAACCTATGATGTGAGATCAGCCCTGTTTGTGATAATCTTCATTTCACAGATGAGGAGATGGAGGCAGAGACTCAGGGAAGAGGCAGAGCTGGGGACCCACCTGGGGGTGGGGAAGGGGACTGAGTTGGCTCCTGTGATCCCACTCTCTACCACTGCACAAAATCACCCTCTTATTTGTAAATCAACTAGCATTTTCTACATACAAGGGATGTTTGGCATTGAAATAAATTTCCTAGTGAATGCTTCTATAAAATAAAGAATTCCACTGCTGGGGAATAATTATCCCTTCACGTGCTTTTTTGGTAAATCACCTCTTTGGGTAAGTACCTCTCTGCACTCCAGATCTGTTTAAGTCAGGTCTGCATGTCCGTATGTTCCCAAAGACTATTGATATAAACCATCTGCCTCCCGGCATGAGTCCAGCAACCAGCCCAATAGAGAAGCCGTGGCAAGGCCACCAGAGCCACGGAATAGTCGGTGGTTCCGGGTCTTCCAGCAGGGCTGGCGCCCCTTCCCCCCTCACAGCCACCAGGTAAATTCGCTGTCCTCTTTGGAGACCCAGCATCTTCCTCTACAGCTCCAAGTAGCAAAACCACGCCCCTCCTTGGGGCTGTGCATGTCCCCACTGCCATCGTGGCTCGGGGACACTTGGGGGCCTTTTCCACCTGTGTTGCCTCCCTGAGCACCAGGGTCTGGCGTCCCCGTGGTCACATCACCCGCACAATAGCTACCATTTGTGGAGTGTGCATGCCCGGAGCCCTCTCTGAGCGGCCTTAGGTGATGGTAACTTCCTTATTTAAACCTCAGGACAATGCTTTATATGGGAAACATATGATCTCACTTTTACACACAAAGAGCCCAAAGCTCAAAGGGGGAAGTGCCGTGCCCCAGTCACACAGCTGGTCATGAGACCCAGGACTTGAACGGCTCAGCCCAGAGGGGGGTGGGCAGAGCAACCAGCACGATGCTGACGTTTATTGAGTGTGTACTATGTGCTAAGAACTTGGCTGCTCGATCTCCCAACAGCCCCAGGAGGTGGGTGACACGATTATGCCCATTTTACAGATGGGGAAACTGGGGCTGAGAGCAGTGGAGTGACACATACTCAAGGTCACTCAGCCCAGAGGGAGCAGGGATTTGAACCTAAGCAGTCCAACCCCAGAAGTGAACGTGCTGTGCTGCGTAGCCAATCTGCTTTCGATCCATCACGGCCCCAGGTTTTAAATTTATATGCCAGCCCTCGTGGAGTTTCACGCAGGCACCTGGGTGTCACGGTTTGATGACTTAACGTTTATTATAATTTTTTAAACCCAAAGAAAACAGAACAGTTTGAGAAACGCACATTGCGGTTCCCAAGACTTGGGCGAAAAAATAAACAAGCAAAAGCGTAGTTTGTTCACGTTGAGCTCAGTCTTGCTCAATCCGAAGGCTGCGCCAGTGCGCGCCGTTCATTCAGACACACAGCGTGTTAGTGACAGTGACTACCAGCCCTGAATCTCTGGCAACAGAGTAAAACCAAGATGTTAGGAGACGAAGCCTGGGAGCAAGGCTTTTGAGCTTTTAAAATGAGAGAATCCAAGAGAAGGTTTAATAATAGACCTTACGATTCACTGGATGTGGTTCAAAAAGGCTTTTTGCTCCACTTGTTGCCACAGGCCACCAGCAAACTGTCAGGTCACTTCCTCAAAGGCGTGAGGTCAACTTCCCATCCTACTGCCCCGCCCAGCTCAGCAGGAACCCAGAGAGGTGCCTGACCTCACACATGACCTAAGTAACTGCCGACGAGCACTGCAAGCTTGGTTCCACGGGCTTTATACCTATGGACGCATCTATTCTTCACAGCAGCCTTTTCAGGCAGGTATTAGCAAGCCCCTTTCACAGATGAGGAGACTGAGGCACAGGCAGTTTACCTGTCCGAGGTCTCATAGTTGGTGGAGCCAGGATTTGAACCCACTTTCAGAAACAGCACACTGAGCCTTCCTGAAGAAGGGCGGGTCTCGCTCCACCAGAGATGGATTCTCATTCCACGGAGCGATCCTCACCCCAAAAGGAGATGGCAGCATGGTGCGATCAGTCAGGAGTTAGGCAGACCTAAGTTTAAATTCCAGCTCCTCCATCTTCTAGCTGTGTGACCTCAGGCAAGGGACTTGAACTCTCTGAGCTTCAAGTTTTGCTCCATAAAATGGGGATAAGAGCAGCTCCTAGCCCATAGGTTGTTATAAGCGTTAAATTAGATAACGATAATGATAAGAGCCAACATTTAGGAAATGTCTCCTGTGCTCAAGGCGCTGTGAGGAAAGAAGTATCACCATCTTTTTACAGATGAGGAAATGAGGCTCAGAGTGGTTAAGCCACTTGCACAAAGACACACAGCTAATTGTAGGAAGGTGGGGACTTGAGCCTGGGCAACACCTCTTATAATTAAAAGTTCACGTAAAGCAACCAGCACAGAGTCCAAAACACAAAGCTCCTCAACACACGGCTAAAATCATATTACCTGGAGGATGACTGGGGAGACGGAACCCGGACAGGCCGGCCTGGTTCTGCCCGCTGGCCAGTGCCCGGCGGATGCCTGCAGCCCTCTGTTCCCAGCACAGCAGGCCCTGTGATGCCCGGCACATGGCCAGGGCCTGCTGGACACTAAGAGCCCTTTGTCCGCGGCTTAGAGCTGATCTTGCCGATTATCAGGAGACTGCCTGGGGGCCAGACTTTGACCCCAGTTAGGTCTATGTATAAAAACAAACCAACAGTAAGAGAACCTGGCTCAACATCTTCAAAGATTCGACTGCCTCGGTCAGAGCTGACTTTGGCGACGAGAATCTGGCGGTGCCCGCCCTTGCTGGAAAGGCAGACAGCCCGAGCCCCACCCAGTACCTGCTGATGCTGACTTGCCAGGGTTGGGGCAGCAGCATGTGCTCATTTCCTTGTTTACTGGAGGTATAATTTACATACAGGAAAATGCACACATCTTACGTTTGATGAGTTTTGACAACCGTATATATCCAAGATCCACCCAGATCAAGATATTTTTCCATCACTCCAGAAAGTCCCCTCCCACCCTCTTCCAGTCAATTCTCACCCATCTCCACCCCAGCAACCACTGATCTGCTCTCTGTCACTTTAGGTTACTTTTGCCTGTTCCATTAGTCTATATGAATGAAATCATGCAGCAGATACTAGTGGCTGTCTTCTCATCCTGGTGCTGTGTGTATCACCAGTTTGCTTCCTGCTGAGTAATATTCCAAGGTGTGGCTATGTCACAGTTTGTTCATCACCCACCTGTTGATGAATACCTGGGCTTTTTTCCAGCTTGGGTTGTTATGCACAGAGAGTCTTTGCATGGGTGGATGTTTTCCTTTCTTTTGATAAATACCTGGGACTATTTAACCATCTCTTCAGGTGCGCAGCTGCTTACTTGGGGTGGGGCTCCCCAGTCTACTCTCATTCAACCCCTCTTTCCAGGTGAGAAGCCCCAAAGTGACAAGATATGCTTGGGTCACAGAGGGATGGGTCTTGCTATGGAATGATCCTTGACTTTTGGTCCCCATTCAGCTTTTAAAGCTGACTCCGTGTGGTTTGTTCTAACGATGCCAGGTGTTGATACCTGGGCTAAAAGCCCGCAGAGGAGCTTTGCACAGACAGTGCATGGTGATACTAAAAAATGCACAGCACTAAGCAATGTCAGTGACAATGTGCTCCTCCCTGAAAACTCCCGTCAAAGTCTAAATAATTGCTGCAGTTACTGTTGAGTTTTAACAACATATGGGTAAGCTTCAAACTAGCCTATTTTACTATTAAGACTTGTCCTTTCATAAGCACTGTATTACGTGTGGGCATTCATGCAGAGAATCCCCATTTCCTAGCGGGCCTCACACATGTGAGAGGCCCATATGGCTACATATGCCCATTTGGAGATTAAGTTGCTAACGGCTGGGAATGGTTGGAGCTCTCCAACCTGGAGCTCCTTCACATTCCTGCGTTTAAACATCAACAAAAACTTGACAGCACAGTGACTGTAAAGAAGAAACAGAATTTGGGTTATTTCACTGTATGTGGCTATTTGGAGCTTTAATTTGTTGTTTAAATTGAAAACAGTGAAGCAGAATGCAGACGGCAAGATGGATGTTTTTGTTTGGCAAGTGCAAAGTGTAGTTCATGCAGGATCCATATTCATTTCATTATTACCCGAAATTATGTTGTCACCTAGAGGCGGGTGTGATGTGTGTGAGTGTAGACATGACCCTCTCTGGGTGTCAGATGCGCTAGGGAGGCAGCTGCTGCAGATTTCCCCTCGCTGGGGTGAGCGGAACCAGGAAGGACCCTGGGTGCATCCCATCTGAGCCCCTCACCCGCAGGTGAGAAGGTTGGGACCCTGCCGAGGAGCAGGAGCCCTGGGGTGGGGGCTGCAGACACCTCAGCCCACCAAGGCCAGCCTCCTCACCCACCGGCGGCACAAGACCAGGAAAGCCCCCCAAGGTCATGACTGCAGGGGGGCAGAGCCAGGCTCTGAACCTACCATCCCTAAGGCTTACAACCCATGTCCCCACCAGCGCCTGCCACCTGGGTGCACATCAGGCAGGGTTAACAAAAACCCAAACCCAAACAAAAGCAGCAAAACAGAACAAGCAGCATAACAGAAGCACAGAGAGGGTCCCAGAGAGGCCCCATACCCATCGCCAATCAACCACGTGAGCTGGCCTCCCTCCAGGCGCTAACCCAGCGCCTTGGAATTGAGCTCCTTCCCCAGCACTGGCTGCCTTTTTCAGTCTGCGCCCTCCTTTGCCACACGACCATCCACGGCTCGTCACCACCGTCCACTCCTGCACCTCCGGCCGCCTGTGTCTCCTCCCGACTTCCCGACCACAGTAAAGCCTTGGCCCCTGTGCCCCGCTTGAAAGCTCAGTGCCCTTGGGCATTGTCTCCCTGGCTCTCGCCACCCCCCACCCCCACATGCACACTCCTGGGTCTCACACCGGCAGCCCGAGGGCCCTGCTTGGCCCAGGAAGCGTCTCACTGGCCTGCGAAGCGCTGTTTATCTTACATGCTATGGAACAGCTGCCAGTGTTGAGAGCCTGGGTGGCCTCGCACATCACACCTGAAGGTCTGGTAGCCCTGGCCCAGATGCTCACGTGTAGCGTGCAGCTGGCGCTGAGTCATAGCTGGGTCCCGAGGAAGGAGCATGCCCTCTGCTCTGCCACAACCTCCTGACCACCCCTCTCTGGTTTTCAGGCATGTGCATTTGCAGCCTCTGGCCACGGCCACGGCCACGGCCAGTTGGTCCCCTTAACAGCACTGAACAGTGCGTCCCCCAAATCACAGCCACCCAGAACCTCAGAATGTGGCCTTATTTGGGAAATAGGGTCTCTGCAGACGGCATCAGTTAAGATGAGGGCACAGTGGATTGGGGGGGGGGGCCCTGCAGCCAATCACTGGTGTCTTTATAAGGGAAAGGAGATGGAGACACGCAGCCCACACGGGGATGGAGCCAGGGAAGCCGGAGGCGGGAGTGACGCGGCTCGGACCAGGGGACACCGAGGACTGAAGAGCCACCAGGACCGAGGCACGGAAGGTTCTTCCCCAGGGTCTGCAGAGGCAGTGTGGCCCTGCCGACACCTTGATTTCAGGTTTCTGGCCCCCAGAACTCGAGAGAGAATACGTTTTTGTTGTTTTAAGCCACGAGTCTGGGGTCATTTGTGCGGCAGCCCTAGGAAAGGAGTACAGTCCCCGAAGCTCGTTGCTTCTTCCTTCCCAATGTCCTTCTTTTTTTTTTCTTTTTATTCTCCTGTCCCCACCCTCTTTCCTCCCACTTCTTGGGCCTGGATGATGGAGATAACTCCCCTTCTCTAAGGCTCTCCCAGGCCCCAGGTACCAGGCCCAGCCACACTGACCCCACCCTGATCCTCCTGAAACAGCCACAGTGACTTCCAAACCTCCAAGAAACGCCTCACAGTCTACAGGAGAAAGTCCCAGCTCCCCAGGGAGGGTCCACACCACAGCCTTCAATATTAACTCCTACTTCAGCGCTTCTCGAGCACTCATTTTCTGCAGGTTCCTGTGCCAGGCACCAGTGACACTAGACTTTCTCCCAAGAGAAACATCAATGCAACGGCAGGGTCATGGCCAAGGGAGAGAATCCGTCTTGATCTCGTGACTCCAGCAAATGTGTCTGTTTTCCATCCTCTGCCCGCTGCCCTGCCTCCCTGCCTGGGCTTCCTCCCCTCCCCTGGCTGGTCCTTGAAAAGCCTGATCTCCTTCCATACCCAGCTCTCCCTGCCCTTTCTCTGGGCAGCCTCCCCAGTGGCCGGTGAGACGCCGCCCTCCTCTTTGAGCTCTGTTAATGCAAGTCATCTGCATTAGCCAATCGCCACTGGCCATTTAGAGAGCTCCTGACGGTACAATTTTTCATTCCTGTTTCTCTTTCTAAATTTGAAATTAAGCAGACAGGGCTTAACACCCGTGCTGTTTTTACCACTGTCTCTGGATATTTTTACATTTTTCTGGGACTCCCCTAACACCGGGCATGGAACTTTGCACATAACAATGTCTTAACAAATCTCTGCTTGACTTCATTCATTTATTCAGACGTTTACTGAGCAACTACTGGGTGGTGGGTGCTGGGCCACAGAAGTGAATGAGACAAAATGAAGAATCTACTTTACTGAGAGAGACAAACAAGTAACAGGATGGGTTAGTGAGAGATGTTCAGAAAAGAAAACAAAATAATAATAAAGAGGAGGGTGGTTTTTAAGACAAGGAGAGCAAGAAAGGCACATGCAAAGGCCCTGAGGTAGCCTAAGGCAGCAATGACCTTGGAGGATGGGCAAAGCAAGAGGGCAGCAGGGAGCCAGTCTGGAGACCACTGCCTTAGCCCAGGTCAGGTTGACCGGTGGAGATGAACTTGTGATGGATTTGATCAGGGAGGGTGCTGAGGAGGCAGAGGATTTCAGCCTGAGCAACAGAGAGGATGGTGGTGCCCTTTACTGAGATGAGGAAAGCTCAGCATATGATGAATGACTATATAAAGTTGCCAAGATGAAATAAAATGATGGGGCCGTATCAATGCAAGCTATGAAAGCTGCCGGACCCTGCATTTCATTGAGACATGCCCCACGGACATTTGTCTGAGCCTTTGCCTCATGCTGACAGTTTCTCAATAGGTTCCTTCTATGATTCTACCATTAAAATCACCCTTTCCTTCCCCAACCCCCCTTCCAGCTGAAAGGCAAAACCCTCTGTTTTCTCATTGCTGCTTTTGCTTGCTTTGGGAATAACAGCTTCTTTAGAAAGCACACTTCAAAGTCAGTGCTTTGTTTATCAAATAGCCCTGCCCAGGACACTGCTTTGATCCGGAGCAGCCATTACAAAACGTCCCAGCTTGATTTCTTGGAAAAGTATCACTTTCTACCTATGCAGACCACAATTTCACCTAGTGTCAACTGACAAACACAAAAGGAAAGACAGTTATGGAACTGTCTAGAATGAGGCAAAAACTACAGAGCCCAGGTTTAAAAAAAGGATGTTTCTAGAAAAAGCAGGGCTGGAAGTTGGAATGGTTTTGATAGAAGACTTTTTTCTTTTTTTTAAAGATGCAATTTGTTAAAGGAACCAAATCACCCAAGGGAGAAGAAATAAGCAGATTTTCTACATGAAGCAATGTCTACATGTTTCACTACATGAAACTGAATTGAGACACAGGAAAAGCAAGTCTAGTTTTCATAACGTTAGAAAAACAATCTACAAAGAATACCATCAGGGTGAGAACCAGTTTCTTACGGAGAAAGAGAAGACTTTGGGCCAGTGTGAATGAGGTGACACCCCCTTAGACACAGCTCTGCACAATAAATGGACACGCCAGAAATCTGATCCACACGACATCATTCAGTACCTCCAGCCCCTCCATGAGGGAGGTGGGCAATGTTCCCAGTTTACCGATGGATAAACAGATCAGATCAGAATGGTTAAGTCACTTGCCCAAGATCACACAGCTAGTTAGGTGGTGGAACCTGAATCCTGACATGCCTGTCTGGTCCCTGGGACTGCTTCCTTTTCCACATGCCGAGGGTTCCAAACTTGGCTGAATATCTGAATCAAAGAGAGAGCTTATTAAAAATTGATTCCTGGGTCCTGCTGCTGGAGTTGGATTAGGCCTGGGGTTTCTGATTTCAAGAAGTTGCTAAAGGATTCTGATGCTGATGCTCTGAGGGGGTGGCTGTATCCATGCCAGCCAGAACATCCTGCCGGGAGAGGTGGGGGACGCACTGCAGAGCCCCAGAAGCCGCCTGTGGGCTCAGGCGGATGGCTCCATGCCAAAGATGGATTCACCTGTTACGGTTCATGTCGTGCCAACTCAGTTAAACTAGAACCACTTTAACCAGAACCTTCTTTCCTGTCTGGTTCCGGGTTAGAATTGGCCAAATGAGGAATCTGCATGAGATTTGGGGAGGCAGAAGTGAAGCAGCACCATGACACTCTGGAGGTTGCTGTAGCTCGATGCAGTGGCAGCCAGAGCCGTGGGTTCCAGCAGGTTTGAGCCTCTCACTGTCCTCCAGTCTGGGTCCAGCTCTTCCTCCTGACTGCCAGGTCTATCCCAGACACTTGGCTGGGAACCCATCAGGACAGGGGCTCCCCACAGCCTCCCCCACCAGCCTCCACCGTGGCAGCTGGACGTCCTGGCTTCTCAGATGGATGAGGTCTCTGATCGCTCAGCTTCCCTTTCACCTTCACTTCTGCAGTCCACGCACCCGCCCCCCCCCCACCTTATAATTGCGTAAGACCTAACTCCTCTGATGAATCCCATATCTGACAGCTCACAGCGGCTCTCCATGTCCATTCTCTCCTGCAGACCCTCAGTCTAAGCCAACTGTTCTCAAAGTGTGGGCCCCGACCAACCACATCACCTGGAACTACTTAGAAATGCACATTCTTGGGCCCCACCCAGACCAACTGTATTAAAAACTCTGGGGGAGGGAGGGCCCAGCAATCCCTGCTTTAGCGAGCCCTCCAGGAGCTTCTAATACAGGGAAAGTTTGAGAACCACTTGTGCAGGCAAAGCCTTCCTCCACCATTGAATGGGTCCCTCCGGTTCTGCAAGCTAGGGGCTGAGCCTGGCATTATATCCACGAGGGCTGGCATTGACCGAGGCCCCGAGCTGAGGCTCCAAGGGAGATGTCATTTAATCGACACCCCAGCCCTGGGCGGGGAGCACTATTACTCTCCTCATTTAATGGCGGTGGAGCCCAGGCAGCCTGACTCCAGAAGTGACACCATTATGCCCAGAACTCTGTTATTTCTTTGTGGGGAAGACAGAAACCAGACATCAGCCAGAGTGCCTCTTGATCTACACGTAAAAGCACAATCCGCACGGAAGCAGAGGGCACCCAGGCGGACAGCTCCTTCCCCAGGCTCATGGGCCCACGGCCACAGGCCTTCTGAGAGACAGACCCGGGGGCTACCAGAAATGGTTTGGATTTGGAATGGCCTTATCAGAATGGAAAGGGTAAAAATATATATGGATATTTGATAGTAACGGCACCTAAAGGTTTATGGAGCATTTATTATGTGCTAAGGGCTTTTTACCTGTAGCTCTTTTAATCCTCACAAAATCCTAAACCTGTTCTCTCCATCTGGAGCTGTTAAGCAATTACCCAAGGTCACCAAGCTCATTAGAGCCAGGATTTTAACTTAAATCCATTACTTTATTACAACATAATACATGTTTCTCTGTAGGAAATTTATAAAGTACGGATTCTTAAGGGGAAAGAGAGAGTGAGAATAAAGATCTCTCGTAATCAATTAAATATTCTTCAAATTTTTTATTCTTTGCATATATTTTAAAAATAAGGACTGTGAACAGCCTTGTAATCTGCCTTTTGACATTACTGGATTAGAATCATCTTCCCGTGTCTTTCCAAGCCTTCTCCGGACCATCATTTTTAACGGCCACGTGGTATCTTCCTGTCTAGATGTACCACAGTTTGTTTTCTGGTCCTTTGTGTTGGACATTTGGGCTGTAATCCACAAGAAGACATTTCAGCCGGTGGGGAACACACTTCATCCAGGTTGCTGAAATGCAGCAAAACCTCCTCCCTACAGTGAGGAGCAACACAAGACGACTTTGGAGGGTTGACCTTGGCGGCAGGCAGGACGCAAGCACCAGGCAGCAACGTGGCTGATGCACACTTATTTCAGGTGCAAACTTTTTTGGGGGAAAAGGTTTTCATTTTAGGGATAACGTCTAGAGTAGCTAAACAAGAAGATTCTCGCCTGAAGGCAAACTAGAACTGTCTCTCCGAATTACCCATGTCACTCCCTAGAAAGACGTTTGATTTCTTGGTGACAAGGAGCAAATGTTCTCCACACTCTCCACTAACCTCTCCACTTCCCAGGCCTCTGGTTACATTCCAGGGAAGTCCAGTTAAAAGCCAGAATCCCTGGTTATCACCATACAGCAGTGGTTAACAATACAGACACTGGAACCAGACTGCCCAAGTTCAAATCCCAGCTCCACCATTTATACGCCATGGGCCATGTGATGAACTCTGCAACCCTTGGAAAACAAGTGCTGGAGACGGAAGAAGCCTGGGTCCCTGAATGACGGTGTGGAGTAGAGACCCCTACCTTTTCCACCCCACCAACAAATTGTGACCTGAGTGCGTGTGTTAAGCCCTTCAGAGGTGGGGTTATTTGCACATGAGTTAGCATATTCTACGCCTCAGTTTCCCCCTCTGTCATAGGACTACTATGAGCATCAAAGGAGTTAATACATGCAAAGTGAATAGAATAATGGCCGGCCAGCATGTAGTAACTGCTATGTAAATTTGAGCTAATCCTGAAAACACCTTGTGAGGTCAGATACCCCTCTCTGCTCATCTGGCCCAGGAACTGCCTCTTCCAGGGCCACCCAGCACAGGGGTGATGGGAAGGCTTGGCTGTTGTCCTCTCCCAACCCTGACATTGACCCCATCAAGGACATTCCCCAAACATCTGTGACTTTTATTGCTAACCAGATACGGTTCTGCCTCCCAGGAATTTCCCTAAACTCTTCTTGAATATTTTTCAGCCTGAAACCAGCCTGCAGGAAGCAAGTTTGTGCTTCTCTTCTCTGTGAGAAGTTCCCAGCACTGGGCTCATCCTGGGCAAGAGGTTACAAGTGTTACAAAGCCACCACCACACTTTCCCACACGCAATGAATCGGTACAAACAGGAGGCTGAACAATGCCATGAATTTCATCTCTTTAGTGGCTCAGCCAAGGCACAGCTCTTCTTAGCCCAAGACAAAACTGCTAAACCAATGATTTGGGCAGTTTCCAACCACAGATTCAGAGCTTGTACCCTGCCCCAGCTAATTACACACTTATCTGTAAAAAACTGCTTCTCTCAAACTTACTAGCCAGGGGCTTCTTCCCCCTTTTTAGTACACAGACCCCTCTGAGAATCTGATAAAAGCTACTGACCCTCCACAGAAAAATGCAGAGATGGAATGTTTGACATAAAATTTCAGGTGGTTAATGGATCCTTAAAGCCAATCTGAGGATCCTGACATGAGTTTTTGCAAGTTTAAAACGATCTGTAACAATCCTGAAAACTCGAATACTGTATTGCTTTGATGACCAAGAAACCATCTAAAAGCAGCATTTAAAAGCATCAGTATATGAACAGAAAATTTCTGGAAGCATGTACAAGAAGTTATTAATCGTGGCTGCCTCTGGAAAAACAGGTTGGTTGCATGAGAGGGACATTCCCATTTTTTTCCACTGGATACCCTTTTGTACTGTTTGATTTCTTTCAACATGTGCAAATATTACTGTTCTAATTAAACAAAAGAGCTAATAAAAGTTTATTTGATTTAAGAACTATACACAACCTATTGTTCCTTCTAGTCCTGCAGTGTGGGGAAGGAGGAGGTTCCCAAAGGAGAGAAGGGGTCTCCCCAGCTAGCAGGGCGGAACCTACGTCAGCTGGGAGAAGGCAATCACTCTGGCAGACTACAGATGGTCTCTACTGGGCCTTCAGCATAAATCAGTAAAGTCCCAAATTGGAGGGTAAGAATGCTGTCAATATTTCATTAAATCTCAATACATCATGGTCCTGGGGGTCAGAGTTGGCCACAAGCTGCTGATGGCATTTAGTGGCACACACTCAAATATACCGAGTCTGAGCTAGGCTGGAGGTTATAAAGATGAGTAAATGCTAGAACAATGCTGGGGGCGGGGTGGGGAGGAGAGGCTACACAGCTCCCCACGCATCCCCTTCCGCTTCCTGAAGAGCAGATTTGCACTTATTAGGTGGAACCGCGTGAAGCTGCCTTTTCTGTGAGCCTGTAAACGGGGCCAGAGCCCAGTACCTGCAGGACTGCGGTGGGGACCCCATGGGGTCTTCTGTAAAGCTCCTGGCTCCAGCAGGTGCTCAGCAGGGGCTCACTGCCTTCCACCCTCCTTGGGTCACCAGCAGGGAACATTTTCAGTTTGGTCGTTTCACATAAAGTTAAAACATACACTCGGCATAAAACCCAGCAATTCCGCTCCTAGGTTTGTACCCAGGAGAAATTATAATCTAGGTTCATACTAAAATCTGTGTGCTGATGTTTACAGCGGCTTTAGTCACCATCACCAAAAACTGAAAACAATCCAAATGTCCTTCAACAAGTGAAGGGAGAGCCAAACTGTGGTACATTCACACGATGGAATAAATGCAATGTGGACAAATCTCAAATGTCTTATGCTGAGTGAAAGAAGCCAGACCCAAAAGGCTTCACATACTGTATGATTCCATGTGTATGGCACTCTGGAAAAGGCCAAACTATAAGGACAGGAAACAGGCCCGGGGGGGGTTGCTGGGGGCCAGGAGTGGGGGAGGGGCTGACTATAAAGGGGCAGCGGGCGGGAGTTTGGGGGATGAGGGCCCTGGTCCATTGCTTGATTGTGGTGGTGGTTACATGGCTGTATGTGCTTCAGAACTCACACAGCTACATCAGAGTGTATTTCGCGTTATGTGAATTTAAAAGGACACACAACACAAGGCCAGAAGGGTGGTTTTCCAGTTGCAGGGGAGGCTGCTGCTGTGGCTTCCACCTTGCTCAGAGCTCAGCTTCCTAAGACGGGAGGCCCCGAGGCTCAAAATTCAAATGAGAAACGACCCACCAAGAATAGCAGCTAATAGTCACAAAATCTAATAGTCATAAAATCTAATAGTCACAAAATCCGCCACAGTTCACAAAGCCTCTTATCTAGCGGTAACCCATGAGGGATCTATAACAACTCCCCAAGGTTAAAAAAACAAACACCAGTTTCTCACGTTATAAAAACAATGCTTGTGCGAATATTCTCGCTGTCCTGATTTTGTGATAATCAGGGCAGGCTAAACATTCGCTATATTAGAAATCATGCATGTGCCCCCGGACCTAGTTTTTCTCCCTAGGTCTGGTTTATAGAATGCTGGTGATAAACCAAGCCTGATTTATTATATGACCATCCTGTATGGGAAAAGATTGTAACTTTGGGTATCTTTGGTCAACCTTAAGAGATATAGCAGGGGGACAGATGTGGCTCGGGTGGTTGGGCATCCATCTCCCATGTAGAGGGACGGGTGGGGTGGTGTAAAAATGGATAAAAGTAAATAAATAAATAAATAAATCCTTTAAAAAATGTATAGGGGAGGAAGATTCAGACTATAGTTAGTAGTAATACTTTGACGATGCTGTTTCATGATTTGTTAACAAATGTTTCACAACAATGCAGGATGTTTGGGGGTGGTGGTGATATGTGGGAGCCCTGTATGATGTTATGCATGTTTGTTTTGTAAGAGCACAATGTTTACTGAACACTTATAGTTTATGTATGTTCATGTATGAATGATATACTTCAATAAATTGTTTTTAAAAAAAAAAAACAAAAAAAACCAAAACAATGCTTGTTTATAAAACAAAATTTAGTAGATACAGAATAACAGAGAAAATTAAAATCACCCACTATCCCACCATCCAGTAAGGAATGATTATCTCTAGGTGGTCTCCACCAAACTTTCTGGTGTGTTATGTAAACAAACACACTTTTTTCTTTTATAAAAATGGGATCTTACTGCAAAATGGTTTTGTGACCTAAGTTTTTTAATGTGATATGTAGTGGACAATTTTGCATGTCATCAGTATTCATCTACACCATGATTTTTAGTGGTTGAAGTGTACCCCAGTATACGGGGGACCCATAATTTATATAATCTATCTCCTGTTCTGGACACATAGTTGGTTCCTAATTTTTTTTCTATTGTGAAATATAACAAATGTTGAAACTAACTCCTTACACAATTAACTGTTTCCTGAGGATAAATCTTGGTGTTGAAATTGCTGAGTTTTTAAAAGCTTTTGGCTTTTAAATTGCCCTCCAATTTACACTCCCCCATAAGTTTGTGAAAGCACCCAGTCACTACATTAGCATTCCTTCCTTCTTTTTTTTTTTTTTAATATATATATATATGTTTATTTATTTATTTATTTATTTTTAAATTTTACCAGGAAGTCCCGGGGATCGAACCCAGGTCCCTCCATATGAGAGATGGAGGCCCAACTAGGTGAGCCACATCTGCCCCCGGCATTCCTTCTTAACTTCATAATTTTAAAACTTTGCAAACACTTAAAATTTCATATGTGAAAGATGATGTTCTTAGCTGGCATTTCCTTTAATACAACAAGAGTGAATATTCCTTCTTTTTTAAAAAATGTGCTTATGAGCTAACAGTATTTCTTCTTTATCCCATTTCTCAATTACAGCATTCAGCTTTTCCTTAGTGACTTGAAAAGCTCTTGCGTGTGTTTAGAAAACAAAGCCTTTGTCATAGGTTGTAAACATCGGCCCACTTTATTATTTGAAATAGCGAAGTTTTTAAAATTTTAGGAGTCTGTTCTATTGATTCTTTTCAGTAATTTCTTTTAAGATTTTACCTTTTACCTTTAAAAAGTCCTGTCCCCAAATTAGTAACTTTTAAGGCAGACACTTCTTATCTGTGGTCTGTCCCAACACCCCCAATCCCAGTCTAATCATAAAACATCAGACAAACCCAAATGGAGGGGCATTCTATAAAATACTGACCAGCAGTCTCCAAAATTCCCCATGTTATGAAATGCAAGGATCTGTTGCAGACCAGGGAACTCTAAAATGCCAACTGAATGCAATGGGATATCCTGGAAGGAATCCGGGAGTGGAAGAATGACATCAGTGAGAAAACCTGATGAAATCCAAATCAAGACCCCATTCTAGTTAGAAGCCCTGCGCATTTCTCAGCTGTGGCAGGTGTACTGTGGTGACTAAGATGAGACCCTTGGGGGAAGCCGAGTGAAGGTGATACGGGAACTCTCTTCACTCGCCTTGCAATTTTTCATAAATCCCAAATTATTCCAAAATGAAGAGACTTGGTTAGAACAGTAGGCAGTATAGGCCGAAAAGCAGAAAGAACAGAAAGAAGGTTCGGGGGCGGAGCTTAGGAGGGAGGTGGAGGTGGAAAGGGGTTCCTCCTGACTCCCGCTTTAGGTCTGGGAAGGGGTCAAGGCTGTAGTAATGGGTCTGGAAAGGTCAAGTGAGGCTGGACTTTAGCTTGAAAGCTAAAGAGCTTCACCTAGACTTGATCCTGCAGGCAGTGGGGAAGCAACAAAGATTTTAAGTGGGATAGCAGGTGATTGTTTTCTTATTTGCTTGCTTACTGCTTCACCCATTTCCCAACAAGGTGTAAGCTCCAAGAGGGCAGAGACCACCAAGTGGGTCTTGTGGCTGTTTTCCTCCAAAGCCTGGAACACCTGGCCTCTAGAGAGAACTCAACAAACGCTGGTGGAATGAGTAACTGAATCTTGCTTCCAAAATGACTTTTGAAAAGAAAGTATATAGTGGAAACAACCCAAGTGTTGAATGGCTAAACAAAATGTCTTACATCCATACAATAGAATATTATTCATTGTAAAAAGGACTGAAATTCTGATACATGCCACAGCATGGATAAACCTTGAAGACATTATGCTAAGTGAAATGAGCCAGACACAAAAGGACATATATTGTATGATTCCACCTATATGAAATCTCTAGAAAAAGCAAATTTACAGAGACTAAAAAATAGTTTAGAGATTGCCAGGGGCTGGGGAGAAGGGGAATGGGAAGTTAGAGTTTCTATTTGGGGTGATGGAAAAGTTTTAGTAATGGATGGTGATGATAGTAGCACATCATTGTGAATATAATTAATGCTACTGAATTATAGCATTAATTTAGGAGTGGTTAAAATGTCAGCTTTTATGGTATATATGCTACCACAATAAGAAATAAATTAACTGAAAAAAGAAATCATATATAAGGTTTTCCCAGCACCATCCTTCACATCTAGTAGCCGTCCTCATGAATTAAGCTCTTTTACACCTTCAGCCTTTGCAGAGGCCTTTCCCCCTGCCTAGAGCACCCCTTACCTGAACACCCCCTGCCTGGAGCACCCCTTGCCTGGAGCACTCTCTTCTGCTGCTGAACCTCTTCTGCTCACCCTTCAGATTTCAATGTAGACTTCACTCTTTCTGAAAATCCTTCCCTGACTCTCCAAGTTCAAGTTCATGAACTCATGCTTCCTTATCACTGAACAACTGTATTTTGACAGCTCCTTCTGGGGGCAGGAGGGGCCTCTCCTGTTGCCCATTGGCTCAGCAGCTGGCCTACAGTAGGTACTCAGTACATTTGCTTAAAATGACAGCTACTGTGGCAATCCAAAGAAGCAGGTGCCAAGAGACTATTTCTGAACAAACAGAATTTGCTTCAATCACCACTTGAAAACAGCAATGAATGACCCAAAGCCAGTTCCATTACATAGCTGTTACCTTCCAAACTGCAGTGAATGAAGCTGTAACATTTGGAGCCACTGAATGTCTCCTAAGAGAGGGGCGTTTGAGCGTTTTTCTTATAATCATCTGCCCCCACCAAGTATCAACAAGCCAAGACTAGCTAACACACGTGGACCCGGCCGTGCAGGGACAATGTAGAACAAGGGTAAGGCAGGTAAGCACTTAGGAAAATGCTTGTGCCCTCTTTCTCTCTCTCTCAGCAGACCAGAAGTAGAGAAGCGAATGTGGCAAAAACAGAATGCACCCAAGAAATAGAGCTACCTGCTTCTACATCTTGAATAGAGGAAGTGGCAGAACCTTCTGGAGACATCCAGACTTTCAGACTGACCATGGTCTTACAAAAAGGGAACTCGCCCACTGCAGTGCGTTCCCGACTTGCTTCTGCCAGGATCTGCTGGGTGACCTTGAGCCTGTCATCTCCAGGGCCTTTCGGGCCAAGAGAGGGGCCTGTGCTGCTACACGACTGGTGAAGTTCTGGGGACATTAAAAGAAAGAAGAAATGCCAAAACAGGGCTATCACTGTGATCCATCTTCAATGCTGGCATTGAACAAGTTAATGTCTGCACGCTGAGGCAACCCTACTGGGTCACTTGCACACTAGGTACAGGCTTTATAACCTTCGTTCCTAATGCACGCAGGGGCAGTCCCTCGGGGCGCGGACTGTGCCATGGACACGTGTTTGGGCCTGTCACTCCATCTGACACTGACTTTGGAGCCTAGCTGAAGCAGTGGCCGACGTACACCTTTGGAGGCTCTTGTCAATGTGAAACCCAAGCACCATGGCCCACCTGCGCCCCCCACCCCACTCCCTCTGCCTCTCTGTTTTATGGGCTCCGTGTGTTCTAAAAAGCGAGGTGACCAGACCAACAATGGTCTCCAACGTTCTGTGTTTTCAGAGTCACAGGATTTTTTTTAAAGGGACCTTTTGCACCCCTATTATCTGGAATATTGTGAGCAGAGCTTTCTGTGCCTTGGCCCTCCCTCTCACCACTCAACTCTGTCCTTGGAAATTCCTGAGTTGCTTCTGGGACCCATCCAAGGAATCCTGAGTTTCCCAGGATCACAGTATAAAAACCAGTGACCTACAGCCCAGTTGCCCAAGGTTCTTAACACACAGTAAGAAATAGATTTTATCTGTTGACTCAGTAAATACCTACATAAAGATAACAGGGGGGGGGGGGGGGTTACTTAAGAATACTTCTCACAACAGGAGATATGCTCCTTTTCTAGTCTGCTTTCTTCTCTTTCACTTAAAAAAAAAAAAGGCCAGAGGAAAACCACTTAACTGATTTAAAAACCCATGATACCTCGCTGCCCACAGTCTGAAAACACTAGCCTAGAGAATCACCAAGATCGCTTCCACTGCTAACAGCCTACTGCAATGGCAAAACTGTGATCCGGAGATCCTGTCCCTAACTGGGTGACGTTCCTAAACCACCTGACCCAGGAAACAAATTCTCTGCACATCTTTGCATTAAAGCATCTGCTCTCCGAGAGGCAGGGCTTGGAGATGAGCAAGCCAAATACTGACTACACTTGTCAGCCCAATGCCTAATCTCAGGGAGATGTGAGGCAAGGGGAGGTGGTGGTGGGGGTGGGGCATTTGGATGGGTTAAAAACACAGCAAAGCATAAGAAACAAAGCCCTTGCCCTCCACCTGCAGAAACCTTGATAACACCCAGATCAGTTCCTTCCTTCCTCAGAACCTCAATGAGAATCGGTTTTCACTTTAGCTTTTACAAATACTGCCCTTTCCCAGACATCCATGGTGATGCAAAGAAATGGCCCCCTGAAGTCCCATGTGGCAAATAATAAATTTCTCATGTGAATTGTGCAGCATTACAGGATTTTGGCCCACAGACTGTCCCAAGTGAGCCAATGCTAATAGCTGGCCTCCCGAGGACCTGCCAGTGATCAGACGGTGGAAGCACCAGAGGCCGACGGGTTAGAGCCAGTGTAAAACAACTGTCACGTGGCGATAAAGCAAGTTATGACGCCAAACTGAAAGACCAGGATATGAAGCAGCAGAGCAAACAAAAACCTGAGAGGAGTGCCCCAAAATTAACGGGATACTGGCACACCATGACATTTTCCTCTGACCCTTTTCTATATTTCCCAAGTTTTCTACAATGAAAGTGAACTTCTTTTGTAAACTGGGAAAGAAAACAGCTTTAAAAGCCAGTCAATCCAGAGGCACATTGTTATAAAGCATGTTTATGGGTGCACCAAATAAATGCAATATGAGCCTACTCCCTGGCGTCGATGCCAGTTCAAACAGATGGGATCTGAAAATGTTAAGATGCACTCCTTGATGTGCACCCCTGTCTTTCAGAGCTCTCAGTGTCTACCCCTTCTGGGCATGTCACTGTTGGTGGCCCGAAAATCCCTGGCAGTGTGGAGAGAAAGGGGCTCTATGGGGTGGGAGGAGCTCCATCCCCCAAGAATCATCCTCAACAGCATTCAAGAAAGAATCAGGAAACTTGGGTTCTAGTTCCGGTTCTGACCCCAGGCAGGTCCTTTCATTCCCTGGGCCTCAATTTCCCCATCTGTAAAATTAGCAGATTGGCCTTTCTGACAGCTAAAGTCCTTTCTGGCTCGAGAATGCAAAGATCCAAAGCGACCAGCATTCAGGATTCAGGGCTGCTGGGCCTGACAAATGTAGGGTAAGAGAATGACGAGAGTTTGGACTGTTCAGCCCAAGTGAACAGCTCTGGGTGGAAGGCAAAGTCCAGCCCAGCAGCCCTGGGACTCAGCCCGAGACCACGGCGAGGGGCAAGGGCTTAGCAAAGATACCCAGAGGCCACCTCTGGTCACTGTCTCAGGGCTTTCTGGGAGCGGAAGGGCAGTCTGGCCTGGAGCAGGGAAAACCAAACAGTGACCTGTTTCTTTGGAGATCAAGAGCTGCCAGGATGGGGGGTGGGGTGGGCAATGCACCAAGAACTCAGTGCAGGAGAAGGGAGGAAAAAAACTGTGCCAGGCTAAGGAGGGCTCCCAGGCCAGGCCACCTGTGCGGGACGGGGAGAAGCAAGACTCTAGGAAGAGGCCAGAAACACTGAAATGTCAAGAAACCCCCAGACTGGACTCAACGGGAGCCTAAAACAAGTCTTTGATCTGAATGTGGCCTCCTGGGAGAGCACAAAGGACCTTAGACAGGCAGTCAAGGGGGCTGCTGACTGGCTAAGGACCTTGGGCAAGTCCCTTGCTCTCTGAGTTTCATTTGTCAAGTGAGAGTGGAGGCCTTGATGACCCAAACGCCCCCTCCACCTGCGACATCCCGGGATCCTCCCTCACTGTGGTGGGTGCAAGGCTGGGGTGGTCCACCTCTGAGCAGAGGGAGAAGGATGCTATCACAGTGGCCAACCCCAAGATGGAGGCCTCCAAGCTTCAGAGCAGAGGCAACAAAAGTGAAAGCAAAAGCCAGCAGCCAGAAGCAGATCTTTCACCATGACCCCAGTGGGTAAGCATCTGAGCTTCTGGAATATTCCCGGCACCTGGGGAGAAAACGCCTCTCAAGTCCTTGGAATCCTACTCTTAATTTGGAGCTGGGTGAAGAGAAGGTAAGAGACCTCTTCCAGCCCAAGGGTTCTGGGATGTTTACAGGGGGCCCTGCAGAGGGAGGCAACAGCATTTCCTACAACAGTGACCTGGTAAAATAGGAGTCCAAAGCGGGGCAGGCTGCCCAGTGCAAACATCGGTGGGAGGCGGGCTGCTGGCCCTGCCTCCATCTCTGCCATCCCTCACACAGACCCGGAAGCCCCCCAGCTCTGTGAAGTCTGGAGCCAGAGCCAAAGGCTGCAGCTGGAGGAGACGGGCCCTGCCAAAGTCCCAGGCTCTCGCCATCTCTCCCTCGTGGGAGAGGGCCTGCGGTTTGGGCCTCACGCAGAATCCACAGATCTCACTCTCGGCCAGTGGCCACCTGTTAATCTTCTGCCTCCTGAAAGGGCTCCAATCCAGACCTTGTTTTCATCCCCGCTACCACCACCAACTAGCAGACTCTCTCTCCTAGCAGCTTCCTCCAAGCCACCAGAAACTTCCATACAGCCAGAACTGTCCTCCTAACCAGTAAATCAGACCAAATGACTCTCCTGCTCAGAGGCCTTGAAAGGAATTTGTGTCTTTCTTTGTCTTTTTGTTCAGTGATCTATACTGGGCAGCCAGAACACCCACGGAGATGCTCAGTCAACATTTGTGGACTGGTCCCCAGATGTCTACATGATCAAGTCCCACCTGTTCTCTGCAGGGCCCTTCAAAGACTTGACCCCTGCTGACCTAGACCAGCTCATTCTTGACCCTCCACTCCCTTGACCTTGCCCACCCTTCCACACACCCACACCACCACCTGCACACCTCACCAGGCCCAACACACCCCATGTATCTTCATACTCGGGTGCATTTGCTTGCGCCCTTCCATGTGCCCAGGCGCCCTCCCCTCATCCCCCTTGAGCCGGAGTCAACTCACTGTTTAATATTCCGATATTTCCTTTGCAGGACCCCTTGGCATGCCTCAACCTGAGCTACTGTCTTTCTTCTGTTCTCCCCACTAAGCCCTATAACATAACTTGCTACCAAGTACTTGCTTCGTGCTAGGGTGTGAGGGCCTCACCTCACCCTAGGAGGTTCTATTCCCATTTTACAGATGATAACACCGAGGCTCAGAGAGGTGAAGAATCTGTTCACGATCTGCCACTTGGATGCAGGCAGCCTGACTATGGCCAACTCCGGCAACACTTGTCATTGGCTCCCTCTGACTCCCTCACTCAACTGGGGGTTCCCCGAGTTCCCGGGGCCCTGAATCACTAAGACCTGGGGGCAGAGCCGGGCCCTGAGAGATGCCTGATGAGGCCGATGAGCAAATCACCGTCACAGGTTCACCACCAGCTTCCTGCCCTTTCTGTCTCTTCTGCCTTTTCTCCCACAATGGGGTGCACCTCTGGCAAGTAGGTGAGGAAAATGTTTGGAGGAGAGGGGCTCCCTTGCATACTATGTGGCCCCATCAACTTAGGTCAGTGTCCTGTGTGAAAGGTCTCCAAAGTGTGCAAGCCATTGGCAAGGTCCCAGAGCAGACCTCTCAGTACTAGAGAAGCCATCCTGGAAGTGACCCATTCAAATAAAAAACCAGAGGCCAGCCCAAGAGGGAATCCTTCCTCCCTGCCTCCCCAGGCGGTTCCCCAAGCTTGTATTGACCACCGACCGCGCGCACCCCACTTCTGGGGTCCCAGCGCCTGGACCATCCAAGCTGTAGGTGGGATCCCACCTGGCCAAACGCGCCCTCGCAGGCGCATCCCAGCGCTGCACAGGTGGCTCGGCGACTGCTCAAGGCCAGCGAGCGCGGGAGGGGCTGGGGAAACCCACCCGATGTCAAGGTTTCCCCACCACTGGCTGGGAAAGGTTTGGGGAGGTTATCACCCCCATTTTACAGATGAAGACACCGAGGCTTAGAGAGGACGGGCCTACGTTTCACCCCTCTTTGCTCACACGGGGGGGGGGGGGGGGGGGGGGGCGGGGCCAGTTCCACGGTGGTTTCCTGAGACTTCCTGGGAAGTTCTGCTCAGAAGCACCGGTGGAAGGTGCCCCTTTGTCGGAGGCCAGTGATTCGAATCCCACCGGATGGCTGGCACCCGTCCCCACCAACAGGGAGCCCCGAGGCTGGCTGCCTTCCCCCAGCCGAGGCCAGCTGGCTCCGGCGCGATGCCAGGGAGCGAGGCGTCCCGCACCCCGCGGCGCGGCTCCAGAGGGCGCTGGGTACGGAGTCCTGCACGGACCGACAGGCTCAGTCTGCCCTCGGCTCCCTTTCCCGGCCCCAGCCGGGAGCCGAGAGCCTTGGCGGGCGCGGGGGAGCTGAAGGCGCGGCGGCGCACACTCACCCGGGTTCCGTCTCCGGCTGGCGGTCCGGGGCTGGGGGGCTCCGCGACCCCCGGCCCTCCCGGGTGGCCTCCGCGATCCCGGGGCAGGGGGCCGGAGGAGTGTCGCCGAAGGAGCGCGATGGCAGCGAGGGCGCACTGACCGCCCGGGGACCGCGATGCGGACGCAGGAAGCGCGGCCTCGGAGCGCCGGCGTGCGGGAGGGACGGCGACAGGCAGAGGGCGGCGCCGGCCGGGAGTGGCCTCCAGCCGGGAGAGGCGCCGCCCACCAGTCGACCCTCGCTCCCTGCCCTTCCGCGACCGCGAGGCCCTGGCACCCAACCCAAGCCGCGGAGAGCGAGCACCCGAGCCCGGCGTCCGCTGGGGAAGTAGACTGAGTCCCTCCCGCCACCCCGCATGGAGAGTTGGATAAGACGGGGTGGGTTGGGGGACAGAGCCCTGGCACACGCCCCCAGGAGCCGCGGCACGGGTCTGGGAGGGATGGAGGGGCGGGACTGTCTTTGCTGGGAGGTCGGGAATTTGTGGGTTCGTTTAAGTAGAGCAGGAGCCCCCCTTCCCTTCCTGCCCCGGCGCGGGAGCAGAGGTGCAGCTCCGCGGGCCGGCCGCAGCGCCTTCACCTGGCTGGACACTCACCTGGCCACCCAGGTCGCCGGCACCCTTCCCCCTCCTTCTCCCCCAGCCCCCAGTAGGCCGCCGCCTCCCTCTCCACGTTTGGGCGGACTCGGGGCGCTGGGACCCGCCCGCACTGCTCTGGGCTGCTCGCGGCGAAGTGACTGATGGGCGGAGATAGGGAATCAGGAAGCGAGTTTTTCAAAAGCGAGTTTTTCAAAAGCGAGTCCGCTCACGCCCTAGTCGGGCTCCCCACCCCCGCCCGGGCCCTCGGGGTGCCCTCAGGAAGAGCGCCGGTGTCCCCGACTGGGTGGATCGCGCGCTCCAGTCCGGGTTCCAGCGCCCGCGCACAGGATGGGGGCGCTCTGGCCCGGAGCCTCCTCTGCTGGGGGCCCACTCCAAACTTGGCGAGAATTTTCCCAGCGAAGTAGCGGCTGGCGTTCTCCCAGGGCCCGAGCCCAGGCTCCCGGGAGGGTGAACCCGAGCTCGGCGCCTGTCACCTGCGGCTCTGCCTCCGCCCCCTCCCTGGAGGTTTGCTGGGGACCCCGTGGCTCTGGAGCCAGAACTAGGGTGGGCAGATTCCAAACACAGAGAGACCAGCCAGCGCTCCTCCCCTCTCAACCTGAGATTGTTTTGAATTCCAAGAGAGGTCAGGCCGGGGTCCCTTTCCAGGCTCTCCGGGTGCGTGTCCAGCCCTTTGAAGTTCAAGCCTTGAGAGCAGCCAAAGGCCGGCCGGGTGTCAGAGAAGCGAGCTGAGGACAGAAGGCGCCTCCTACTGGGAGTCCACCGAGGCCAGGGCGAAAATAGACCACCTGGTGGCAACTAGACAGGTTCACTTCCAAACGGCCCAATCCATGGCTATACAGGGTCCCCCGTGTGTGTACCTCTAGAGTTGTCACATCTAAGTTTTTTCCCATTGTTGCTTCTTAGCTCCCACAGTACCAAACAGAACCCTGGTGTCCACAGAAAGCAAATTTGGGGGTGTCCTTGTGATTTGGGGGTGGGGAAGGCATTCAGGAAACAGAGTAATGAGTCTCCATAACTATAATAATGACTATTCCTCACATCCTTACTAGGGATCGGAAGCAGGGTTGCTATGCGGGTCCCCTGCACCTCACAGCACCCCCACTTTACCCAAGAGAGAGCTGGGGCCATCTGCCCGAGCTCGAACAGCTGGATCCCAGGGGCAGGGCCTCTGCTGTAGAATAAGCCCACATCCCTCTGCGCATGCTCTCTACCCTGAAAGAAGGTTCCCCGTGCCTTACTGTCCGCCATTCATGAAGAGAACAGGCCAGTCCTCTCACCTTTGCCCCACTCTCTGCACAGCGATGTAGTTCTTTGCATGTCTGCCTCCCACTCTCCTTGAACAAGAACTCTGGCCTGGTAATCAGAGGAGCCCCAATGTTCTGCCCCTGCTCCCCGTGCCCTGCGGCTGCTTCCTAACTATGGGTGGATGAAAGCCCCAAATATTAGCACAGTATTTTTTTGTAGGCGGGTACCTGTCATAATACGCTCCCATCTGAGAGCTGTGTGTATCCATCCCAAAGTTTAGACGATGAATTTGAGAACCTTTCCAGACTCCAAGGGAGTGATGGGAAGCAGTCAAGTAGCTCTCGGATAAGACCAGGAATCTGGTTTTCGTTTCAGCTGCAGGGACAACAAGGGGGAGGCTTGGACTTGGGAGGGTAATTTCAGACAGCTGCTTCAGCTCCCACCTGGAGGCAAAGTGCCTGAGTACTTTTCCATGCCAGGATCCACTCCCAGACGCACCCCACTCTATGGCGAATGCAAATGGGCTGGTCCTGTCTATCTCAGAAAAGCATCTCCTGACTGTTCCTTCTAAGCAGGCTCCCTCTGGCCAATCTAGGGAGAGGCTGGAGAAATCCTCAGCCAGGGCCGAGCCCCAGGCAAAGCCCAGCAGCTGGCGAAGGAAGTAGCTTTCTCCTTGCCCTCCTCCCGGTTACAGCTCTCATCCTCTATCTGGTTAGTTTCTCTGAATTGTCCCAGGTTCTCTATGCCCCATGGGGCACAGGCAGTGGGGACGAGGACCATTTACTGAGCTCTATGTTTCCAGGTGCCCGAAAACGTCGTGTCATGTGAACCTCACAACAGCTCTACAAGGAAGAGGTTCCAGTTTTTCAGGTGAGGCTACTAAGACTCAGAGAATGTATCTGATACATAATGTAACAGTTATGTATCTGGATCTGCTAACAAGCCCAGAGTCAGGATTTGAACTGAGGTATACTTGAGGCCAAGACCCTTGCTCTTACCCTCTATGCTGGGACACCCCCCCCCCCATGTGGTGGGTTAAAATGCCACCCAAAAATGTCTATGTCCTAATCTGTAGAACCTGTGAAAGTTACATGACAAAAGGGACTTTGCAGATGTGATTAAAATAAGAAATCTTGAGATGGGGAGGTTATCTTGGGTTATCCAGGTGGGCCTGATGTAATTACTAGGGTTCTTTGGAGAGGGAGGCAGAAGGGTCATGGTCAGAGAAGGAGATGTGACCATGGAAACAGAGGTTGGGGTGATGCAATTACTGGAAGGAGGCAGTGAGCCAAGGAATACAAAACAGCCTCTAGTAGCTGGAAAAGGCAAAGAATGAATTCTCTCCTGGACTGCCCAGAAGGAATGGAGCTCTGCTGGCACCTTGATTTTAGTGTCACTAGACTTCTGACTTCCAGAGCTGTAAAAGAATAAAGTTGTGGGCTCGCCCCCCCCCCCACCGAGATGGCTCCCTCTTCTGTCTGCTTGTTGTGTCTGCTTTTCTTCTTTAGGAGGCTCTGGAAACTGAACCCCAGACCTCCCATGTGGGAGGTGGGCACCCAACTGCTTAAGCCACATCTGCTCCCCCAAGTTATGTGGTTTTAAGCAACTAGGTTTATGATTTGTTACAATAGCCGTAGGTACCTAATCCACCCTACAAACTCAGTTGTGTAGGGAGATGTTTATTTCACCTGCCCTTTCAACTGACAGTCCTATAAATCCCTTCTCATAAGAAGTGCTATGAGACAGCCTAGAAAGAAGGCAAGATTTAATCAGATCTGTCTTTGGTTCCAGAATCCTCTGCCATTTATGAGCTATGTGATCTTGGGCAGATGTCTTGTCCTCTCTGAGCCTCCATTTCCTCATCTGTAAAAATAGTGATGCTAATAATACCTACTTTGCAGGATCAAGTGAGCCTGTACATGACAAAATGCCTTGTAAATGTCCAGCGCCACCTGAACATGAGTCACTGGGGGCATTAGCCTGCCCAGTTCTGAAAGTCTGGATTCTGAGAGGCAAGGATGCTCTTTGGAACATTCCCCTGGCATGTGCTTCCATTCAATCTGGTTGCGTGGGAAAGTAACTATTTAAGGTAGTGTGGCATGCTACTGACTTTCCGGGCATGTAAGTAAAAGGGAAGCTGGAAATTCAACTTATAGGACTATGTCATCATACAGATGAAGTCACTCCCACGTGTGCTCAAGAACGTGTTCAGGGAACTTTATTGCTGATTACTTGGAATGGTGAAAAATTATTACCAACCCAAGCGGCCACCGATAGGGGATGGGTTAAATAAATTATGGTGCAATTCTATGCGGGAATGCTATGCAGTCATGAAAAAGAACAAAGTAGAGCTATACGGCATGGAGGAATGTCCAAGATGGAGCATTACTTGAGAAAAGTAAGAGACTAAACATTATAATACCACACCAATGGTTTTTCAAAAAAGATGTAGACACATAGATATTTGATTATGCATAGAAAGTATATGGAAGGAATCAAACCAAACAGTGATTACTACCCTTAGAAATTGAGAAGAAGTGTGTGTGTGGGCACGTGCATGCTGGGGGGAGGTTACTGTTTTTAGTATGCATGTATCTAATAATAAAAAACAAAACAAAGACAAAAATAAAAGGTGGCCAGGAACCACCTGTCTTGTCCCCCAGGAGCACATCCTCTTATCATCTGCCACCGTGTCTTCCTTTGCTTGCCGTGGCCATCCCCACCTGCCACTCCTCCCTTGCACGGTTCTGAGCAGGTGACCCTTCTATTCCTACTTGCTCTTTCTGTGCGCTCATTTCTCAACACGCAGGTTGCTGAGCAATGTCTCCACGGTATTATTCTTGCCAAAGCCAGCAGTAAATCACACACGTGTCCTTGTAACCTGGCCTTTGTCTGCAACAGCTCAATTAGTCACCAGGAAGGGGTGGATGTGTCCTGCATGCAGGTTAACCACGGGGAATGAACTGGCCCAGCTCTTCTGAAGGTTGACTTGAGTCTGCAAGGCAGAGAAATTGTATGCATACACTGCAAAGCCAAATCCAATAGTCAGATCATTAATTTAAACAGAACGGTTTTCACCCCATTTCCTGAAAAAAAAAAAAAAAAAGTTAATGCAAGAAATTTGCCTCTACCTGGGTACTGGTGCCGTGGCCTGTGTTGACCGATAGCCCAGGGTGGAGCTAGTGAGTCCTCGAGACTCCTGCACACAGTACCACCACCCCATCCTCCACTGTATCTCATCCCCTAGTACCTTCTCTCTAGGCCTCCTCATGACCAAAGTTCATCCGGTCACTTCCTAACTGGTCCCCTGCTCCCAAGCGTTTCCCCTTAATCTATTTTCCATGTTGCAAAGTGGGATGACCTCAGCATCAAGTCCAGACTCCTTGACCAGGACATGCAAGGTCTTCATCATCAGGGCGGGGGTAGGGGAGTGCTCTCTGCTCAGCCCCATTACTCATCCTCCCACATGCTCTGTACCGTGCCACCCCCTCTTCCTGTGACTCTCCTTTTCATCGGTGTTGAAACCTCTCCCAGTGCACTTCCTTGATATCTCCTTGGCCAGAACTGAGTCACGTGCCCACTCTGAAACCCATTACTGGGAAGGACCCTCAAGAGTGGCATAGACCCTCAGGATTCACCCAGAGTCACTGGAGAACCAGGCAGACTCCTGGACCGAATGGAGGCTCTGCCAACAGGAATCAGCAGCCAACGGCTGTTGGTAGCCCCCAGACTATCACAGGCACAGTGAGGCCGTAGCATTCGGCAGTGGGTACACCAGAGCAGGGAAGCCGGCTGGGTGGCTGCCAACCTTCCAGTTGTTAGTTCTGAGCAATATTCCTGTGTTTATCCAATGAGTTTCCATTTTGCTTAGACTCATCTGATGAGTTTCCGTTTCTTACAACAAAAGGACCCCAAGAGTGTGCCTTCAAAGCTTTGGCAGGCAGCTGAGATGCAGCACCAGAGACCAGGCATGGGTGCTCCGGTCTCCAACTGCACCGAAACCACCACGGCCAGCACAGAATGCTTTGCCAGCCGGTATTCTATGCTCCCTACAAGTATTAACTCACTGGATCATCCTCCTCACCACATGAACAAGGTGCTGTTTTTCAGATGAGGAAACTGAGACACAGAGAAGTTAAGTGACCTGACCAGGGGCGCTCAGCTGGTAGGTGATAGGGTCTGGCTGTGACCTCAGGCTGCCTGGAGTCAGGCTTTCACCTCCACCTGACCACTAGTCCCATGGTGCTTGTGATGTCTTTAAGATGGGACTCCTTGATCCAGGTTCGGAGGACGGGGATGACCCTGAAGCTGGAGATTCAGCTTCCCCTGGCTGGGAGGGGCAAAAGGAAGGCCATCCACCTGACTTCCCCACCTGCCAAGAGGCTGGTTGCCCACTCACTCGGCACAGGCTGCTGGAGTGGGACACTATTTCAAAGTGTTGGAAGTGTTTGTCTTCTTTTGTTCTTTCCAGACAATGGCTTTTCCTATCCTGGGGAAGCCTGATTCAGCAGAAGAAACAGAGACCCTGCTTTTGAGTTTCAAAAGCCAAGTCTTTGGGGTTGCAAGAGCCTGGGCTTCAAGTTTTAAAAGTGGCTGCCCTGGAAGACTCTGGACATAAAGTTTATGCCATTAACAAATGGTTTGGGAGACTGAGCAAAATCTAAAAGCCATTTCCCCGATCCATATTTCCCACGTTTCCCCTGACCTACATCAGGTTTCCCTGGGCTGGGAGTCCAGGCAGCGAGGCAGAGGAGAGCAGATGAGTTGTTCTCTGATACGGATCTCCAGAGAGCAGGTGGCGGCCAGAGCGGAGGCCTTGTGCTGGCTTCCCAAGGGAGTGTGGCCTGGGGGCAAGCCCGGGAGAATTCCCACCTCTGACCCAGCATGGTGCAGAGAGGGGTGGCCGCGTGGAGTGACTGGCAGATTTTCCAGTCCCTGCATGGGTCTGTGTACCCAAGAGGAGGACAGAAGAAGCTGAGAGGAGAGAGAGAGAGAGAAGCTGGGCATAGAGGGGGCTCTCAGCAGGTCTGGGAAGACACATCTGGTAGACAGGAAGGAGGCCTTCTCAGCAGGTGCCAGAGAAGACCAGACTGTGCCCCCTGCCCAGGCCTTCCAATAGCAAACACAGATAAAACCTAGAGCAAGAGGTAGGGAGACCCTGATTAGTTATGACTGAGTTTCATCCACCCAGCGGAGTGGGGACTTGAAATAGACCTTAAACTTAGTTGGGTTTTTTTTTAATTCGAGTTGGGGGTTATAGAACAATCATGCAGAAAATCATGCAAACATAGATAAAACCTAGAGCAAGAGGTAGGGAAACCCTGATTAGTTATGACTGAGTTTCATCCACCCAGCGGAGTAGGGACTTGAAATAGACCTTAAACTTAGTTGGGTTTTTTTTTTAATTCGAGTTGGGGGTTATAGAACAATCATGCAGAATATACAATCCTATTATTAACACCTTACATTGGTGTGGAACATTTGTTACAATCAATAAAAGCACATTTTTATAGTTGTACTATTTAACTACAGTCCATGGTTTAACTTAGGGTTCACTGTGTTGCACAGTTCCATGGATTAAAACAATTTTTTTTAAATTCTAGTACCGTATATGCAACCTAACATTTCACTTTGTAGCCACATTTAAATGTATAATTCAGTGCTGGTGATTATGCTCCCAATGTTATGCCACCATCACCACGGTCCATTACCAAAACTGTTCCATCGCCCCAAATAAAAGCTCTGTACATTTTAAGCCTTAACGCCATATTCCCTGTTCCTACTCCCATCCCCTGGTAGTCTATATTCTAGATTCTGACTCTACGAGTTTACTTATTCTAATTATGTCATATGAGTGAGATCATACAGTATTTGTCCTTTTGTGTCTGGCTTATTTCCCTCAATGTGGTGTCTTCAGCGGCCATCCATGTTGTCACATGTATCAGAACTTCCTTCCTTTTTGTGGCTGATTACAATTCCATGGCATGTATATACCACATTTTGTATATCCAGTCCTCAGTTGCTGGGCACTTAGGTTGCTTCCACCTTTTGGCAATTGTGAATAATGCCACTATGAACATCGGTGTGCAAATATCTGATCGAGTCCCTGCTTTCAATTCTTCTGGGTATATACCTAGTAGTGGGATTGCCAGCTCATATGGTTAGTCTATATTTAACTTCCTGAGGAACTGCCAAGCTCTTCCACAGCAGCTGTACCATTTTACACTCCCATCAGCAATGAATGAATATTCCATTTCTCTACATCCTCTCCAGCACTTGTAATTTTCTGATTTTTAAATAGTAGTCATTCCAGTGGGTGTGAAATGGTATCTCATTGTGGTTTTGATTTGCATTTCCCTGATGACTAGTGATGCTAAGCATCTTTCCAAGTAATTACTGGCCATTTGTATATCTTCTTTGAAGAAATGTCTATTCAAGTCTTTTGCCTATTTAAAAACAAATTTGGCTGTCTTTAAACCTAGTTTTGAAAATCCAAGCTCTGTTTCTTGCACACTTCAGGGTGTGCACTGAATGTCCTCACCATTCCCCTGCTGTTCCTCAGGGGGCTTTGCAGTGCCACTCTGCCCCCGTGTACACTTCTGCATGAAGCAAGGACGTTAACAGGCTGCCTGTTGGCAGGGCATGGAGCTGAGCTACGAGCCTCCTCCAGCACCTGCTGTGCCGTCTTCCCAGCAGCCCACCAGTCTGTCTCTCCTCCCCTTCAAGCTGTCCTGGCCTCTCATCTCCTGCAGAAAAGCCTCCCAATATTGATACAAGCAGAGGCGATGTACCTGCTTCACAATGACCCTCCCTCAGCCCCTAACCGTCAGTGTCCCTGCTCGGAACATAACTGCCATGTAAATAGTTTTTTGCATCTACTTGGGTGAAAGTTCAATATTTCACTATGGTGTCTGGGAAGCTGTTGTTTGCCCATGACTCTTAGAGTTCTTTAGACCAGAGTTTCACAATCTTGACACTGCTGACATCTGGGGCTGGATACTTCTTTGTGTGGGGGCAGTCCTGAGCTCTGCAGGATGTGTAGCGGCATCCCTGGCCTCCACCCACTAGGCGCCCAGAGCACACCCTCCCCCAGCAGTGACAACTAAAACTGTCTGCAGACAGTTGTTAAATGTTCCCTGGGGGGCAAACTCTCTCCTGGTGAAGCACCACAGCCTTGAGCATCTCACACAGGAGCCACAGCATGTGCTTTCTGCTCTGACGTTGATGCCAATGAGGATAGACCACAAAATATAGTCAGAAAAGCTGTGGCCAAGAGTTGGGACCTGGGTTCAAGTCTCAGTTCTGTCACTTCCCACCTGTGTGACCTTGAGTAAGACATACAGCTTCTCTGAGCCTCAGTTTCCCTGTCTGTGTTTTAGAGACAATAAATAAGGAGAAGAATTTTAGTTTGCTTTTTTCACTGTTGTAATATCCCCAGTACCTAGAATAGCACACGCATAGTAAATGCTCAATAAAAATGTGTTGACTGAATAAATGAATCTCTGCCCTGCCTCCCTCTTGGGGCTTCTGCAGGGCTCCAATGAGAAAGTCTGTGAAAGCTGCCATGACTGAGGAACTCCAGAAAATATTGTACCTGTTGAGACACAAAACACAGCTTCCACTGGCTGACATTTTCCAAATACATAAGGATTCATGGTAGCCAGAAACTGGAAACAACCCAAATGTCTCTTAACAAGTGAATGGTTAAACTGTGGGACATCTATGCTGCGGAATACTATGCAGCAACGAAGAGGAAGAAACAATTGATACATGCAGCAACTTGGATGGATCTCAAGGAAATCGTGCTGAGATGTAAAAAACAAAAAAGCCAATCTCCAAAGGCCACATACTGTCTGACTCCATTTACGTAGCACTGTATTATTGGAATGACAAAATTATAGATGAAAAGCAGATTTGTGGGTTGCCAGGGGTTAGGGATGGGGGCTGTGAGGGCCTCGGTGCAGCTCCAAAGGGCAGCGCTGAGGGATCCTTGTAGTGGTGGAATTTGCTAGTTGGGATATTATTCTCGTGATGCAAGAGGTACCACTGGGAGAAGCTGGGTGAAAGGTGCATCAGATTTCCTGGTAAGCTTTTTTTGCATCCTCTTGTGAATTGATAATTATTTCAAAATAAGAATTATAAATAAATTAATAAAAGGGAGCTAGATAAGAAAAGAATTATCAGAAGCATGTGCAACAAAGAAATGGTTAAATTCCCCAAATCTTCAGAGCACGTAGGAGGCTCTGACCACAGACTCAAGCTGGCAGGAAATGTAACTATTTTTCCCTGACTCCTTTATCTTACAAGTCCCCATTCTGCTGGGGAGCAGAAAGTTTTCCCTCTCCCTTTGACTAGGGTTGCATCTAAATTCTTAGGTCGTGCCAGAGCCCACAGGGGGACATCTAGTACATGTGCCTTCCATCCACGTGGGCACCCGCCGAGACGTCCTTGTTTCCAGGCTGGCTGTTGGGTCCCTCACCCCAGGCCCTACCCCATTCCAGGCCTGAGGGGAACCTGGCAAGACAGCAGGCTTAGACCACAACCTGGCATCACCTGGCTCACACACAGGCCTCGGATGTGTTTTGTTTGGCTTATATAATAGTTTAAAAATTAGTTACCAAGATGAGAAATGGGGAATTTTCACGTAAAAATCCAGAGAACTGGCTTCTAAAGAATCAGATCTGATTGTTCTGGGCCCACATCCCACTGGGTCCGACCGAGTAGTGGCTGCCTCTTTTGGCCGGGCATGTCCACTTGGGCTTGCCACAGTCCCCACCATTCCTTATTATCACATTTGGCCTGGATTCACTCATTCACAAAATCTGCCTTGCTCACGTAGACACTTGAGTAAGGCAACTCTCAGTCTCTACTTCGGTGCCATTTTGTGTCTGGGGTGTTTTTTTCTCCTCCTGCTCCTTGCCAGGGTGCAGGGAAGCTTTACGGAGCTGCCTGAACCCTACCTGCCCAGAGGTATCAGATAGCCGTAGCTCGATTTGCTGCTCCCTTGGGCCTCCCTGGGCCCCACACAGCAAAGGCTCACAGCAGAGCTCTCTTTCTTGGTTTCCCTTGCTTCCTCCTCCTAGTCTGGGCACCCTTCTCTGGTCTTGAGGGGCAGGAAGCCATGCCAGTCCATCAACATATCCCCCTGAATCTATTCTCTTGTCTCTGTACTCAAGTCCTTTCTGTTTCCCTTGATTTCCCAGACTTTTGAAATTCAAAAGCCAGGAGGGCATTATGTTGCCCTCTTTTTGCTGTGTCATCCCTGCTTCGAGGCAATACTCTAGCAGCTGCCTGAATTTGGGGGACAGAGAGGACCTTGGAGCAATAAGAAATACTAGGATTGAAAATCACATCAGTGAGTTAATTTAAAAACCTCCCCCCTCATCATCTTTCTACATGCCAGGTACTGTGCTAGCACCTTACATGCTTTATCCCATTTCAGCCTCAAAGAGGAAATGAGTCTCAGAAAGGTTGTGTCTGCCCAAGGTCAACAGCCAGGGAGGGGCAGGCTGGGATGTGAACCGAGGTCCAATGCTCTGGACGGCTCATTTTCCCCAAAGCTCTGGCTTCATTTCCCGGCCTCTGTTTCCTCCACTCCCAGGTCCCTGCCAGCCCCAAGGGGCGGGGCCCACTCAGCTTCCCTACCTGGGTGAACCTGAAAGGCCATTGGCTGAGCTTTTCCTTACGCCCGCCTCCTCAGGGCTGTTTCTGGCCCCAGGCCTTGCCTAGTCCCCCGCTGATTGGGTGGATGGCGGTGACTGACAGGGCACCGGTTATCGCTGCAAGGAAACTTACTGCCCCTTGACAGCCACTTGAACCTCAGCTGGTGAGAGTCCACACAGCCAGAGCCGATCGGATCCCTGGAGAGGAGCAGGGATAAAAAGGGAAAGATGAAATAAGAGTCGGAGAGTGGGCAAATCTAGTTTTAGGAAAGGGTAGACGCTGGCTGCTGTCAGTTTGCAAATCAGCGGCCCGCCTTGCAAGCAGGACAAAGCCCTTTCTCGGAAAACCCAGTTATAGTTCAGGGCCCTGAAGGCCGCCCTGGGTTTTCGGCTCAGCTCTCTGCAGGCCGTCGCTGCGCCATCCCTTCAGCTGCCTCCCATCACCGGGCCCTGCTAGCTAGCAGTGGATGAGCTCGTCAGTCCCTGGGGCGGGCAGCGCCCACTGCCTCCCTGAGAGCTGCTGCCTCTGAGCACTTTTGCACTCAGGCATTCCTCCATCACCCTCAGAAGGCAGAGCACCTGACAAGCCATCTGTCCAGCCAGCCTGCTGCCTACCCAGGGGCTCTCCTCTGAGGCTGGGTGGCCCAGCCTTTTCCCAGCCAACCTGGCTGGAAGCCAGGATTCAGATTCAGTGCAGCTCCAGGGCAGAGACAGGACTCAGGCTCAGGGCAGCTCCAGGGCAGAGACAGGACTCAGGCTCAGGGCAGCTCCAGGGTAGAGACAGGTCTTCAGGCTCAGTGCAGCTCCAGGGCAGAGACAGGACTCAGGCTCAGGGCAGCTCCAGGGCAGAGACAGGACTCAGGCTCAGGGCAGCTACCTGGCCAGCGGGAAGCTGCCCGATGCCTTTTGGTTTTTTTAGGCACAGCATCCAGCTTCCCCAGCTTCTGAGCCTGGTTTGGATGGTGCCGTTTGAAATCTCTTTCCCCTGGTTGGCCAGAAAAGGGGAGGAGATTTTTATTTGAAGTCATTGTAACTCAAATTTTAAAAATCTCTAGCAAGTTGGATTGTGGTATGTTCCTCGTAGGGCCTTGACCATCTTGTTCACCTTAGATTACCTTTTGGTGAACACGGACACCGTGGTCACTGCTTCGGGTTCCAGCTCTGCATATGTGGGGCGGTCTGGTTTGAAGATGATCCACGGCCCTGCAGCTGGGTTCAAACCCTGGCTCTGTGGCTGACCACAGCTCCTTGGGCATGGCATTTGGCCTTTTGGGGCTCAGCTGCTTCATCTGGAAATTGATGCCTGTGAAATCAGAAAGCAAAACCTGGCTCGTGAAAAATGCTCCCCAAAGGAAGCTCTTCCAGGGTAGGAAATGATGTAGGAGAGAGGCCACTTGCGGGAGCCCACCCTTGGGATGGGAGAAAGATGGGGCATCGTGCTCAAGTCCCTTAATTACGCCATCACTCCATTTTCAGTAAGCGAGAACTGCTTGTTTGCTTGTTGTTTAAAGACATATTGTGACCAACAAACATGGGAAACCAAACAACTTCATTGTGAGGCAATCACAAGGTTGTTAGATAGAGAAACAGTGTAATAGAATAAATACTTCATTTTCCTGGAGTGTTCACATTTCAAGGTAGTATCATGTTTTAAAAACTAGTGTGTTCATTAAAAAAGAAAAGTTGGAAAGAGATTACCTTTTCCTTCTACTCCCTCCCACTTCATCCCCTCTGACTTAACATATAGGCTTGTGTTTCTGTTTGTAATAAAGGGACTAAATGAACCTGGGTTTTCAGTATAAATGAATATAGTACAGCATACTTGGATATTTTGGATTAGTAAAATTCTTCAAGGTTATTGCCATCTTTGAAAAAGGCCTTAAAATTTCCTGCAAAAGTATTTAATCATGAAAAATATTTTCTCTTTGTCAGATTTATGGTTGAAAGAATTCCTTCCTCCCTCCCTCCCTTTTTCCCTCCCCTTTCCCTTCCCTCCCTTCCTTTCTTCCTTCCTCTCTATCTCTCTTTTCTTTCTTCCCCCTCCCTCTCCCTTCTTCTCTTCCTCTCTTCTCTTCTTTCCTCCCTCTCTCGCTTTACCCCTCCATCCCCTCCCTCCCTCCCTCCTTCCTTTCCTTTTGGGGCTCTTATGGTTATTGGAGAAACACTCCCCACACTAACTGTCCTGGGTCAGGGAGGAGGTGGGATGATGGGAGTCACTGCCCCTGAGTGGGGATCGCTGGTCTTAGTGGACCTATGATTTGAGCACCAACAGACACAGTGTGGCAGCTGAATTCTGCTTCCCATTGTCTTGGCTGACACCAGAGACGCAGCCTTGGGGCCTCTGTGGGGTTCACCCAGGGTGATGCTAAGGTCAGGAGGGAAGGTGCTAGGCTCGTATTCCTCTCTATCTCATTTTGGAGGGAGGTGGACAAAGGAGTGAGGAATGGGGCACATGCAAAGGCCTTGGCTCTCAGAAAACCCTGATGGAGTTCCTCCTGGAGGAAGGAGGTGAGAGGTGGAAGGAGTGGTCTGGGGGCCGAGCAGCCGGTAGCTAAAAGCAGCTCTGCCCTGTGTCCCCTGTGGCTTCTGGGGAGCAGGCTTCTCAGAGGGAGGAAGCAGTGGTCAGATGTGCTGAGTTGGGCGAGGTGGGAACTGCCACCCAGTCCCGTGGAAATCCCCTGGGGACGCGCAACTCAGGACTACTCTCTGCTAACTTGCTTCTGGTCCCAGGCCTTATTCTTATTTTCATTTCTTCTTTTTTATGGAGGTATAATTTATATTCAGTGAGATGCAGAAACCTTCAGTGGACAATTAATGAAATTTTACATATGTGCATACCTGGGTAGCCAGCACCCAGATAAAAATTTGGAACATTCCCTAGACCCAAGAAGGCTCCCTCATATCCTCTCCCAATGAAACCCCCCCAAAAGTCACCTCCATTCTAACCTTTATCACTGTGGATTAATTTGCCTGTCTTTGAACTTCTAATAAATGGAGGCAGATGGTATCTGTTCTTCTGGGTCTGCCTCTCCGTTCAGCCTTACGTCTGGGAGAGCCAGCCAGCGTGTTGCTGATAGCCACACTTCCTTCTTGCTCATCGCCATGTAATACTCCGCTGTAGGAACAGACTGTAATTGACGTTTCATTCTCTAGTTGTTTCCAGTTTGGAGCTCTCATGAACAGAGCAGCTGTGAACATTCTGGCACCCGTCTTCTGGGGCACAGGCCCTCTCATTTCTGTATCCCTCACCCCCCCACACACACGCTCCAGGCCAGGCTGGAGGGCATGGGAGTCTGAGGACAGAGAGGGGAGAGACGGACAGGCCACCCCAGAAGCCACATTTAAAAGATGCAAAAGCCCCTTTTGCAACGGTGCTTCCCCTTTGGAAGTGGTCACTTGATTTCTTGCCGAAACTGTGCAGGAGAGATTTTCTGACTCTTGGGACGAGCTCCCCAGTCCTGCTCCACCTATGGTGCTTGTTGAAGTCTGGAATATCTAATAGATCTCAGAGACGATCTAGTCCCATCTTCCCATTTTACAGATGGGGAAATGGATACCCAAAGAGGGGAAGTGACTTGCCCAAAGCCACAGAGCTCGTAAATGACACAAGGAATCCTGGCCTCTAGTAGTTCTGTCTGCACAATTGGAAGGAGGAATTATACTCATTGGTCTTCCCTGGTGTAATTGAGCTAAATCAGAGCTGAACCAAAGTCCAGGGTTTTCTAGTAATCATTCTGCAGTGATTTTTGGATGCCAGATTTTAGATTTACTCTATTTGGCATTCAATACACCTTATTGAGCCCCTACAACGTGCCAGGCACTGTTTTAGGCTCTGAAAATACACCAGGAAATAAAATAGACTAAAATTCCTGTCCTCGTCTAAATTACATTCTCTTGGGGACAGTGGGGAGATAGGCCAATAAACACATGACTGAGTAAAATAAGGCCAGTCGGATGAGTGCAAGTGCTACAGGGTAAATAAAGCTGGAAGAAAGATGGGATGTGCTGGGGGCTGGGAAGTGTGGGGTGGACTTTTTTTGTTGTTGTTTCTTTTTTTTTTTAATTTATTCTTTTTTGTTTTTTTGTTTGTTTTTTGGGTGGGCTTTTGAACAGGGTGATCAAGGAAGTTCTCCCCCAAAGGTGGCATTCAGAGGCCCTGGAGGAGGTAAGGGGTCAGCCATGGGGTAGGTTGAGAGCTGGGTGTCAGGGAGGGCTTTCCAGGCAGGGAGTCAGCAAGTACAAAGGCCCTGAGGAGGAATCTGCCTGGAGTGTCTTGGGGAACATTGAGGATGACTGTTGGCCCAGCTGGACCAAGGTGACCAAGTTGGAGGGTGGTAGGAGAGGCGGTCAGAAAGGTTAGGGGTACATGGGGGTTTGTCAGGTTGTGTAGACCACTGTAAGAACTTTGGGGGAGGCTTCAGAGGGTTTGGGGGACCAGAGGAGTAACAAGTCCTGACTTCGGTTTCTAATGACTCCTCTGGCTGCTGTGTAGAGTAGACAGAGACAAGGACAGAAGCAAAGACAGAATTTCCGAGGCTGAGATAACAATCCAGAGACAGATGACAGGGCTTGGACCAGGTGGAGACTGAAGAGGGAGGTACGTTTGGTAATATTTTTTTAAAAATAAAAACTGTATTGAAATATGTTCATTCATACATGAACATACATAGACAAGTGTACAGTAAAAGTTGTGAGCTTACAAAACAAGCTTGCATAAATATACAGGGCTCCCATACATTGCCCCCACCACCACCTTGCATTGTTGTGAAACATTTCTTACAAACTGTGCAAGCACATCGTCAAAATATTACTACTAACTAATCTTACATTTGGTGTATTTTTCCCTCAACCCACCCAATTGTTAACATCCTGTTCATGAGAGAACGCTCTCATATTTGTCCTTTTAACTATAGTCCATCTTCCACCACTGGATTCTCTGTGTTATACAGCCTCATGTTTTGTTCAATCCATTCAAAGTGTACACTCAGTGGCTCTCATTTTCATCACAGAGTTGTGTTGTCATCACTCCAGTCAATTTTAGAATGTTTTCATTACTCTACAAGGAAAAATTCCATACCCCCTTAGAGTTATGTCTTAGAATTGATATATCTTCTTTGCTATTGGGGCAAAAATATTATAATATTACTGTTAATTATCATCCATAAGTTCCATTACTTGTAATTTCCCCGTGTATCACCATATTCTTTTTTTTTTTTTTTTAAAGATTTTATTTATTTATTCATTTATCCCCCCCTTGCAGCATGTGCTCGCTGGGTCAGCTAACCACGCCGTGCGGGCGGGCTTGTCTTCACCAGGAGGCCCCGGGAACCAAACCCGGGGCCTCCCATATGGTAAACGGGAGCCCTACTGATTGAGCCACAGCCGCTTCCCTCACCATATTCTTAACAGTTTGTAAAAGAACATTCTTATATTTGTACTAACACCAACGAAATCACTGTTATATATACCCTAGATTATTTGCTAGTTTCCTTTCCATTGAAATTTATGTCCACAGACTAGCTCTTTTAGCCACAATATCATTTTTACATCAGCAGTGTTTGTTATACTCCCTATGATGTGTTACCATCAACTCTATTCATCTCCACACTTCTACAATAAAGTGTATTAAAAATTCTCACACATTGAGCATCAGCTCCCCTTCTCAACCCACATTCTATTTCCTAGTAACCTACACTCTAGAGCTTATCTCCTTGAGTTTATTCATTGTATTTAGCTCATATTAGTGAGAACATACAATATTTGTCCTTTTGTGTCTGGCTTATTTCACTCAGCATAATGTCCTCAAGGTGCATCCATGTTGTCATATGCACTCTGATTTCATTTCTTCTTAGAGCTGAATAGTATTCCATTGTGTGTACAGACCACATACTGTTTATGCATTTCATCATTTGATGAACACTTGGGCTGGTTCCATATTTTAGCAATTGTGAATAATGCTGCTATGAACATCGGAGTGCAAATGTCAGTTCACGTCCTTGCTTTCTCTTCTTCTGAATATATTCCTAGTAATGGGATTGCTGGATCGTACAGCAGTTCTATTTTCAGCTTCTTGAGGTACTGCCAAACTGTCTTCCACAGAGGCTGCACCATTCTACATTGCCACCAACAGTGAAGGAGAGTTCCTATTTCTCCACATCCTCTCCAGCACTTGTAATTTTCTGGGGGTTTTTTTGGTTTGTTTTTGGATGATAGCCAATCTATAAGGTGGGAAAGGGTATCGCATTGTAGTTTTCATCAGCATTTCCCTATTATATAGTGATGTTGACCATTTTTTTTCATGTGCTTTTTGGCCATTTGTATTTACTTTTTGGAGAAATGTCTGTTCAAGTCTTTTGCCCATTTTTCAAGTGGGTCACTTGTCTTTTTATCGTTGAGTTGTATGATCTCTTTATATCATGTGGATATCAAGTCCTTGTTGGATCTGTGGTTTCCAAATATTTTCTCCCATTGAACAGGCTGCCATTCTACTTTCTTGGCAAAGTTTTTAGAAGAGCAAAAGTGTTTAATTTTTAGGAGGCCCCATTTATCTATTTTTTCTTTTGTTGCTGGTGCTTTGGGTATAAGGTTTAAGAAACTATCGCCTACCACAAAATTTTGAAGATGTTTCCCTACATTTACTTCTAGGAGTTTTATGGTTCTACCTTTTATATTTGGGTCCTTGATCCATTTTGAGTTAATTTTTGTATAAGGTGTGAGATAAGGGTCTTTTCTTTCGTTTGGCTATGGATATCCAGTTCTCCAAGCACCCTTTGTTGAAAAGTGCCTTGTCAAAAATCACTTAAGTGTAGACGTGAGGGTCTGTTTCTGAGTTCTCGATTTGGTTCCATTGGTCAGTATGTCTATCTTTGTGCCAGTACCATGCTGTTTTTACCATGTAGCTAAGTAATATGCTTTAAAGTCAGGAAGTAAGAGTCCTCCAACTTCATTTTTGGCTATTCAGGGCTCCTTACCCTTCCAAATAAATTTCATAATTGGCTTTTCCATTTCTGCAGAAGAGGCTGTTGGGATTTTGATTGGGATTGTGTTGAATCTGTAAATCTGTTTGGGTAGAATTGGCATCTTAACTATATTTACTATTCCAATCTGTGAACACAGAATGTCCTTCCATTTATTTAGGTCTTTTTCTGTTTCTTTTAGCAATGTTTTGTAGTTTTCTGAATACAAGTCCTTTATGTCCTGGTTAAGTTTTTTCCTAAATATTTGATTCTTTTAGACGCTATTATAAATGGAATTTTTTCCTGACCTCCTCTTCAGATTGCTCATCAGTAGTGTATAGAAACGTTACTGATTTTTGCATATTAATCTTGTATCCTGTCACTTTGCTGAGCTCATCTATTAGTTCTAATAGCTTTTTTGTGGTTTTTCTGGGACTTTCTAGAGATAGGATCATATCATTTGCGAATAGCGAAAGTTTTACTTTTTCCTTCCTATTTGGGTGCCTTTTATTTCTTTATCTAGCCTAATTGCTCTAGCTAGAACTTCTAGCACAATATTGAATAACAGTGGTGACAGTGGGCATCCTTGTCTTATTCTCTATCTCAGCGGGAAAGCTTTCAGTCTTTCTCTGTTGAGTACAACGCTAGCTGTGGGTTTTTCATATATGCACTTTGCCATATTTAGAAAGCTTCCTACTGTTCCTATCTTTTGGAGTGTTTTTTTACCAAGAAAGGATGCTGTATTTTGTCAAATACCTTTTCTGTATCATTCGAGAGGATCATGTGATTTCTCTTCTACAGTTTATTAATGTGATTTATTACACTAATTGATTTTCTTGTGTTGAACTACCTTTGCATACCTGAGATAAAACCCACTTGACCGTGGCATATAATTCTTTTAATGTGCTTTTAGATTTGGTCTGCAAGTATTTTGTTGAGGATTTTTGCTAGAGATAGTGGTCTGTAATTTTTTTTCTTCATAGTATCTTTACCTGGTTTTGGTATTAGGGTGATGTTGGTTTAACAGAATGAGTTTGGTGGCATTCCTTTCTGTTCAATTTTTTTTTGGAAGAGCTTGAACAAGATTGGTATTAGATTGTCTTTGAATGACTGGTAGAATTCACTTGTGAAGCCCCCTGGTCCTGGGCTTTTCATCTTTGGGATGTTTTTGAAGACTGTTTCAATCTCTTTACTTGTGATTGGTTTGTTGAGATCTTCTATTTCTTCTGGGACCAGTGTAGGTTGTTTGTGTGTTTCTAGGAATTTGTCCATTTTGTCTATGTTACCTAGTTTGTTGTGTACAGTTAGTTGTTCATAGTATCCTCTTATGATCTCTCTTATTTTTGCGGAATCAGTGGTAATGTCTCCCTTCTCATTTCTGATTTTATTTATTTGCCTCTTCTCTCTTTTTTTCTTTGTCAGTTTAGTTAAGAGTTTGTCAATCTTGTTGATCTTCTCGAAGAACCAACTTTTGGTTTTGTTGAATGTCGCTATAGTTTTGTTCTCAATTTCATTTATTTCTGCTCTGATGCTTATTATTTTTTTCCTTCAGCTTGGTTTGGGATTAGTTTGCTGTTCTTTTTCTAGTCCACTTTCTAGTTCTAGTGTGCAGTTAGATCTTCAATTTTAGCTCTTTCTTCTTTTCTAACGTAAGCATCGAGGGCTATAAATTTCCCTCTCAGCACTGCCTTTGCTCTATCCCATAGGTTTTGATAGGCTGTGCTCTTGTTTTCACTCATCTCAAGATATTTACTTGTTTTTTTGCAATTTCTTCTTTGACCCACTGATTATTTAAGAGTGTATTATTTAATCTCCATATATCTGTGAGTTTTCCCTTTTTCTGTCTGTTATTGATTTCTAGTTTCATTCCATTATGATCAGAGAAAATGTTTTGCATAATTTCAATCTTTTTACATTTATTGAGACCTGTCTTATGACCCAACATACACTTGGATTCTTTTTTATTATTAGTAAGCCATTTTACTGAGATATATTCACATACTGTACAACCTATCCAAAGTGTATTATCGATGGCTTCTAGTATAATCACAATGTACATACATTCATCACCACGAATAATTTTAGAACAATTTCATTACTCCAAAAAGAAAAATTCTTCCTCATCCATTCCTTTACCTGTTCCTCCACCTTCTCTTTTCTCTGGGAGGGGTGGCTTGATAAACATCTCCTGGAAGAATCTGCCAGGTACTTGTGGGCCAAGACTACAAATATTCTCAGGCAAGGAAGTCAGGAGAGGAGCATCCCAAGGCAGAGAAGTGGTCACTCAGGCACCAGAAGGCCTTGCCACGCTGCCCAAGCCTTTCAAAATGTTAGTCTCAAGCACCCTGAGTTCCCATTGTATTTTGACAAAGGTCTATAAGCACAGGCATGACCAAACCTATGTATGGTCACTCTCCCCCTCCTCAAATACACTCCAGCCTACTGACCTTCCTTCTTCAGGTTCTTGGACATGCCGAGCCCTTTCCCACCCCAGGGCCTTTGCATTTGCCATTCAGCCTCTCTTTTTGAATGGCCATCTCTTCCTCATCTTTCCATCTTAGTTCAAAACTCGCCTCCTTAGAGGTCTTTGCTGACCTCCCTACCTGAATCAGGTCATCCCAAGTACTCCGTGAATCTTCTTCATAACATGTATCACGATTTGTAATGATTGATTTATTTGCTTACTTATTATGTTTCCCACACACATATTTTAAAGCATTAGAAGGGCAGAAAATCAGTTGGTCTTATTGACTGTTGATTCCCCAAGTACAGAGCACGATACTGGTTCTGCTTCTTGAAACACTGATTGATACACAGGAAATCATGAAGCTGGACTCTGAGGCCAGACTTTTTGTTTTCATCCAGGTCTATCATTTAACTGCTTTGGGACCATGGACAAGGCTTTTTGTCTTTTTGCTGTTTTAATCTCCTGTGTGCTAAAACAAATGCCATGTGATGGATTGGCTTAACAACCAGAAATGGCTCATGGTTTTAGATGCTAGAAGAGTTACATCCTCTTGGGGTCAGCTGGGCTCGGTCTTCTGGCTGGCTCTGGCCAACAATCCTTGGGGTTCCTTGGCTTTTCTGTCAGATGACAATGCACATGGTGGTGGGGTTGGGACCAGAACATGCCTTTTGGGGGAGACATGGTTCAATCACCAACAGTTGATTCATCTATAAAATGGGACTAGTACCTACTTCATAGTCGTGAATATTAAATGAATTAATAAGTACAAAACCATTAGAATTCCATTTATTTGCAATGTCCAGAATGGATAAATGCAGACTGGAGGTTGACAGGGGCTGAGGGAAAGGGGGAATGGGGAGAAACTGCTTAATGGGAATGGGGCTTGACTTTGAAGTGGTGAAAATGTTTTGGCACTAGATAGAGATGGTGGTTGCAAAGATTGTGAATGGACTAAAGACCACTGGATTGTTCACTTTAAAAAGGTTAATTTTACGTTATGTGGATTTCACCTCAATAATTAAAAAAAGAAAAGAAACGCCATTATAATAGTTCCTGGCACATGGGAAACACTGCGTAAGCGTCAGCTGCATCTTTTGTTACCTAGAGCATAATAGTGTGCAACAACTCTTCTAAGTCATGGCTGGTTAATGAATGAATGAGAAGGGCCAGCTTCCTTCACAGGGTTGCTCCAGAGTTCGAGTCGTGGTGAGGATAATCTGGAGTTTTTAAGGAATGATTATGGCCCTACCTCGGACCAATTGAATAGGAACCTCTGAGGGTGGAGCCCGACCATCAGGGTTAAAAGAAAACCCCACAAAACTCCCCAGGAGTTTCTAAGGCACCTATCCTCCAGGACTAAGAGCCACGGGGCAGATCAGTGTGTCTGGGTGGGGAGGGGCACCTGTGCTTTTAGCAGCCACCCAGGTGATTCCTTTGCTCCCTGTGGCTTGAGGACCCCTGAATTAAGGGCCCTGCTTCCCACCACAGCTTGACAGATCAGGATGCTCCCTGTGAGAGGTGACCTGCCCCCGGGGCACCTGCTGGCCACCCCAAACATCCCAGCCCTTCTTCCCCACCCCCCCTGTGACCCTTCTGCAGTGGGGACTTAATCCCAAATCTCTTTCCTGAGTCTATAAATCTTTAAAATTGCTCTGGCCGTCTTGGAAGGACCCCAGTTTAATTACTTGATATTCTCATTTTCTTGTAAAATTAGCAGTGTCTTTCTTTCCTGGAAGGTTTTAATTTAGGCCTTGCTCCTGGCCTTGGCTTGAGAATTATTTCTCCCCTTCCAGGTATGGAGTTCTACAGACAAATGGAGCTTCTTCAACGGCAGGCTGCCTCGGGGGAAAAAGTTATTCTGGCTGCTGCTCATTGAATGTCCCTGATTGGAATATTCAAGAAAGCTTTATGGGAGCAGGCCGGTCCACACTAACAAACCAGTTACATTCCGAAGGCTCCTTTATAGGCTTTTGACGTGGAATCAAAATATATATTCTTATAGCAACAATGTCACGAAACTCGAGGTGGCCCTCAGTATGCATCTGACACACATGGATTATTGTAGAAAGCACCGTAGCAATATGATCAATTTTTCACAAGGTTTTAGATGGGAAGAAATAAAAGCTGATTCCAGAGTTAATAGAATTTTTGTTGCTAGAAAAATATTTACATCTCCCTCTTAATCTGTATATTGGGCAAATAGTACATTTATCTTTTTCGTTCCCATCTTCTGTCTTGCAAATCGATTTCTCTTTCCTGAACCAAATGATATTAGTGCAGCAAATGCGCGAAGTGCGACAGGGACATTTGTCAGCCGCAGCGACAGTCCCAAAAAATGACGATCGCTCACGGGTTGGCATAATGAAGGCTGATCCACAGCCCAGCTGAGCCCTGGGGTGCAGCTGGGGCTCGTCATTTCCGTCCAGCTCAGCAGCCCCACATGCTGTGTGGCCTAAACGTTAATTACTGGGGTCACCGCTTCCCAAGAGGGGCTGCGGGGACATCGGGGGTTGGCCTCTGAAAGTGGCCACCTCTGGGGCCGAGGCAGGGGACCCATCCCGCCCGAGCCCCCGGCCTCCCTGGCAAATGCAGTCCAGCTGCGCCAGCCCGAGTGCCTGCGAGGCCCAGACGCTTTAATATCTGGATGAGAAGCTGAGACCCAGTGAACGCTATGGCTACACAGCAGATCAGAGGCAGTGCTGGGACTTGAACCCGTGGCCTCTGGAGGCCAGTCCAGGCCCTTTCCGCTCTTCCCTGACAGCCCTCTACACTTTCCTGAAACTCCGATTAAAGAGAGCAGATATTCTGTCGTTGTGAGCACGCGAATAAGCTGGCTCGAGCACAGCCCTCCCTAAGACCCCAGAAGGCCTGGTCCCCCCTCCTTTGTGTCCTTTTCTGTGTCCTGGGTGCCCCACGAGGATGCCCAGCAGACTTCCATGCCTTTATTAGTTACTCAAGTAAACTGCAAGCCGCCTGGGGGCAGGGGCTGAGTCCCATTGGTCTTTGTGTCGCCAGCGGTAAGCTCAGGGACCCGCCCAGAGGAGACACTGGGTAAGTGTTTGATGAATGAATACGTGGCATTCACAACAGGAGTTTATTCCACACCGTACTATTCCCCACCAGCCCCAGCCCAGCCGAGCCACTTCCCATCTTGAGCTCCAGCACGCGGGTGCAGAGAGCGAAACTGGCTGTGGCGTAAACTAGGCAAGTGGTATTTCAAGGGCTTCGCTGCTCACGATGCCCCCGGAACTGCCTCATCCATCTCTGACAACCCACAGAGAGAAAACGGAGACTCTCCTGCACCCGTGTCCACACTGAGGGTGGGTCACGCATCTGGGCCACAGCTGCCCAGTCCTAAGAGGTGGGACGGGACCTTGAAGGCAGCTGCCTGGGCGCTGAATCCCCTCTGCTTTGGGCTGTGCTCCTGCTCGGGGCCGGGCTGGATAGTCGTGGCCCATCTAGAAATGCGGGAGGGGTGCCTCAGAGCCCTCTGGGGTTCCACAGAGCATAGTTTGACCACCACTGCTTTGGGACCTTCTCTAAGCAATCTTGTAGAGCCGCTTTCTCTGCTTTTCCACCAGGCCAAGATTTAAAAGCCTGGGGTCCCCATCTCAGCTCCAGGGTTGGCTCCGACCCCAGCAAGCTGGATGACCTTGGGCAAGCCGTGCCTCCTCCCTGGGCCTCGATATCCTCATCTGATGCATGGGCTTATCAGGCAGGAGCAGAGCAGGGGCAGAGACCACCATGCTCCTTCCCTGGGCCGCCTTCTCTCTGTCTGCAGCCTGGCCTGGTGGCTGCTCTCCTCGGCAGCTGTGCCCTGAGCTTCCAAACCCACGCCCGCGGCCCCAGCACGGCAGGTGCAGAGCTGGACCCTCAAATCTTGCAGAAGATTCCAAGGCAGGAAGCATCTTCTCACCAGCTGAAGTGGCAAGAGGGTGCTGGGACCAGCACTGGGCTTCCCGAATGGGATGGGCAGGGACTGGGGCTTCTGCTTTTCTCCTGGACTCAAAGGACACAAAAGCTGCTGGATACCTGGGGTCTTAGCTGGGTGCCTCTGGCTCAGGGCTTTCTCAGGCTGCAAGCAAGGCAGTGGCCAGGCTTGCAGTCATCTCAGGGCTCGACTGGGGAAGGATCTGTTCCCAAGCAACCTGACGTGGGTGTTGGTAGGATTCTGCTCCTCGGTTCTGTGCCATATGGGCCCGTCCACAGCACAGCTCACAACATGGAGTGGCTTCATCAGAGCAAGTGAGAAGAGCCAAAAATAGCATGTGAGCAAGACGGAGGTTACAGTGTTATAACCTAACCCCAGGAGTGGCTTCCTGTCATTCCCCTCACCTCCCCGAGATGGCTCCCATGTCTGTTTGCTTGTTGCTTTTGCTTTTTTGCTCGTTTTTTCTTTAGGAGGCACCAGGAACCGAACCTGGGACTTCCCGTGTGGGAGGTGGGCACTCACTTGTTTGAGATGCATCTGCTCTCCCCATCATTTTTGCTATCTTCTAGTCTTAGAAGCAAGTCACTGGGTCCCGCCTATACTCAAGGGGCAGGGATTCTACGAGGGCATGAACACAGGAGGCAGGGTCCTTGGGAGCCATTTTAGGTGCTGCCTGGCCTGCCTAGGGTACCCCAATTTGAGGTCACGGGCACTAGAGAGAACATAGGCTTGGAATCAGGCAGCGCCAAGTTTGATGCCAGCTTTCCCCCTCCCCCAGCTGTGGTCCTGCACACGTTTCTCAGCTCCACTGAGCCTTGCCTGTAGAACAGAGGTCATTTCACCCGCCCTGTCGGGGCTGGGGTGAGGCTCAATGTCATTGACCTGGATTAGCCGCCTTGCCCAGTGTATTAGCTTCTTATTGTTGCTATAACAAATAACACAAACCTGGGGGCTTAAACAACACAAACTTATTATTTTGTAGTTTTTAGGTCAGAAATCTGAAATGGGTGTCACTGGGCTGAAATCAAGGTGTCTGCAGGGCTGCTTCTTTCTGGAGGCTCTGGGGGAGAAAGTGTTTCCTCGCCTTTTCCAGCTTCTAGAGGCCGCCTGCATTCCGTGGCTCATGGCCTCTTCCTCCATCTTCGAAGCAGGCAAGAGCAAGTCAAGCCCTTCTCATATTGCATCAGTCAGACCTTTCTCCATAGTCACTTCCTCCTCTGACTCTCCTGCCTCGTCTTCCACTTTTAAGGACCCCTGTGATTCCATTGGCCCCCCTGGATAATCCAAGATAATCCCCATCTCTTTAGGTCAGCTCATTAGCAGCCTTAATTCCACCTGCAAATTTTATGCCTCTTTGCCATATAACATATTCTCAGGTGCTGGGGACTGGGACGTTGACATCTTGGTGGGGGTGGTGGTGGCAGGTACTTATTCTGCTGACCACCCAGTCCTTCCACTCATCTGGCTTAGCATGCCTTGCAGGTCCACCCCCTTCCCCCCATTGTCCTGCGGTGTCCTGGTACCCTGAGGGAGCAGCCCGCTCCAGCATCCCCAGGTCCCAGGAGGAAGGCTCATTTATTTTGTAGGAGGAGGCAGGTGGCTGCACAAGGTGAAGTCTATGACCATTCTTCGGATTCCCCAACTGTGTGTCCACCTCCCTCAGGGCTGCCCGCATGCCCTACAGGTTGTTTTTATAGCCCTCTCTGCCTGGGAACAATGGCCCATAAAAACACCTTGCTGCTTTCTGGCTGGCTCCACCTGCCTGGACCCCTCAGAGGAGAGGAAACAGCAGGAGGCTCATTTTGCGTAAACAGAGGCTCTGGGAGCCTGGTGGTTTGGCATCAGCCCAGATTTTTCCTGCTAGGAGGACAGTCACCCTCGCCCACTGTGCCTGGCTGGGGATTCGGGCCTCCTGGCTGGAAGGGAATCCGGGGGGGGGGGCGGCTAGCAGGGATTCCAATTTGCCCCGAGGCGAACTTCCAAATATTGCGAGCTCCCTCCGAAGATGCATTTCTTACTTTCTATGGGGAAACAAAAACAAAAGACATTTCTCCACCCAGAGCCACCTTTCTGGCTGCAGAGAGGAGCAGATGGCAAAGGGTCTGCCCATGTGAAACTCTGCCTCTCTTGCGCCTGGATTTCTATGGGCAGTGACCATGCGGTCTCGTCTGGTCTCAGCTGGAAGCTTTGCTCCTTCCTGGGTGGAGCTGGGCTGGCGAGGGATGTATGGTCTCCCCATCTCGTGGTGAGTAGTGGGACTGCAGGCTGGGGCTGTCCGCACTCGTTCAACCCAGGGCGGGGGGCCCAGGCTCTGGCTGTGCTGCAGAATCACCAAAGGAGGTTTGAAAAGCTGCATAAGCTTGCACCCCAACCCAAGCCTGCTGCATCAGAGACGCTGGCGACGAGGCCTGGAAATCTGCATTTTAGCTTTAGAATGTAGATCCCCGGGCCCCGCCTCCAAACTCCAAATTACTAAATTTGGGGTGGAATCTGGGAATCTGAATTTTTAGCAAGGTTCTGTTGACGGAGAGGGTTCTTGTTCGATCGCAGGACAGAATTCAAGCACCAAACTAGACAACAAGATGGATTATTGAACCGTGTTAAAGGAAGGAAAAAGGGAGCAAGCGGGTGGGGCATGTGCTGAGCAGCATAAGAGAGCTACCCCAAGGGGTTATTCGTGGGCATTTTATATAAGTCCTTGGGCAATGGGTGGGTTACTAGATAAGTTGAGCCGTTGTTTGCATAAGCTTAGGCTTCTGTCTCTTGCAAGCAGGAGTCTTTCTCCAAAAATGTAACCTGTTGCCGACTGCTGGTCTTTCTGCAGGTAGGGGTCTCTGACTGTCCACCTCATTTTTTATTCTGTAGGAGGATAAATCCACTTGCCTCAGATTTCTAGATAAATTACTCTCCACCTGCCTCAGGCCTCTAGATACCTGCTCCAGCTTTCTAAATATGTGTCTACCTGCCCCAGGTTTCTAAAAACTTGGTTCTCCACAAGCCCCAGATTCTCTACTCTCCTACCTCAGTTCCTCCAGTGACTCTCATGGGAAGCCTGCCTTGAACACCACTGACTCAGCTGCCCACAAGATAAATGAGTCAACGGTGTCATGTGGATTTTTAAGAACTCTGACGCTGTGTTTGGTTGTATTACTAGAAGCACAGCATCCAGTTTAAGGGAGGATATAACATAGTGGCTGAAAGCATCTGGGTTTGAATCCTACTTTATCTACTACCAGTAGTGTGACCTTGTGCAAATGTCTTAACTCCTTCCAGGCCCAGTTTCCACATCTGCAACGCAGAGCTAAGAGTACCCGTCCCACAGGGCTGTGACAAGGACTGAATGAGATCGTGTGTGGAAATCGCTTAGCACAGGACCTGGCCTTAGGAAGCAGGTGCTGTGAAAATAGTCCCACTGCTAAGATCTGTTGGGAGCAGTGTGTCTCATTTCATTGGCATACTTATACAGGGTCTTGACAAACCAGAGTGCCAGAGGAGGAGAGGCAGAGGGCAGCAGAGAGGAGGCCACGAAGAAGAGCCGAGGGATCTGAAGAGGATTGAAAGGGTCTGTAACTGGGGGAGGGAGGTATGTGCCCTGCTTTAAAAATACCAGCAGCTCAGGCTCTAGTGTGGAAGAGGGAACAGGCACAGGCAGGTAGAGTGGCAGGCAGTCCATGTGAGCAGACACTTTGGAGCCAGTGGAGCTAAGCAGGGAGCAGGTCAACTCCCAGGTGGTCTCGCTGACAGGGAAGCTTCAGGAGATGCCAAATGAGGAGCCTTTGGGGATGCCACAGAGCAGTGCAAACTGAGACACAGATGAGAACCTTCTATAGTAGCTATTTATGTGTTTTGAGTGTTAGGAAAACTAGAAGCCACATCCCGGGCCTGTGGCTTCACAGATAATTATAAGGATGAGGCTGAAGTAGGTAACAATGTCAGGCCTCAGCCAAATGAAGGAAAGCATTCATTTCATAAACGTGGAGCTGGTTTGTGGGCATGGCAGGAATGGCCCAGGTGGCTTGGGGAACCCGAACCCAGCCTCCGTGGAACGTTCTGCTTGATCTCAGGGATGCTGCAGAGATGGCTTTCCCTCTAATGTGGACTGCACCCCATCTTGTGCAACCAAGAGGGTGCCTTTGCAAAAGGGGGAAGCACCTTTAGCAAGCAGTCTGAAGCCACTGACAGGCTCCATGCTGGAGTTCCCTGTGTTAAGTGGCAATGGAACCATGGCCTCATGTTGTTCCAGAGAGTGAAGGAGCAAATGGACCTGCCTTTGGCCTCTTGCCCACTTAAGGTGCAGCTCCTGCACCCTTTTCCTCTTGCCTTGTTTCTTTTCTTTTCATGTCTCCGTTCATGCTCCATCTTTTTGGGTTCATTATTTGAGGCCAGAGATTTGGTTTTGTTCACAGCTCTACCTGGAAGGTGCATGGCACAAGGTGCACACCCAGCAAGTAATTGTTGAATGGATGATGGATGGATGGATGGATGGATGGATGGATGGGTGGATGGATGGGTGAGTGGGTGGGTGGATGGATGGATGGATGGGTGGGTGGGTGGATGGGTGGGTGGGTGGGTGCATGGGTGGGTGAGTGGGTGGGTGGATGGCTGGGTGGGTGAATGAATGGATGGATGGGTGGGTGGATGGATGGATGAATGGGTGGGTGGATAGATGGATGGGTGGGTGGATGGGCAGGTGGGTGGATGTATGTATGGGTGGGTGGGTGGATGGATGGATGGGTGGGTGGATGGGCGGGTGGGTGGATGGATGGATGGGTGGGTGGGTGGATGTGTGGGTGGATGGATAGGTGGGTGGGTAGATGTGTGGGTGGGTAGATGTGTGGGTGGATGGATAGGTGGGTGGGTGGATTGGTGGATGGATGGATGGATGGATGGGTGGGTGGGTGGGTGGGTTGGTGGGTGGATGGATGGATGGATGGATGGGTGAACAAAGTGACTTTGGTAAGACTTGCTCCAATTGTTTCTGGGGTGGGTGTTGTGAGCCCACCTATGTCTGAGAGTCGACTGGAGGAGTGGCTGTACCCTGTGTTCTAGAGCCCAGCACAGTCCGGGGTTCATTGGCTCCATCCCCTCGGTGCTGGGCTGACTCTGAGGTATGATCAAACCAGAATGGCCCCATCGGGGACCCAAAAGGGGGGCAACATTCCTTGGGGTGTCCAGGCAACACTGAGACTCAGGACGACAACCTCCCCACAAAAGCAGTCTGACCTCTGACTCTGCAACATCTCTGAGGAAAGGCCCTGGGTTATCTCTGAGAAGATTGGGTAAGTTAAAAAAAACAAAACAAAAAAACCTTAAGATTGCTCTGCCCTTCCAAGTTGTTCTGTTTTAATGCAAGTAGAGTCTCAAAATGCAGAGGAGGTGTGTGTGCAAACACGTGCTTGTGTGTGTGCATGGGCCTGCACGTGTTTGGTATTTGGGGGCCCCTTGGGGCTGAGCCCAGTGGACTTCTATGGTCACGCGAAGGGAACCCAGTTCAAGATGGCATAAGGGGGAGGTGAGGGGAGTACATAGAAGGAATTGTGTGTGTGTGTGTGTGGAGGGGGGATTGGGGTGTCATTTAGCTGAACCACAAAAGCCAGGGAGTGGATCCCGCCTCGAGGGAATCAAGGGAGGGAGTCAGTCCTTCCTGGCCCTCCCCCATGCCAGCCTCTGGCTCTGAGCTGGCCCCATTCTCTCAAGCTTCTCCTTGTGGGAGGGGCTTGGTCACCTGCAGCTCTGGGGCACATTCCCCCACTGCCAGCACGTCTTGTCTTGGCTCTCCCTTGTCACTCTCCTGTTATGCCATCATCTTGCTGCGTGGTTTGCAGGGCCTGGTGGCGCACCCGCACATGAGGCCTGGTGGCCCACACGCCTTCTGTATTTTTTTTTTTTTTTATTTTTACTGGGAGGTCCCGGGAACCGAACCTAGATCCCTCCATATGGGAGATGGACGCCCAACCATTTGAGCCACATCTGTCCCCCTGTTATATCTCTTAAGATTGACCAAAGATAACAATCATTTCCCATACAGGATGGGATTAGTTTATCCATAATCAGGCTTGGTTTATCACCAGCATTCTAAATACCAGACCTAGGGAGAAAAACTAGGTCTGGGGACACATGCATGGTTTCTAATATAGCGAATGTTTAGCCTACCCTGATTATCACAAAAATCAGGTCAGCGAGAATATTTGCCTTGGGACACATCTTATAGTTCAAGATTGGAAGGGAAAGTGAGAGTTGACCTTCCACTTGCAACTCTGAACATCTGGGATAAGACTCTGAGTTTCCCTTCTCAGATCTCCTGCGATTCACCGAGGCCAGGGGACTGCAGGGCTGGGGCTGGTCCAGCCAGGATCACGGATATCCCTGGTGGTGGGGGTGGGGTGGAGGTGGTGAAGGCAGTAGGGGCACCAGGATCAGCTCCCCCCCAACTACATGGGGGGAGATGCCTGCAGGTCCCCAGAGCAACCAGAGGAGGGGAAGTGCATGGAGTAGATTTGTCTTCACCCAGGCATTTCCCATGAAATCCAAACTGGGTGAAGAGTGAAGCGTGGGAGTTGGGGGGCGGGGTGGTAGTGGAATTGGGAGGATATTAATTTTTCTTCTTTCTGTAGGTGGGAAATGGAAGGAGCAGACCCCCTCCCCACACCCCTTCCATTTGATCTGCCCATATGTCCAGTTCTGACCACAACCTAGAACTTCAGAGCCAGTTACAGACCTCAGAGAACATCTAGTCAACTCTATGGAGACCCAGAGAGAAAGGAATAGGGCCCTGGCTTATTCCTGTGCCGTGGCAGAGCTGGGGTGAGCGTCCGCCCCTGCTCCCGCCCCCACCCCCACCTTGGTCAGGCTGCCATACCCGGCTGCTGGGAAGCTCCATCTCTAATTTGTTGTGAGGTCCTGAATGAGGTCCTGGATGAGCATCTCAAACTTCCTACTTGTTTTCTCTTGTCTGTTTCTTGTAAAAATATGATGAGGATGATGGGAGTGTGGTGTGAGATTAGCCATTACAAGTACTCATTGAGCTGGATCATTCCAGTGCCTGAATTATTACCTTGTTTTAATTCAGGAGCTCCAGGGCTGTCTTAGTCTTTAAACCTGTAATTTAGGGGGCAATTTTCTACCTGAATGAGGGTAGGGGTGCTGCTTCCAGCAATGCCCTACTTAACCATGGGACTATCTGGCTTCAGGAATTTTTCACTGTAAACTGCAGGGTGTGCTCTGGGCAGCCCCAGGCCAGGGCAGTGGGGGTGGAGGGGGGCAGTGGGTCCAGACTAAGCAGAGAGCAAGTCTGCCAACCCTGAAATCCCAGACCCCACTCACGAGTATAGGGCCCTGGGAAATCTATGGAACTACCCCATGCCTCAGTTTCTCCATATGGCATGTGAGAAAAAGAAGAGTGATGCTTCCCTGAAAGGATGGTGCGAGGATTATTGAGTAAGATACATGTAAATCTGATTCTCAATGTCTGGAAACACTTTTAGTTGCCACAAGTGGGGAGAGGGGATGTTATGGCATTCAATGGGTAGAGGCCAGGGGTGCTGCTAAACATCCTACAAAGCATAGGACAGCGCTCCCCCACCCCCCACCCCAAGAATTATCTGAACCCAAATATCAGTGTTAAGGTTTAGAAACCCTGACTTAAAGGACAGGGTAAGTGTCCAATCAATAGTGACTATTACTAGTCCCGAGAATCCTCAGTTCTGTTTCCAGCACTTTCATGAGCTGCTGGGTGCCTGGCGACGTCCTTTCCATCTCTGGATATCAGGGGCTCCTCTTTCCTGGGGTCTCGCTGCCCTGCCTTTAATGTGGCCAGGAGGCTAACTCTTTCCCACACAGATGCTATCTTTCCTCTCCCTCTGCAAGTGGAGCCAGCCACACCTGGAGTCTTAGAGTGG
>JAKSZT010053883.1:9965488-10007424 GCA_026826555.1 Tolypeutes matacus | reverse complement strand
CCCTGAACTTGTGGGGTCTGGCTCAACTCCTGGTAGTTAGAGTCAGAACTGAATTGAATTGAGTTACTGCAGAATTTGCAGTTGTGAGTTCAAGCTTTTGAATCTTCCTACTGATAAATACCCTTTAAATTAAAAGACCAGTTTTTGAGTTGTGTTTCTCTCACGTGTTACTGGTTATTTAAAAAATTCCACCGGCCCTAGAATCTTTTTCTTTTTTAATCTGTGTTTTTTTAGAGCCTTGATTCCCCTCTTCACCTGCCCCGCCCCCAGGTAAATTGTAAGCTTCTTGAGGGTAGGCCCTGTATAGTACATTAAATTTCTTCTGGATGCTATATGCCAGTGCTGTCCAGTAGAATTTTGTTCCATATCTGCTTTGTCCAGTATGGTAGCCATTAGCCACACGTGGCCATTGAGCACTTGAATTGTGGCTAGGGTGACTGGGGAATTGAATTTGTGCTTTTATTTAATATTAATTTAAATTTACATAGCCACATGTGGCTGTGGCTACTGTCTGGGACAGGACAGCTGTGCAATGTCTTACGCAGGTCATCAGTGCTCCATGCATTTTTATTTATCTGCTCATTTGCTTAGGCAATGCGAGAGCACCTACTAACTAGCTGCTGGAGCCTGCACTGGGGGATGTAATACGTGAGCATCGCGGTCCCTACGGCCCCCCGTGGCGTGAAGCTCACCCGCAAACAACTGTAATGCAGAGTTGAGAGTGTGAAATGTCTCAGGGGAGGCCCAGATTACATCCTCTGGGAGTTCACTGGCAATCCATCGTGGTCCAGAGAGAGGTCGAGGGGTGGGATCAAACCAGGCTACTCAGAGGGGATTCTTCAAACACTGAGCTAGATGAGTCCTTCTGCACTCTGCTGGGGACCCCTTCTGGGATGTGGGCCCACATGTGAGACAGCTGGAAGGAGTAGGGTCAGGCAGACTGGGGTTCCGGTTCCGGCTCTGCCAGTCATAGCTGTGAAATGTGCGGCAAGTGCCTTTGGTCTCTGAATGTTTCCTCATCTGTAAAACGCTGTTAGTAACAGTACATGCCCCTCAGCATGGTTATAGGATTAAATGAGATGTAGTCCCCCCTCATTATTCATGGATTCTGCCTTTGTGAAGTCACCTACTTGCTAAAATTTATCTGCAACCCCCAAATCAATACAGTGCTTTGGGGCTCCTTCGTGGACCTGGAAAATTTGAGTTGTCTGACTCGCCTGTTCCCAGCTGAGGTTGAGCAAGGCTGACCTCTGCCTTCTCGTTTCAGCTCTCGTAATGTAAACGAGTGTCCTTTCTGTGATTTATTTAGGGCCATGTTTTCTGCATTTTTGTGATTTTTGTTCTGATTTTTGTTCTGATTTTTGTTGGGGATTTTATTTTAAATGGCTCCAAGATTAATGCTGAAGTGCTGCCTAGTGTTTCTAAGCCCAAAAAGGCTGCAGCGTGCCTTATGGAGAAAATAAGTGTCAGCTAAGCTTGTTCAGGCATGAGTTATAGTGCTGATGAATTAGCAATATCAAGTAGTATCTGTAAACAGAAACACACATTAAACAAGGTTCTGTGCTGATCAGTTGATGAAAATGTTGTGACCAGTGGCTCACAGGAACCTAACCTTGTATTTCCCCTGGAAGCAATGGTTCAGCATTTGCTAATTCAGTGTTTATGGAATAACAAGAATGACTATCTGTGCAAAGTGCTTTGTAAGCAGAACAAACACATGAACCAAATCGTAGCTGCTAATTATTATGAGAGCTTGGCCCCCTTCCCTGGGGGTGGTGATGAAGCTTAGTGACCCTCAGAGACCAGCCCTCCATGGCGGTGGACCTTCCTTCCTTGCCTCCCCTAAATGTCAGAAGCTGCCTGGGCTGTGGGAAACCACAGGAAGAAGCCCTGCCCTGTTCAGACATTCCATGTGGGTTCGGTGAAGCCTTCTTTGAGGTTTGCTCCCCACCCTTGGAAACCAGCAGCGCATCTCGCAACCAGCATAGCTTAAAGCAGACACTGCAGGTTTCTATATGGGGTCATGAAAGAAGCACCCGACTCCTTAACTGGCCCCAAATTGCTGTGCCCTGGCAGCCCCTGTGCCGCTGTATCTGCCTGTGGCCTGGGGAACCCCATTTAGGAATGAACCAGAGCAAAGGGAAAGAGGGGGCCCTTTGCAGAAGGTGTGGGCGCCACGTCCAGTTACGCCACTCAGGAAGCACTAATTGCATCAGGGATGCCACAGGTGCCAGGTGCCCTGGGCGTAAGCAGAGGCCTGGAAGGGGTCCCTCTTCAGGACCCTCAGGGGATGAGCCCTCCTCTCTCTGCACTCCAGCCATGGGCGTCTTTTCAGCCCCACTTTTTCACTCTGCTCCTCCTACCCCAGAGCCTCTGCACATGCTGTCCCATCTGCCTGGGCTGCTCTTCACCTGCTGAACTGCTCTCCGCCCATTCAGTCTCCATACGGTAAGGCCTCTGGCTCCCGGCTACCTCTCCTCTTGGAACTTGTTGCAGATGCACTGTTACCTTGCTTGGAAAGCGTTTGATTCACACCTGTCTCTCCACTAGACTGTAGCTCTGCCGGGGAGGAGGCTGGGCTTTATCCATTGTTGTGTCTTTGTCATCCACATCAAGCCTGGCTGTCTGGAATGTTTGTCTTCCACATCTTTGCAAGGCTGGCTCTTTCTCGGAATTTATGACTCAGCTCTAAAGAGTCTCCAGGGATCCCCCATTCCCAAGGTCACTCTCACTCTCCTCGCTGAGTTTCTTGTCTCCCTCACTACATTGTAAGTTCTACCTCGGTACCCCCAGCACCGAGAACAGGGCCTCGCCCCCAGGAGCGTTCAAGGAAGTGCTGGTGGTCGGCCTGCAGAGGCTCACAGTCTTCCAGCTCTTCTCGAATCCTTGTTCAATGCACAGTTCCCACCTGCTGCCTGTTGTTAGCGACCAGCAGGGAGTGAGGCCCTGTTCGTGTCCTGGGAGAAGCCACAGTCTGGCTCCAGGTGTGTGGTTCAGCCAGAGACACCTGGGTGGGGCCGACAGACCAGCTTCTACCTCGTGTGCTCGTGGCTCCTGCTCCAGGCCCGTGTACCTGCTCAGGCCTTGGCACCCAGTGGCAAGCACTTGGCAGCACCTGGGAGCTCGTTAGAAATGCTGACTCTCAGGCCTGACCCAGAACCGGCTCAGCATCTGCTCTCTAAGCCCAGCCCCCCCCAGGTGATTCATGTCCACACTAAAGTCTGAGAAACGCAGGATGCCTGGGACTCCCCCACCAGAGCTCTGTCCTGGGGATCTGAAAATGTCAAAACCCCTGGGCAGAGTGACGCGATGATGCAGACGACCCTCAGGGAGGGGACTGACAAGATGCTCCCCTCCTGACAGACAGGGAGAGCAGGGCCCACGCTTTCCCGGCAGGACAGAGCTCACCTGAAGTCCGTTGTAAGCGACACTGCCTGGTAAGGTCGCTCCAGGCTGGAAGGTGGGGGAGGGAGGCAGGAAGGGAGGAAGGTCACTCACGTTGCAGGCAGTGGGGTGTGTGTGTGTGTGTGTGCGTGCGCACGCGTGCACAGGGGGGAGGGCCCAGCCTGGGATCTGGAGGCAGATTGGCTGGGTTAAGCCCCTGCCTCCTGACTTCTCCGCTTGGCGGAGCTGGACAAGTCCCTCTGACTTTCCAGTCTCAGTTTCTCCATCTATGAAATGGGGCTAATAACCTCCCCTCTCTTAGAGACTGTGGGAAAATTAAATGAGAAAATCTAGAAAAAGTCTGCCTCCTCCATAAAGGGCTGTACAGCAGTATTTATTGTTTGTTAAAGTGTTAAAATTCATTCTTGGGAAGACATTTTGCTCAGGAACGTCGTCTCGGTTTGTGGTCACCTCGTTTCTTTACAGCCACAAGTCCCCGTGTGTCAGGCCTGCGGGCATCTGCCTCCCCCTGCCCGCCGGCCACCGCTAAAGACGGTGGGTTCGGAAGCGGCTGTGTCCCACTGGGGTTCTGCTCCTGCCTCCCCAAGCCCAGCGGCCCACAGAGGGCAAGCGAGGGCGCACGGGACGTCGGAGCTTTGGTGGAAGGGGGCCTCGAGCATGGGTGCTCTCCGCAGGCCGCACGGAGGGTCCGGGGGCCCCCTGCAGTGAACACTGACCTCACACCTTCCTGCTCTGCCAAGACCCAGGCTGCTCAGTGGCCCGAGGTTCTGGGCCACTGATCTGACGTCCCTGTCCTCGGTCTCACCTGGTCCACATTCTCGTGTGGCTTCTCCTCACCTCCTGCCACCCGGGGTCTGGTAACAGTGATGATGACAGACAGACGGACTTCTGGGAGAAAGGCCCTGCTCAGCTGCAGAAAAAGGGGCCTTTCAGGGGTGCCTTTCAGAAGCTGAGAGTTGGCTGGGCGGGGCCCTCTGTTGGCCCCAGCCCAGGACTTTGGGGGGAACAGGGGTTGTCTGTCCCCTGGTTCTCCATGCCCTGGGCTCCAGCCCACCTTTGCCAGTGCCTGCAGGCACAGGTGAGAACACTTTTCAGAGAAGCACAACCAGACGTCCCAAGACCATGACTCGGGCTGGTTGGACAGGACGTGGCAGTCCGGTGTCCTGTAGGTGACCGTCCCGTTGGCCATCGCCAAGCAGCCACTAGCTCCTCTATGTCAAGTCCTTCTGCCTCCCATTCTCATCCCACCCACCCTTGAAGCAGAGCCGACATTCAGGGTTTTTCCAGCAGATAAAGCTTACCTGACTTGACTCTCTGTAGAGGTGGTTAATTTATCAACTAATCCATCCTTATGTTGAAAAACCAGCCCCAAACCCTCACCTGGCTGTCAGGAGAGGGAGCGTCATGGGTGAGAGAGAGAGAGCCATTAGAGTGCCACCTGGACCAAAAGCCGCGTTCGGGGCTGCTCTCAGCCCAGGCCTCTTTGGGCAGTGCCATCTCTGCCAGTGACCCCTGATTGGCCACTTGCCCATCTTGTGCCCAAGGGGAATGAGTCTGGGTACAATGCCAGCTTCATTTCTGGGAAAGCTGGCTTCAGGTAGTCAGACTTGCACTCAGGCGCCTTCTGCCATTCTTGCTTATCCAGCAGATAAAACTGCCACCCGCCCCAGCACCCTGCCTTTGTTGTCCCCTAGGAAGCAGATTCTGGGGTCTCAGGTTACCCAGCCTAGTTGCTGGCTTGGGAGAGATCTGTGGCAGCAGGTTAGAGGGATGCTTTGGCCCTTCTCTCGGAACTGTGGGCTCTGCAACCTCAGGACCCTCTGTGTGTGTGGCCGAAGGTCATAAAGATACTGGTGTTTGGAACCTAAAGGAAGTCGGGTCATACCAGAGGCTCATCCTTCAGGCATGGAATCTGACATGTGTCCCTGGCAGGTCAAACGTCCAGCAGGAGAGAAGACGTCCTCCCGTCCACCAGCTAGGCATTTGCAGTCAGGTCATAAGAAAGACTGTGCTTATGTTAGGGTCCGGGAGAGAACCGTGCTCTTCGGCAGCAAGCTCATCCATCAGCCTCCGGGTCTGCATTTCCCATGAAGGGAACAATGTGTTGGGGTGACGAACATGTGGTTGATGGTCCGCAGAGGCTGACACCTGCTGCAGATCTTGGAAATTCAAGCCTCTCATCCACTTCCAGTGCAGACTGAAGCAGAGCTCCTTGGTCCAGACAAATGATTGCTTTGATAACCGATGTGTAAGTGGAACTCCACCGCATTTCGTCTTCCCTACTCAGCACTCAGCAAACCGTCTGGTCAATGAACTCAAGCTTGAAAACTTGAGTCAAGGTGGTTTTCCAGGGTGAGTATGTGGGACTTCTTATTTTTTTGTCAAGAACTGCTGGGGGCTCCTGGGAGTCTGAACATTAAACATTCCTTGTCATGTTTTTGCACGTCACTCCAACTAAAATGGAGCTGGAGAGAACTAGCTCAGCTTCAATTCTGTGTTTGTAAGTGGAAAATTAGACAAACCCCTTCCAGCCCCATAACTTTCTGCTGTCTCCTGAAAGTTTACATATTGTGTTACAGACATTAGCAAGTGTTAATCGTCACAACGTTCCTGGGACAGAGGGAGGGGAGAGAGAGGAAACCAGAAATATTGTAGGTGAAGACATTGAGGCACAGAGAGGTGAAGTCACTGGGAGGAAGCCACACAGCAAAAGAGTGGCAGAGTCAAGGAAAAAGCTGGGGGTTGTCTATATCAACACCTCAGTGATTTTTCTCTCTGGAACTTGCATCTCAGGGCATTGGAGAGCACACCTTTTTCTCAGGTGATAGAGACATCACACAAAGGGCTAACAATGACACACATTTCCCCACCCCAAACCTCAAACCCTTTGCCACACTCAGTGTGGTTGTCACTGCCTGAACTCAGTCATCCCTGATCCTTGACGGTGGTCCCAATTTCCTGCAACCTGTTGATACGATATCTGCATTTCCTGGGACTGTCGATGCTAAAGCCCCTCCCAGCAAAGGATCACTCACCTGCCCCCCGTCCAGGGTAGCAACTCCTGGGTGGAAGGGGCAAACAGTTCTTCAGCACCTCCACCCCCAGGGTAGAAGAGAGTGCCCAGTTCCAGTTTTGCATCGTCCCAAGAGCGATTTGGTGAGCCGAGTCAGAATCCAACTTCTCAGTCATGGGGGAAGGGAGGGCGGATTTTCCTGGGGCTGAGACCTCCTGCTCCGTGTGACATCTCAGCAAGAGGCAACACTTCCTGCCACAGGCTGGCCCGAAGGACTCCTTGTTGACTGATCAGCCTCAGGCTTTGCTTGCTCCTAGCACCTGTCAACACTGGGCTCTGGGGTATCTGGTTGGAGACCCACCTGCTCCTCCTGGGAGGCTGTTTTGGAAAACTGTGGGCCTCTTTCCACCTTGGCAGCTCAATTCAAGACTCGGGGGACCACTGCAACGGCTCAGCTGTTGACAGGGGCTCTGAGGGCAAGTCTGCACCTGCAAGCTCTAGACGAAGGAGGGGCTGGGCACTGTGACGGGCCCTCTGGTCCAGTCTCCTTCCTTTGAGCAGGAAAGCCCAAGTCCCACCCAAGACATGGGGGCTGGTGTCTTCTCTTCTTGGTGCCCGCATCTGAAATTGCAGCTGCCTGCGGGGGTTTTGCCCGGGAGTGGAGGAGCTTCCTCAGCCGGGAGGAACCCGTCGGGGCTGGTGGAGCCATTGCTTGCTTACACGTTGGTGACCTCCAGGCCATTGTAGCCTTCCAGGTGGCACTGCTCTGGCCTGCTCTGGACGTCATCATCTCCACAGTCTTCATTTTGAAGAGAGCCGTAGTCGTCGTGGAAATCGGGGTCTCTGTTGCTGAAGCCCCTTCCTATCTTCCCCAGCGGCAGCTGAGAAGAGAGGAATAAGACAATGGACAGGAAGAAGAGAGGCAAGAAGGGAATGTTGTCTTCAATTCTAGGTAACTAGCTGTGTGACCTTAGGTAACTCGTTTGGCTTCTCTGTGCTCCTCCTTTTGGTAATCACAATCCACTGTGAGTTAATATTAGGAGAATGCATTGTGCCCCCAACTGGAGGGAACCCAGTGATTACCAAGGGCAGGGACAAATATGGTCAGTCTGATTTGCCATGAAACTCTCCTCCTTTCCTCCTCGGTGGTGGGAGGAGAGGTGACAATATCTAAGCATGGGTGTGAGGTCTGGCTGCATGCTCAAGTCAAGAAGAAATATTCTGGCACTGCCTGGTGTGGCACAAGGGAGGTGGGTTCTGGAGCGCCCCAGACCAGGGTTTGGATCCCTGCTCTGCCACTTTCTGGCTGTGTGACCTTGGGAAAGTCACGTCCCCTCTCTGAGGCTCTGTTTTCTCAGCTACAAAATGGCAATTCCTACCTGCCAGCATTTTAAAGAGTAGAAATCCTATCTGTAAAGCACATAGCAAGGTGCCTGGCACATAGTAGGTACTCAATGAAGAACACAGATTATTGTACACAGTAGGCCCTCAATAAATATTTATCTCCCATTTTGAACATATCTCTATTATAATAGTCAGGATGGTGCTCTGAAATCATTTATTAATTTGAGCACCTTTCTTTCTAGATCAATTTTTCTCAACATTTTTTATTAGCCCTCCCACCCCCCAGGAGCCTTTTTAGACATTTTTTCCCCCTAAGTGCACTCCCAATATGAAATTTCAATACTGCAGATAGACTGTGCCTCTGTTTATGCACCATATGTAGATGCGTACCTGTAGAATGAGTAAGATTTTTTGCTCCTCCCCCAAGAACTAATTCTCTCCCTTTGGGGGTGGTATGGCCCCCATTCAGGCTGAGAGAGCTTTAGGCAGAGGTGGCGACTCCCTCGTGCTTAGCGTGGAGCCTGGGATGCGGTCACTGCCCTGCAGTGCTTGTTGAGGGAATGGAGGAGCATTCCAGTTCTGCCACCTGTGTCTACACATTTCCGTTTAGGAATCTGTGTTGTGGTCGGACCCAGAGCTCCAGGCTTTCCTGCTGTTCTGCCAGAACCGCTTCGTGTTCGTCTCTTGCTACTGGTCGGGTTGCTGGAGTTCAAAATCCGAGTCGGCGGTTCTCGGAGTCTGGGGTGCACTGGGACCCTCTGGGCGGTTGGCTGCGCGCAAGTTCTGCCTCACCCCAGAGCACTTCTGCCTCAGGAGGCCCAGGTGGGCCCTGGCTTCTGCAGCGCCACCCCAGGTGATCCCGATGCAGGCAGGTGAGCCCTGGGCGTCGAGACACACTACCGAAGCCTGTGGGAGCCTCAAACGTCAGGTGCCTTAAGGTGTCTGCTGGAGCATCTCCAGGCTGCAGCCGTCACCCTGCCCAACACTACCCACCCACTCCAGGCCAAAACGGGAGCCACAGAGGTGCAGCTGGGAGAGGGCAACTTGGGGCCCAGGTGTGGAGGACTCACAGGTGAACGCATCAAGCGACTTACCCGGCCAGCCTTGTACTTGATGCCACCGCTGTTCTCTTCCTTCCCCGCCCGGGTGACGCTGGAGGCCCTCCCAGGGGGGGTTCCAAAACGCTCAGCTTCCCGGATGCCTGTGGAGCTGGGGACACACCCGTTTTGAGTCAGCAGGGGCAGCCCAGCCAGCTACTGCCACCAGAGACGTGTGCGTGCTCTCTCTCCCCTCTCTCTCCTGCTGCCGAGATTTACTGAGTACCTCCTATAAGCTATGATTGTACTGAGCACGGAATTCATTTAATGCTCACAAATCATGGAAAGGTCGATGCTCCCTTCCCAGTATTATAAATGAGGAAAAGGGGGCACAGAGAAGATGAGTGAGTGGCAGAGCCAACATCTGAGACCAAGTCTCTGAGTCGCTAAATTCTGTGCTCTTAGTGCCACAGTATACTGTGAATCTCATCGGGAAAGGGAACACTTGATAGAAGAATCCCCGAAGTTTAGCTATGTAGGTGTGATTTGAGAAGCATCCAGAAAGTTTCCAAACCACTCTGTGTTGGAACCCCAGGTCTCTGGACCTAGCTTATTGCCCGAAGTTACCACCATTACTCTCTTCTTTGCGTAAAAACCTGGAAAGCTTCTGTTAGGAGTTGGCAAACAATGGCCTGCAGGCCAAATCCAGCTGGCTGGCTGATTTTGTAAATAAAGTTTTATTGGAACCTAGCCACACCCATTTGCTTATGTGTTGCCTAATGGCTGCTTTCTTGCTGCAAAGGCAGAGTTGAGTACTTGCAATAGAGACCATATGGCCCACAACCCTGAGATAGTTACCATCTGGTCTTTACAGAAAAAGTTTGCCAACCCCTGCGTTAGGACATCAGTGTTGTGGATAAAGAAACCCAGGCTCCAGATGGATAGGGAGTCAGGGCGAGAACCCTGGACCAGATCCCGAAGTGCCAATCTTCTGCCCTCCCACTGTCCCACTTTTTCTTTTCAATTTTGGGCAAACCACGGTCTCCTTTAGACTCCATTTTCTCTGTCCCCAGCTATGGCAGAGAGCTATCTGCACCTCCTCTTTGAACTCTCGCCCAAAGCGACTTCCACCCAGCATCTCTCTACGGGCGTTAGCCAGACAGGCTTGGTTGAAATCCCAGCTCTGCAGCTTACTGGTTCAGTGGCCCTGGGTCAGTCACACCATTTCTCTAGAGCAGGGGCTCTTAACAAGGGGTTTGTGAGCTTGAATTGAAATGAAAAACAAAAACAAAAACAAAAACAAAAAACACCATTATTCTTGTGGGGACGTGTTGGTGCAGGTGTGATATATTTATTAAATAACACACAGTATAGTGTGGACTTAGTAAGGGGTCTGTGGTTTTCACCTGACTGGCAAAGGGGTCCGTGGAACAAAAAAGGTTAAGACCCCTGCTCTAAAGCTTGGCTTCTATATCTGCAAAATGGGGATCATGGTAGAGCCAACATCCTGAAGTCATTGTGAGGGTTAATGAAAAGTGCTTCAGAGCTCAGTAGGCCTTCAAGAAATAATTCCAACAATGATCAATATTCACATTTAAAACCTATTGAAAAAGATTGGGCTCTGCTGGACAAGCTGTCAGGCTTTGCAGAGGCCGTGCGGCACGGCCTGGCCACAGAGAAATGGACTCACGAAGAGAAATAAACCTTCTGACATCTTGTAGGCTGTGTGAGAGCAGCTCTGCTTCTGGGGCAGATTTTGCTGAGAATGTTCAAGGGAGGGGATGGGTGGTACCCAGGAGACAGCCCCAGCCAACTGGATGGCAACTCTCGTGTACAGCTAAGTCCTCCCGCCCACGTGTGCTGAGTGGCTTCACACAGGAGGGAGACCGAGCTCTGCAGGAGGCCAAGGCAGAAGGTGTTCCTCGGTGGCTTCCCTCTCCTCCCACCCAGAGAGGAAATTCCCTGGGTCCAGGGGGGAAGCAGCTGTAATTGCAAAGCCTGGGCATCTAAAGGGATGCAGACAGCTCTGTTTGCTCTTACATAGGAGTGCTTTAGTCCACCTGACTTGTGGAACATTCGTGGCCAGATGAGGACAGACCCAGGGCCCCTTTCCTTATTTTCACAGAGAGGGAAGTACAGAAAAGGCGTGTGTCTCATCCAAGGGTACACAAGACACACGTGGCAGCGATGGACTTGAACTCCGCCTGAACTGACCTCTTAGCAGTTATGGCCCTGGGCGTGTGCTCTGCCGGATGGGATCATAGCGGTGCCTCTCTCCTTGGCGGCGGGGAGCACTAAATGAGGAGTAAATGTGTAAAGTGCTGAGAAGCAGCTGATTTCAAAGGTCATTGTTATTATCGCATCTCAGTGTGATGAACACAGGCTTGGAGGACAGTCCAGGTCTATGTCACTAGCTCTGGGTCTTTGTATGAGCGGATCACCTTGCTGGGCCTCAGTTTCCCCATTTATGCAGTGGAGCCCAGTAAGCAAGTCTGGTCTTAAAAAGCTATCCTCTGAACAGTAAGGGGCCGCCTGTGGGTGGGGACAGAGGGGTACAGAGACAGCCCTTGGCCCCATTAAGCCAAAATATCTTCACTTCTTGATGTTCCCATAGTAGCTGAAATTCTACCGTCAGTTACTCCTTTTGGACTAAGATATTGAAGGAACCTTCAAAAGCTTCCATGAATAAGCCAAGCACAAGGCAATGGTCTTTGGAGGCTTGAATTGGTTTAGTAAATATTTCTAGTCACTTACTTAGACCCTGAGGGGAGCTTGAGGGATGTGGCCTGAGGGCTGAGTCTCCCGCAATGGAAGAGTCCACCGGATTTATGAGGCCTGTGCTGTGTGCAAGGCTTTGGTGAGGACGGACTAGCTGGGGGAGGAAAGAATGGTAGCCGCCTGCCATGGGCCAGGCATGACACTCGGACCTTCTCCCCACCCCACACCGGGAAGGAGGAGCCGTGATCCCCATTTCAAGTGGAGGGAACGGCAGCCTGGGAAGTTTCTTGCCTAAAGTCATACAGATGATGGTGGCAGAGCCCCTGCTGGGCTCACGCACGGCACAGGACCGTGACATGGGGCGCTAAGCCCACCCAGAGCCTGGTCCACAAGGTTCCCCTTTCAGGGGCTCTTCGGGGACGGCTGGGGCAGGGCGTTGGGGAATCACTGCCTCCTAGCTGGTGCCTGAAAATCTCAATGTGCCTGATATGGGGGAACTGAATCTCCCCCAAATCCATGTTCAAGTCTGAGCCCTTCAGAATGTGGCCTTATTTGGAGGCAGGGTCTTTGCAGATGGAATTAGTTACAAGGCAGCTGTACTGGGGGTGGGCAGGCCCCGGTGTCCTTAGAAGACGAGCAAGAGACACCTGGGACAGACAGGTGGGGAGAAGGTGAAGACGGAGCAGGGGTGGGAGCCATGCAGCCAAGGTCAAGGAATGCTGCCGAGCACCAGCTGCCGCCAGAAGCTGGGAAGGGGCCTGCGGAGGGAGCGAGCCCTGCCCACACTTGATCTCAGGCTTCGGGCGCCAGAACTGTGAGGGAATACATGTCTGTTGCTCGAGGGCTCCCAGTTTGTGGTGCTTTGTTAGGGTGGTCCCAGAAAATGAAGACAGTGCCCTTCCCCCACTGCCCAGGTGCATTGCCATGCGACCCGGAACGTTCTCCACTGCCTGCTGCTTGGCCCTGCAGGACACGGGCTATCAGCTGAAGAGGTGGGCGAGCTGACAAGGCCCTTTTACGATATGTGTTTGGGAGTCAAGTCTATTTGAGTGCATAATGGAAATGCTTTTTTCCACTGAAAAGCTGGAGCACATTGCCAGAAAGGGAGGCAGTTATCTGCTTTCCTGGGACACTTCAGCCTTTATGTGAAGACAGGGCACAGGAACTGCCTGTCACTGTGGGTGTCCATGTGTCAGACATGCACATGCATTTTCCCTACTGAACCTTCCTAAGAAAGCTGTGATGTACGTATGAACCATTATTCCCACAGTACACATGAGAAAACTGAAAGGGGAAACCACTCACTCATGTTGAACACAGCTAGCAAGTGGCAGGGCCAGGATTTGAACCTGTGGAGGAGGTTTAGACTCATAATCATTAATATTTATTATATTGGGTACCTTACCATGCATTGGTCCCTTTGCCAATTGCTTTAATTGCATCATTTCATCTCATCTTCCTAGCAACACTTTGGGGCAAGTACTGAATATTATCCCCATTTTGCAGATGAGGAAAGTATGGTTCAGAGAAGTTAAGTAACTTGTCCAAGGTCACACAGCCAGGAATTGGTGCCCGGCTCTAGCGTGTCACAAGGAATTCTGGGGAGGGGCGTCACCTCTGCCAGTTCTTGCCCTGTTGGCAAGCCAAAGACTTTCTTGGATAAACAAAGCTCTTCAGAGGCCCATTAAGAAGTAGAAACAGAGTCATCCTAGAGCTGAGGCCTTCTCCTCCCCTCTGTAAGCTACACGAGGCCAGGACTGTACATTCCTCAAGCTAGTAGGTGCCTAGCGAATGTTGAGGTGGCTTTTATGGCAGACTGTCATATGGGAAGGCTGTCCTGGCCCAGACCTTGGTGAGTTGAATGCCGGTTCTGTAAAGAGCTTCTGATTAGCAGTACCAAGACCTGCATTCTATCCTGTCCCTGTTCCCTGTCTGCACCAGCCACAGGCCTCTCTGGGCCTCAGTTTCCTTGTGTGTCAGCAGAGGGTGTGGGGCCAGCTCTAGCAGCTCATGAAATCTGAACTCTGCTGAGGGGCAAGAAACCCGCTTGCTCAGAAGGAGCTGTTGGGGTACCTTCCACGGAGGGAAGTAGGATGGCTGGGTGTCGGGTGCATGGGACACGTGAAGAGGGGTTGAGCCAGAGTTCAGTGAAGCTGTGCTCAGAGAGAAGCAGGTGGTCAGCAGGAGGCCTGAGAAAGCTCTGGAAGCTGATGACACTGATATAACACCAGGGAAAGTGCACTGGGCTATGGGCCCAGACACCTGAGGCCCTGACAGTCCAGAGGGCCAGGCTGGATCTGAAATAGGACGCCAGAACCCGCTCCTGTTCCCAGAGAGGCCAGCCCACCCCCACTCGCGTTCTCTCTGCTCACGGCTTTCCCATCGGCACCTCTGGCGTGGGAGGGTGAAGGACAGATCAATTAGTAAAATTGTCCATCATTCCTGGGGCACCCTGGGGGGCTCAGGGAGAAAGGACAGTTCCCACTAGTTCCTACCTGGTTAAACTTAGAAAGGAGAAAGAGAGGGGGTGGGGATGGTCTTTGACTCCCCATTCCCTGAGCATTTACTTCCCAGGATGGAGCCTCCAACGTCCCCAGGGAGGGGCCCAGGGAGAGGCTCAGGGAGAGGAGGCTGCAGCCCAGCACCAGTCTGTCCATTGCTTTGGCCACACTCCTTGCCCTTTAGGGAAGGAGCACAATGTATTGGTTTGAATTCTAACCCTGTCATTTATGGGGCTTAGCCCCAAGCAAGACATGCAATCTTGCTGTGCCTCAGTTTCCTTATCTGTAAAATGGAGCTCAGAGTACCTGTCTCAAGGGGATGGTTGTGAGGTGCTGGGCCCTGAGCCCTGTGTGAGCCCAGAAAATGGTTATTGGTAGTGTGACAGCCCCACCCCTAGCTGCCTCTAGAGAGGAAGGAGAAGGGAAGAGACAGCGGGCAGACTCTTTCATTTTTGGAATAAAACAGGGCACTTTGGGGCCTTCGGTCATGAGGGCACAGGAAGTGAAGGGGTAGTCACAGGTGAAGTTGCGAAGTGTCCGAGGCTTCAGAGGCCTCAGATTCCAGACCAGTCAAATGGAATCTCAAGGGACTAAGGCTGGAATTGCCCTTCCTCCATCTCTGTCAGAGCCAGGCTGTACTGTCCTTGAGGCCTAAGCTTTGGGAATGGTCACGTGTTTTCATAAAGGCTTCGCTTTGGCTTCTCTGATGCCCCAGCAAATGCCTTTGGGACAACCTTGCTACTTCTTGCATCCTTTTCGTCCACCGAGTTCCATTTCTCTGGGATCTTCAATGCGCAGTGCCATTTTTTGACAGAGTTGGCTTCTGGACTGGGGTTTATTGGGAGATGCAGGAAGTTAGTGAATGTTAAAGCAGCTGTGATGAGACACATGCCAGAAACCTCGCCTCCTCAGCCCCCGTGGTTGTGTGTGTTGTCATGGTAATGGGAGGAGGCTATAGATGATGACGTCATCCTGGGGCCTTTAACATCTCGTTGAATGTGTCTCCTGGGTGTTCCCTGACTCCCTGGCCATGGGGCACATATGTGGTGACTATACTCTCTCAAGATACCCTGAGCTGACTGCTTCCCCACCTCTTTAAGTGACCACAGGGTCTCAGGAGTCACATCTGCTGGGGAGTGGGACCTGGGACTCATTTGCCCCCACGAGGTCACGTGGCATGGTGGAAGGTCGTCGGACAAGGGGTCCTTGCTGGCAGGTGCCAGCCCTCCCACTGACTCCTGTGTTATCTTGGGCAAGTCATAGTCCCCTTCTGAGCCTCATTTTCTTATCTATAAAATGGGGGTAATGACCCCTTCTTACTCAGCTTCCCTCTAAGGGGGCGATCAAATGAAATGAGAGATATGACAGCACTTTGCAGATGATTAATGATGACATGAATATGAAGGTTTCCTCTTATTCCCATCAGCATGGTCCACCCAGCCCGGGATTTAGTCTGGAATGGGGTCTGGGGTTAACCCCTGATAGCTATCTCAATGACTCTTTCCACTCAATTAGAAGCATTCTGGAAGGACTCACTCAAAGGGCTTGCACTACCCACCCCTTTCTTGATTCTTGTTTTCCTCTCTCTCCATCAACTGATGGAGAAAGAAAGCAAGAGAGAAAGAGAGGGAGCAAGAGGGCAGTGGACAGGAGGGCTTGGACCACCGCAGAGATATCCTGGGGCAAAGTCCAGAGACCTTGGTTAATATAAACTCAGCAGTCCTTTTCAAGTCTCTCACCACATGCCTGGGAACCACCGCCTCCCCTGCTGCCTTGATTAAGCTGGGGACATTTGCACTGCCAGGGAGGGTCTCTAAAAGTCTTTAGAAACCTGTGGAGGTCTGTCTCCCACAGCTGACTGAAATCTGTTCCCCTGGCCCATGGGGCACAGAAGGACTAAGCAAAGGGCCTGCGAGGTTCCGAAATTCCTCATGGGATTTTCACTCACAAGCCATGGGTAGACACATGGATAAAAGCCATGTTGTAAAAAGAGGTGATAACTTGGGGTCGGAGCTGGTGTGCCTCTCAGCCTCAGTTTCCTCATATGTAAAATGAGGAGCCTAGACCAAATCCATCCCCCTCTTTCTTTATGCTGGTATCAAGAGGTCCATTACTTTCATATAATTCTCAAAGTGGTCTCTGATCCTCCCCCCCCATCTTAAGAACCCTCCCTATTTGTCCCCCCACTGTAACCTTTCCCACTGGTCCCGGACAGTCCTTAACAGACCTGTTTCTTCATGGGTGGCAAAGGGTTTAATCAGATCTACTAATGCCTGCTAATGTTTAGCTAGTGCCATCCCTCCCAGGCTCAGAATATTTTAAGCCTGTTACAAATTACATGGCTCCAGAGGAGGGGAGAGGGGAAAAAAAGCCTTTCTCCTGCACCTGTGGATTCATGGCTCACAGAATAGGGTTTTTACCAAACTTTGGTCTCCCTAAGAACCACCTAAAAATGTTAGAAATGACGATTCCTGGGTCAGGGATACTGAAGATACTGAGCCTTTGGTCTGGGCTGGGGCCAGGGAATCTGCATTTTATAAGAGCCCCAGTGATTCTGCTACAGAAATCTGTGGACTCCACTTTGAGAACTGCTGGGGTATTGACCTACCAAAGGGGAAGGACAGTTCAGGATGTGTGGACCCTGCCACGGATGCACAATTTTCTCCCAAGCACTTGCATAACATGGGGTAGGGCCCAGCTGTTCCTTAACGCCCATGTGGCTTGATGGGTCAGTGCTCAGGCTTGAGTCAGGGAGCCCCAGATTCGAATCAGCTCTGTCAACAAAATTGACACGACTTTAGCTAAATTGACCAAGTTAAAAAGAGCAAAAGGGGAGCAGATGTAGCTCAGTGATTGAGCACCTGCTTCACATATCACACTGGTGACAGAAAGGGACATAAAAATCATCTTCCCCAAGACCAGGGGTGGACATGGCCAATCACCAGTCATGGCTCTTGATTAACAAATCAAATCACTGGGAGCTCTGATCTGAGGGCAGCTATTGTTTCAAACCATCTGGACAAAGGCAGCAGCAGCCATTGTTTCCACCCACCCTGGACAGCTTCGTGGTGGAAACTTAAAGACCTTGTGCTTCCTCAGGGTTGTGGGGGACACTTAGCTGAAGGGCTGCATTTGCCGGGCAGGAAAGCTCAGTTTGGGGGAGTCATCAGAGCAGCTCTTGGCACCCTTCCTGATCCTGTCCCCAGGGCACTTTGGAGCCAGTTTGCCTCTCCTTTGGGGGTCCCTGGCTCTATTTTGTCTGGGAAAGACTGACTTGGGAAAGTCCTGTCCAGTGTGCCCTCCTTCCACAAATTTCCCTCCAAGCAAAAGCAGCTTGAGACAACGAAAGGAGTATAAAAAACTATAGAGACAGACAGTCTGGGACAAAGGCCTGCCGACTTCAAACACCCAGGAGAGGCAGGTCTGTTTCCCGGAAAAGAGAGGGTACAACCAAATTTTTGTAAACAGGGGAACTGCAAAGCAAAAAGCAAAAGACCAGGACAAGATAGAGGCCCTGAAAGAGGCACACTGCATGTGCCTTAGGCAGACCTTCCTGATAGGAGGGCTGAAGCTCAAGAAAATCGCTGTCTTATCACCAGCTGGTTACAAAACCAAGAAGCAGACATCTCAGGCAATAAATCTGAGTTAACATTTAAAAATATTAAAATGTTGGGAGTGGATGTGGCTCAAGCAGTTAAGTGCCTGCTTTCCCACGTGGGAGGTCCTGGGTTCAGTTCCTGGTGCCTCTTAAAATAAAAAAATAAAAAACAAAACAAACAATAACAAGCAAACAAATGAAAAAACCAACTCAGGAGAAGGTGATGTGGCTCAGTGGTTGAGCACCAGCTTCCCACTTACGAGGTCCTGGGTTCAATCCCTGTCCCTGTTACCTAAAAAAAAAAAAAAAAAAAAAAAAAATACAGTATACAACAAAAAGAGTATAAGAGAAAGAAATGGGAAATGATGGACCATCCAACAGAAGAGGATAAAAATCCAGAAAACACAAATGAGGAAGATGAGAATGTGGACAGATTGAAAAAAGCCCTTTAAAAAATGATCTTAAAAATGTTCATGGAGATGAAGGAAAATACAGAGATAGAACTAAAGGATATAAGGAAAATAATGAATGAATAATATGAGAGTCTAAGTAAAGAGATAAATTTTTAAAGGGTACCAAACAGAACTTCTGGAATTGAAGACCACAATAACTGAAATAAAAAATGCCCAGGAGGGTTTCAAGAGCAGATTGGAGCTGGAAGAAGAATCAGTGAACTTGACAAGACACTTGAAATGAGTCAGGCTGAGGTGCAGAAAGAAAGAGGAAATATTAAAAGCAAAAATAGCCTAAGGCAGCTATGGGGCACCATCAAGCACTCCAATTATGGAAGTCCTAGAAGGAGAAGAAACAGAGAAAGGGACAGAAGGAATAGTCAAAGAAATAATGACAGAGAACTTCCCAAACTTAGCAAAAGACATAAATATGCTCATCCAAGAAGCTCAGAGAACACTAAACAGGGTAAACATGAAGATACACCCATCATATATTGATTACACTATCAAATGCAAGCCACAAGGAGAGAGTTCTGAAAGCTGCAAGAGAAAATCAATGTGTTACATACAAGGGAGTCCCAAATATATTGGGTGCCAATTTCACACCAGAAACCATGGTGGCAAGAAGGCAGTGGGTTGAAATACTTAAAGTGCTGAAAGAAAACAACTGCCAACCAAGAATTTTATGTCCAGCGAGACTCTCTTTCAAAAATGAGGGAGAAATTAAGACATTCTCATATACACCAAAGCTGAGGGACTTCATCGCCACTAGATCTACCTTACAAGCAATGCTAAAGGGAGTTCTTCAGACTGAAAGGAAAGGACACTAGACAGTGGCTCAAAGAGGCATAAAAAAATAAAGACTGGCTGTAAAGGTGATGATTTGGGTAATTATAAATTCTAGTGTTATTGTAGTATATTGTTTGGAAGTAATTCCACTTCTTCCTTCCTATAGGTGCTAAAATGCAAATGCATAAAAAGTAATGATAAATCTATGTTTTTGGACATACAGTGTACAAAGATATGTGATAACAAGTATAAAAAATGGTGGTAGGACAGAGGGGTATAGGAAAAGTGTATGTGCATGCTACTGAAGTTAAGGTGGTATCAAACCAAATATGATTATTATATATTTAGGATATTAAATTTTAACCCCAGGGTAACCACAAAGAAAACAGATGGCAAATATATCCAGATAGAAATGAGAAGGTACTCAGTATGGTACAACACAAAAAAATCAAATAAATATAAAAACAGGCATTAATGGAAGTGAGGGACAAAAAAGGTATGAGACTTACAAAGGCTAAATAGCAAAACAGCAGAAGAAAGTCCTGTATTATCAGTAGTGACTTTAAATGTAACTGGATCAAACTCTCCAATCAAAAGGCAGATACTGGCAGAATAGATAAAAAAGCATGACTCAACTATATGCTGTCTGCAAGAATTTAAGAGACCTTAAATTCAAAGATACAAATAGGTTGATGGTGAAAGAATGGGAAAAAACACACCATGCGAGCTGTTACCAAAAGAGAGCTGGGGTAGCTATACTAATAGCAGATAAAATAGACTTTAATTCAAAAATACAAGGGACAAAGATGAGCATTATATACTGATAAAGAGGACAATTCACGGGAAGCGGCTGTGGCTCAATCAGTAGGGCTCCCATTTACCATATGGGAGGCCCCGGGTTCGGTTCCCGGGGCCTCCTGGTGAAGGCAAGCCCGCCTGCACGGCGTGGTTAGCTGACCCAGCGAGCACAAGCAGCAAGGGGGGGATAAATGAATAAATAAATAAAATCTTTAAAAAAAAAAAAAGAGGACAATTCACTAGGAATATGTAACAATTATAAATATATATGCACCTAACAGCAGAGCCCCAAAATATATGAAGCAAATACTCAGATTTGAAGGGAGAAATTGGCAGTTTATATTAATAAGAGACTTTAACATACCACTCTCAATAATAGAATATTTAGTCAGAAGATCTATAAGGAAGTACAAGACTTGATTCTCTAAACCAATTAGACCTAATAGACACATATAGAACACGTCACCCAGCAAAAGCAGAATACACATTCTTCTCAAGTGCACATGGATCATTCTTTAGGTAGACCATATATTGGGTCACAAAACAAGTCTCAATAAATAAAAAAAATATTGAAACCATACAATGTATATTCTTTGACCACAATGAATGAAGCTAGAAATCAATAACAGAGGGAGAATTAGAAAATTCACAAATATGTGGAAATTAAACAACGTATCAAACCACCATGGAAATCAGAAGCAAAATTAGGAAATATCTTGAGGTGAATGAAAATGAAATCACAATATACCAAAACTTATGAGATGCAGTGAAAGCAGTGCCGAGAGGGAAATTTATAGCTCTAAATGCTTACATCTAAAAAGAAGACTTCAAATCCAAGACTTGACCTCAAAACTGGAAGAACTAGAATAAGAGTAAACTAAAATCAAAGTGAGCAGAAGGAAGGAAATAATAAAGATTAGAGCAGAGATAAATGAAATAGAAAACAAAACAACAACAAAAAAATAGAATAAACAAAACCAAAAGTTGGTTCTTTGGGAAGATCAATAAAATTGACAAATCTTTAGCTAGACTGAGAGAGAAAAAGAGAATATAAACAACAAAAATTAGAAATGAAGAGGTGGGCATTACTACTGACCCTGCTGCAATAAAAAAAGACTATAAGAGGACACTATGAACAACTGTATGCCAATAAATTAGATAACCTAGATGAAATGAACAAATTCTTAGAAACACAGCAACTACCTACATTGACTCAAGAGGAAATAGAAGATCTCAACAAACCAATTACTAGTAAAGAAATTGAATCAGTAATCAAAAGCCTCCCAACTGGGAAACGGATGTGGCTCAAGAGGTTCGGCGTCCATCTACCATGTGGAGAGACCGGGGTTCGATCCCCGGTACCTCCTGGTTAAAAAAAAAAAAGCCTCCCAACCAAGAAAAGCCCAGGACCAGATGCTTCACAGGGGAATTCTACCAAACATTACCAGAAGACTTAACTCCAATTCTGCTCAAACTCTTCCAAAAATTATAGAGGAGGGAATATTCCCTAAGTCATTCTATGAGGTCATCATCACACTCATACCAAAAGCCAGATTAAGATACCACAAGAAAACAATAGACCAATATCTCTTATGAATATAGATGCAAAAATCCTCAACAAAATACTAGCAAACAGAATCCAACAGCATATTAAAAGAATTATATACCATGATCAAGTGGGACTTATCCCTGGTAAGCAAGGGTGACACAACTTAAGGAAATAAGTGAATGTAATACACCACATTAACAGAATAAAAGAAAAAAAAAACAAAAACAAAAACAAAAAAACAACTATGATCATCTAAATTGATGCAGAAAAGGCATTTGACAAAATGCAGCATCCTTTCTTGGTCAAAAAACAAAATAAAACTTAGAATGGTAGGAATAGAAGGAAATTTCCTCAACGTGATAAATGGCATATATGAAAATGTCTCAGCTAATATCCTATTTAATGGTTAAAGTCTAAAAGCTTTTCCTCTAAGATCAGGGACAAGACAAGGATGGGATGTCCACTGTTACCACTAGAAGTTCTTGCCAGAGCAATTAGGTAAGAAAAAGAAACAAAAGGCATCCAAGTTGGAAGGGAAGAAATAAAACTTTCCCTTTTGCAGATGATATGAGTCTAAATACAGAAAATCCTGAAGAATCCACAACACAGTTACTAGAGACAATAAATGAATTCAGAAAAGTGGCAGGGTACAAGAGCAACACCCAAAAATCAGCAGTTTCTTTTTTTTTTTTTTTTAAAGATCCTCATTTATTTATTCATCTATCCCCCCTTTGCTGCTTGTGCTCGCTGGGTCAGCCAACCACGCCGTGCGGGCGGGCCTGCCCTCACCAGGAGGCCCCGGGAACCGAACCCGGGGCCCCCCATATGGCAAACGGGAGCCCCACTGATTGAGCCACAGCCGCTTCCCAGCAGTGTTTCTATACATTAGCAACATACAGTCAGAAGAAGAAATCAAGAAAAAATTTCTTCCACAGTAGCAACTAAAAGAATCAAATATCTAGGAATAAATCTAACCAAGGATGTAAAGAACTTGTACACAGAAAACTAAAAAAACACTGCTAAAAGAAATCAAAGAAGATTTAAATAAATGGAAGGACATTCTGTGTTCATGGATTGGAAGACTAAAATACCGTTAAGGTGTCAATACTACCCAAAGCAATTTACAGATTCAATGCAATCCCAATTAAAATTCCAGCAACCTTCTTTTCAGAAATAGAAAAGCCAATCATCAGATTTATGTGGAAATGTAAGGGGCTCCAAATAGCTAAAGCCATCTTGAGAAACAAGAATGAAGTTGGAGGACTCATACTTGCCGATCTTAAAACTCATTACAAAGCCACAGTAATCAAAACAGCGTGGTATTGGCACAAGGACAGACATATAGACCAATGGACTAGAACTCAGAGCTCAGAAGTCAACCCTTACATTTATGACCAACTGATTTTTGACAAGGTGGCAAAGATCACTCTGTTGGGAAAGAACAGTCTCTTCAACAAATGGTGCTGGGTAAACTGGATCTCCATTTGCAAAAAAAAAATGAAGGAAGACCTCTACTTCACACCATATATAAAAATCAACTCAAAATGGATCAAAGTCCTAAATATAAGAGCTAGAACTATCAAACTCCTAAAAATGTAAGGAAGCATCTTCGGGTCCTTGCTAGGCAATGGTTTCTTAGACTTTAAACACCTAAAGTACAAGCAACAAAAGAAAAAAATAGATAAATGGAACCTCATAAAATTAAAATATTTTGTGCCTCACAGGAAATATTTATCATGAAAGTAAAATGTCAACCAACACAATAGGAGAAAATATTTGGAAACTACATATCTGATATAGGTTTAATATCCAGAATATATAAATAAATAAGTTATTTAACTTAACCACAAAAGACAAAGAACCCAAATTAAAAATGGGCAAAAGATGTGAACAGACATCTCTCCAAAGAAGATAGACAAACGATCAGAAAGCACATGAAAAAGTGCTCAACATCATTAGCCATCAGGAAATGCGAATAAAAACCACAATAAGATATCAATATTTTGAAAGCAATTAACAGCACTGAAATATATATATATGACTATAATTAAAGGGGAAAATGTTAGATTGTATGTATGGTAACAGAATAAAAATCTTTAAAATATCCATAGAACTACCCTACACAAACAGTGAACCTGAAGTTAAAACCATGGACTTGAATAGTACAATGATTAAAATGTGCTATCATCAATCATAACAAATGTTCCACAGCAATGCAAGTTGGTCATGATGGGGCATTGTATGGTAATCCTGTATTTTATGCATGATTGTTCTGTAAACCCACAACTTGTCTAATAAAGAAAAAGAAAGATATCACACACACACACACACACACATACAAAGAACAAAGACTCAAATTACTAAAAGCAGATATGAAAGACAGGCTATTACTACCTACCTTAGAGAAGGGAAGAAATTATAAGGGACTACTATGAACAACTGCTTATCAACACATTAGCTAACCTTGATTAAATGGAAAACTTTCTAGAAAGATTGAAAACTACCAAAACTGACTCAAGAAGAAATAGAAAATCTAAATAGATCTATAACAAGTAAAGAGATTGGATTAGCAATCATAGAACTTCCCACAAAGAAAAGCTCAGGATCAGAAAGCTTCACTGGTAAATTCTACCAAATGTTTGAAGAAGAATTAACACCAGTCCTTCACATCCCTCCCCCAAAATAGAAGAGAGAGCACTTCCTACCTCATTCTATGAGGTCAACATTACTCTGTTACCAAAACCAGACAATGACATCACAAGAAAAGAAAACTACAGGCTATGAATATAGACACAAAAATTCTCAACAAAATACCAGGAAACCTAATCCATAACATATAAAAAGGTTTATACACAATGACCAAGTAGGATTTATCCCAGGAATGCAAAGTTGACTCAATATACTAAAATCAATTTATGTAAGACATTATGTTAATATAATAAAGAACAAATCTGGGCTCTGCCACTTCCTAGCTATGTGAACTAGGTCATGCACCTTGGCCTCTATGGACAAACTTCTTCATCTATAAAGGAGGGATTGTAATACTGATCTCTTGGCATTGTCAGGAGGATGAAATTAGATAACGCACATAGCAAGTGCTTAATAAATGGTCATGCAACCCTAAATGCAGCCATTTTAAGAAGAGAATCCACTGGAAGGAGGCCTCGTTTATCCATCTGGGTGTTCATTCTGCGATACCGTCTCTGGTAGGGCAGATGGGTTGGCATGGTCTGCACACCTGGCCCATAAGCTCCATTAAGATACCCATCCCTGCCTTCAAACTGTTGTCTCCACAGTTATTCCTGCCTGCAAGGGCCACCTCAACCTTTGATGCCAGTGCAAATCCTCCCCATCTCAAAGCCCACCCTCACTGGCTTTGCCTTACACAGGCTGCTCACTCTCCCTTCTCCAAATGTCCCGGTGTTTTCAGATTCAACCACACACTTTATTCAAGTTCTGACTGTTCCTCTATCTCTTTCTAGTCTATGACCTTCAGGCTAAAGCACTTGCTTCTCTGGGCCTCAGTTTCCTTATCTGTAAAAGGGGTCCACTTTGTTGCAAGGAAAAAAGGGTTTATAGCAAAAGATGGAACCAGGATGGGAAGTCAGGACAGTCTGCTTCCCAAGCTGTGTGCTTTATCCAGCACCCCAACTGCCTGGATCACGGCCAACACTCACTTGGCCGGGGGGAAGATGGCGCTCATCTCTTCCGCCAGGTGTCTCCGAAGTATGTGCTTCCCACTGGGGATGCCCAGGGCGGTGGCCATGGCCTCCGCGTTGAATGTGGGTTCCAGCACCAGCACAGCACCATGGACGCCACTGTTGGTCAGGTTGTCTGCGTACTCCTGAGGACAGAGGCACAAGTCTCGTTAGCCCAAGAGGGCCTCCCTGTTAGCCTGAGAGAACCATCCAGTGAGCCTGAGAGAACCACCCAGTGAGCCCGAGAGGACCACCCAGTGAGCCCGAGAGAACCACCCAGTGAGCCCGAGAGAACCACCCAGTGAGCCTGAGAGGGCCTCCCTGTTAGCCTGAGAGGACCACCCAGTGAGCCTGAGAGAACCACCCAGTGAGCCTGAGAGGACCACCCAGTGAGCCTGAGAGGACCACCCAGTGAGACTGAGAGGACCACCCAGTGAGCCTGAGAGGGCCTCCCTGTTAGCCTGAGAGGACCATCCAGTGAGCCTGAGAGGACCATCCAGTGAGCCTGAGAGGACCACCCAGTGAGCCTGAGAGGGCCATCCAGTGAGCCTGAGAGGACCACCCAGTGAGCCTGAGAGGGCCTCCCAGTGAGCCTGAGAGGACCACCCAGTGAGCCTGAGAGGGCCTCCCTGTCAGCCTGAGAGGGCCTCCAGATCTGAGGGGGGATATGGCCCAACAGCAAGGGCTTGACCCTCCTCAGGGCCAATTAATCTAATTCTGAGGAGGAACCCCCATCCCTACCCACTCTTTTGGGCCACAAGGGCAGGGACCAAAACTATTTAGTCATGGACATATCCCCAGTCCCTAGCAGGCAGCCCCAAAATATTTGTTAAATAAAAAAATGGACCTGGATCTCAACTCCGCACTTGCTTACGAGAGTGAAGATGGCTCAGCGCCACCCCCCTGGCCCCGGGAAAGGCATCATCTCTTGGGGGTCTACTGCTGGGCGGGCCAGGAGGCAGGTTATTCTTGCCAGGCCTGGGCAACGGTGCCCCTGTCCACACAAAGGCGGATGTTGACTTGCGTACATATTTGCATGTGCCTTGCATATCCTGCCACAGCCCTCACCTTCAGGTCAATGTCTCGCACCCACTTGAGCACCCGCTGGTTGGTCCAGACCACGGGGTCAGAGTTCTGCGTCTCGCAGCGGGCTCGGCGCTCCTGGAGGGCCTTGAGGGGAAATGGTGGGTCAGGTGGGGGGACAAGAGAGCATATTGAGGTCACATGTGGAATGAAGGTCACTGGTGCTGGCAGGGACCGCAGGGTGCCAGTGCTAGAGGAGTCCTGGCTGGCCTTCCACGTCTGCTCCAGCCACGTCATTCCGTGGCTGGGTCTTTCATTCTGGGAAATGAGGAGAAGCCACCGCTCCCTGGGGCAGAGGGAGCCTTGAGGCGGACATCTGTGCCTGGAAGTGTGGGATCCCCTTGCGCGGGCTCCCCCATGCCCCCAGCTGGCCTGACACGGAGCTGGTGCTCAATAGCTCTTTAGTGAGAGGACCCATGAGGGCTGGTTCCTGGGGACTGCCCGACTCTGGGGGCAGGGGGCATCACCTGGGTCAGCCTGCAGCCCTCTCGCCAACCTCCTAGGTGCATTCGGGGCCTGCACCCAGCTGCCTGCCCTGCACCCAGCCGCCTGCCCTGCAGACTCCCGCTGTGTCCTGAGCGGCAACCGCCACGGCCATGCCCTTTTCCACATGGATCCGCAATGATCGTCTTTCACGCCTGTCTCCTTGGCCAGCCTGGGGCTCCCAGAGGCCAGGGACCATGTCCTGGTCCCTCCTTCTACCCAGGGCCCTGCAGTGGGAGGGTCCAGGAGCAGCTCAGTGAATATTTCAGAAGGAGACGAGGGGCTGATCACCCCTGTCTTCTTCCTGGCCTTGAATTGCTGTACTCTGTTCACGGCTCTTGGAATATACAAACCATCTGGACTCAGCCCTGCAAGGCCAGCCCCTCAGGACCCTCCCTCGGGGACTCTTTGGGATCGTGTGCTGGGTAGGCCCTGGGGGGGTGGCAGGGGCTACTGAAGCAGGCGCCCTGCGCTCTCTGGCTGGGCCGAGCTTGGCGTTGTCGGGCACTCAGAGTCCACCTCCTTGACACAATCCACGGGCCCGTGGCTGTCTTCCCAGCATCGCCTTCCACTACCTCCCACCTCGAACCCAGCACCCCAACCACACGGAGCTCAGCCCCTCTGTGGACCTCTCCATGCAGGGCCCCCTGCTGGTCACCTTGCCCCCTCCTTCAGGTCGCAGTGTAGCTGTTGCTATCCCTGGGAAGGCCTCCCTGACCCCCCGGGCTGGCCCACGGGCCTCTTTTCTGGGTTTTATAAAGCCCTGGGGCTCCCCCTTTGGGGTATTGTCTCCACCAGCTTCCTTGTGGCTCTCCTGGATAAGCAGCTCTCTGCAGCCATCTTCTTCCTCAGGCCATAGGACATGGCTCATGCCCAATAGGCAAGTTTCGGGAGGATGGAGGGAGAGAGGGATGGACAGACAGACAGCGGATGCCAGTGGGGAAGGGCAGGCTCGGGACGCCGGCCAGGTCCTCACCTCCCTGCTGAAGTTCACTTGGTACAGCAGCTCGATCCCCAGCAGGATGCTGACCTGGTGGAACTTTTTCGACACGTTCAGGTGCTTCTCCAGGTCGCGCTTCATCAGGGAGTTCAGCATCCGCCCGTCAACCAGGTGGTTTTGGAAGGCCTGGGAGTACTGGGACAGGCCGATGTCGTTCAGCCAGGCCTTGGCCACCCAGTGATGGTCCAGGTCGGCGGCTTTGGACAGGCTGGTGAGGGGAGACAGCCAGAGAGGCGTGGATGGGGAAAGGTGGCCGACAGAGGGACCAGTGGAGATGGGGATAGAGATGGGCAGAGGCGAAGAGAGAAGGAAAACAATAGCGAGGCCAAGAAAGCCACAGAGACAGAGAGGAACAGGGATGGACGTGAAAGAGAGCGAGAGGGAGAGGGGAAGAAAGAGAGCAGAGATGGGGAGAGAGGTAGAGAAGAGACAGACAGGCGGGACAGGCAGACAGACAGACAGAAAGAGGCACAGAGGGAGCCCCAAGGAGCAGAAAGGGATTGTCAACAGAGCAATAAATAGGAGACAGGAAAAGAGAGTGAGACCACGTTCATTCAAAAGTGCAAGGGACAGTGACAGAGCAGAAGGGCAAGAGGCAGCAGGAAGCCGCACCTCTGGGGACCCCTTGCCCCTCATGCCCCACTTCCACGGGGCCGCTACAGAATTCCAAATCCACCATGCCTTGCCAGCTAACGTGACTGGCACATCCCTCCCGGGTTCACACACACACCCTGCTGCCCATGGCTCAGCTTCCTAATTTGGAGAATAATCGCTCCTGGGTCACCCACGCACATCCTCGACCTCAGAAGCAGCTGGCGCTGCTCCCCTCACTCTACAAACCAAGAAGCTGAGGCTTGGCCCAGGGTCACGCCGTGGGCACATTTGGGAGTCACGTTTTTTCCAAGCCTCGTCTCTTCCCACCTCACCGCTGTATTTTGGACCTTTATATGACACACACAGAACTTATCCCAGTGCCGTACATAGTGGGTGTGCAACAGGTACTTTCCAAACGGTTGAAAGTGTGCAAAACGCCCGTCAGCCCCCAGGGGATGCGCGTGGCCAGCGTGGTCCCATCAGCTGCAATTCTGCCATTCGCCACACGGTGGCAGCTGCACAGAAGTAATGAGGGGTGCCTGCATCCCACCTGCCCAGGGACTTTTGGAGGTGCTTCAAGTTAGGGGAGCTGCATGGTCTAAGTGGGGTCCGCAGGGGACCACGAAGGGGTCAAGTGAAAGGGAAAGTGGCAGGCTGGCACAGTGAGGCCGTTCTCCTCCCCAACATCCTTCCCTTCCCCTCAGGGAGACCCCAAACCCCCTCACCTGTCCCCAGCCCCCAGGGGGAATGGAGGCTGTGAGAAGGGAGGGAGGCTGCCTCTCCAGCAATCACCTCTGGGAATGGTCCTGCAGGTCACCCAAGCCAGACACCTGGACACCTGGGTGAGATTTCAATTCCACCCGACCCAGCCTCCTCCTTTCCAGTCTCCGTGCTCACCAGATGTCATCATCTGTCCTCGGAGTCACGCCTTCTAACCTGTATCTCCTTTCCCCGAAACGGCAGCCAGTGCGAGCTGCTCGTGCCACCCTCCTGACCCCAGGCAGCTCTCGTCCTTCCTTCGTTCTACAAATACCTACTGAGCACCCACCGGCTGTACAGTCTTAGATGTACACATATGCCCTGGGAACCTCTTCCTTTCTTTCCCCCCATGCTCTGCTCCCTGTCTCTGGGTGATATTGCCCATTTCCAGGGCTCTGGGTGCATCTGTGAGTGACGACTCCCGAATTCCCACTTCCCTTCTCTGCCCTCTTGGCTGCCCAAGGCATCTCTCATTCAATAGGCTCCAAATGACTCCCCCCTTCCCCCACCCCCTCCCAGCTGCTCCCCACCCCCTACCATCCACCCAGACCCCATTCCTGGAACCGCAGTCCTCAGTGGCCCTGCCTCTCCCTCCCCCACCCCATCTCATCATCAACTGGTCTGGTGGGTTCAGCTCACAAAGTGCAGCCTCTAGCAGTCTCCTCTTCTTTCCCTGGCTTAACCCCCTGCCGGCTCCGGCACTTATTTCTGCAACTGCTTCCTGACTGCTGCCGGTGCTTTCCCACCGTCGCCCAGTTCTAATCCATAATCCATTGCCAGATGGTCCTTTAGAAACATAATCAGATCGTGTCACTCCCATCCTTTTAGTGGCCTCTAAGGTACCTCCTGCTCGGGCCCTTGCTGCCCTCCCCCTCCCACACCCTGCGCAGGCACACGGGTCTCCTGGGGGCGCCTCCCAGAATGTACCCAGCCTGCCAGGCTCTCCCGGGCTCCCCCCGCCTGTTTCCTTCCAGCCCCCACCGCCATGGCTCCTTCCATCTCCTCCCTCAGATGTCAGCTCTCACCTGGCAGAGGTCCTTCCTCACTCCACCCTCTAAACCCGGTTTCCCAAGCCTGCTGCTTTGTCTCTATTTCCTTCAAAGCACTAATCACATTAAATTTTTAAAAATCAATGGGTTTGCCCACTGGTTTATCTCCTGCCTCCCCTCCACTAGCACATAAGCTTCGTCAGGGCAGGGCTGGGCTTGCCGCAGGCCTGGGTGAGGGGTGAGCTGGTGTTTGATGCACAGCAGACACCGGGTGAGTAGAGCTGGAAAGGAGGCTTGTCCCCAGCCTCCACTCTGCCCACCCAGAGCCATTTGGGTCTGCCCCAAAGGGCCAGGGCCTCCTTGTCTCCAGGCCTCCTCTCCACCCCACCCCACCCTCTTCACCTGGTGACTCCTACAAGACTCTGCTGAGATAGCCTCTCCCTGGAAGCCTTCCAGGATCCTCGTGCTGGGGGGCCAGGGCCCCAGCTCTGGGCCCACAGCCTCCGGGGAGGCCCACCCCTGCATCTGCTGTGCTGTGGCTAACCGCTGCTCCTTTGGCCAGCTGGACCTCATGAGACCTTCTCCCCTGGAGGGCCGGGGTTGGGTATGGCTTATCCAAAGATGCCCCAGATCCCCAGGTGACTCAGAGTTGATGCTTAACAAACATTTGTTTTATAGTCGAATGAATGAATGACGGAGCGGACATTCGCCGCAGTTCACCTGGTGGTGGCCCAGGATGGAGTTCTTCTGGCTCAAGACAAGCTCCCTTCTAGGTCAGAAATGTCCCAGGACAGACCCCCTCCCAGCTCCTGTGGGGCCGGCTCCATCCTCGCCATTTGAGGGACCCTCCCCAGGCCACAGTCCTCACTGCTCTCTCGCCCAGGCAGGAGTTGGCGCTCCCAGCCTCTAACAGATGCTCTTGGTCCAGGATTGTGACTGATGGAGACCAGAACCTCTTCTCCCACCTGGAGAAAGGATTTGCTTAGCAAATCGATGGTGTGCCAAGGTTTGGGTGGAGGGCTTGGGAGAGGCCTGTTTCTAATCAGCACTCCTGCCTTCCCACCACCCTCTTTTTCTCAGAGCGGTCCCCACAGGGCCTGAGCTTGGCAACACTTCCCAGCTGTCGGTCTGAGCTCTTGTAAGAGCCCAAGTTGACTAAAATGGCCCGGCTTTCAAAGTAATTCAGACACTTTACAAAATTTGTCACCGCCTCCTCCCCAAACTGGGGCCAGATTAGATCCCAAAATCTAAGAATGGGTCCAGAATTTAGATTTTGTTGGGTCAACATCCTTCCTTTGTCACTCTTAGCTCTGTGGCCTTGCACTTCTGTGCCTCAGTTTCTTCATCTGTAAAATGGGAAGAATCATGCTTGGCCCACGGAGCTGTAAGGACTAAAAGAGTTAGAGGAAGTCAAACCTCTAGCTCAGGGTCTGGGCTGCACTGAGTGGTCCATAAATAGTACCAGCCGTCGCTGTTTTTACCAGAAGGTGACATGGAATAGTGGGAAGGGAGTTGGCCAGGTACTCTTCAGGGTGACTTTGCTTCTCTGCAGCTTTAAGATGGGGATGACATGTTCATCCTGCATTGATGTGACGGTTAAATAAAATTGTGGCCCTAAAGTGACAGGCCTAAAGTGATAGGCCAGCAGGGGACCAGGGCTTCCAGTTTCTGTGTTTTATCCATGAGAGGAATTGGCCCAGGAGGGCAGGCCACGCCCCAGGCCACACAGGAGGTCATGGTTAGAAACATCCTTGAAGGTCACTTTACTGGGGCTCTGACCCTGGAGTCCACGGACCCCAAAAAGCTTCATGGGTGGACCCAAGGGTCCCAGAATGCAAAATTGTAAAGTTTTGTATATTCTGGTGAAAGTGTCAAAAGGTTTTATTAGAAACTCAAAGTGGACGTGACCCCCAAAGTTCAAGAACCACTGGCCTAATCTAAACCCCTTCGTTTTAAAGGTGGGAAAACGGAGTCCCAGGGACGACAAGGCCACGTAACAAGTTAGAGACAGGCCCGATTCATACAGGGAGTGGGACACTCGAAACCCGACCCTGCCTTCTCCGGGAAGCCTTGGTCCAATGTCGGGGCTCCATGAGCCTTGGAAACGGTCCTGCTTAGAGCTCCGGTGACTTTGCCCAAACCTGTTCACAACCGGCTGCTCTTTTGAATCTCTTCCTTTTGAGACACCATTGAATCTGCTTTCCTGGAGTTCTCAGGGTCACCAGGTTTTGGGAAGCAGTGCCCCCCACTCTTTGCAATTTTGAGGGGTGAAGTAGGCTGCCCACCCTGTCCAATGAACACAGGCAGCATTTACTGACCCGACGGGTGTGGGGTTAGGGCCTGGAGGGATTTCCAGCTTGGGTGACTGAGAATGGAGAGGGCTTTGGGGGATTTGGAGGGAAGAAATGGTTAAGATAAAAGAGGTGCATGGTGAGTGTGTGGTGCTTGGGGGCCCCTCAGGAGGGAAGCCCAGCAGGTGTGTGTGTGCAAGCTCTTGTCTTGCTGCTCCCCTTTTCCCTGCCTCCCTACTACACTCCTCCCCCTCCCCCTTCTGGAACAGGGCAGGTTCTGGCTTGTTGACAAGGCATGGGCCACCTGCTTTGCCGGCTTTCAGCAGCTACCTAAGGCTGATGTGGTCTCATTCTCCCCTGCCACGTTGGAATCACACTGCGGGCTCTTGTCTGGGACACACAGATTTGGTTTGCGTGCTTCCAAACCCACCCCATTCCTCTTTTTTTTTTTTTAATCAACAAAACTGGTTCTGCAAATAATAGCACACACCACCAGGTTTGATTAATTGACTGCACAAAAATGATGGGGAAACCAGTGAAGGAGGTAATTATGCAAAACAGAAAGTGTCATATTTACAAAGCTGGTTCTCCCCCTCCCCAGCACCTCACTCCTCGACTGAGGGGGGGCGGGCGTCGTTTCTTTCTCGTTTTCCTGGAGCTGCTGATGAAAAAGGGGCCCCCCAACAAGTTCTGGCTCACAAAAGTCAAGAGAGGCAGGTAGAGGAGGGAGGGCCAGGGGGTGGGGTATATGTGCGATGGGGGCAGGGCAGCCTCTGGAGATGACACCCGATGGGTGGGACCTCCTGGCCATTCCCACGTGCTCTTGCTAAGAGAAGCCCCCAGCCCCATTTCCCTTGTGGGAGAGGTTTCCCAAGCCCTTTCGTGCCCATTTCATCTCTGCCCCGCTTCTGCTTCTCGCTGCCTTGCGCCATCTTTCCTCACCCTGGAATGGTGGGAGCCGAGGTGTGAGGTGGAAGTCGGTGCAGCAGGCATTTTGGCTCAGTTCTCAGATGGCCCCGCTGAGGTGGGAGAGTCCCAGGGGTGTGTGCAGCTCTCCTGACTTCCACACGGGGACGTCCTAGGGCATTCAGGGCCCAACTTCTTCCCTGCGTCCTTCTCTGTGTGTGAGGCTGGCCCAGAGTGGGATTGGGGTGGGCCTGGGCCAGCGGCATCCGGGGACCCTTCCTGTTGCCACCCCCATCCCCCTCACCTGGCTCAGTCGACCGTGCCCCTTCAGCACCTGTGTGAGGCAGAGGCCTCAGGTGGGCTTCTCCCCCTCCCCTGGGGCCCAGCCCGAGCAGGGGTGCCGGGGCACTGGCTCACCTCCCGCCCGCCTCGGCCTCGCGGTAGTCCTCGATGGCCAGGCGGAGCTTGCGCCGGTGCAGGGAGCTGCACACGCCCAGGCCCAGCTCTAGGTCCTCGTCGCTCAGGCTCAGCAGCACCTGCTCCCCGGAAAGGTGGGGACTGAGCGCCCGGGAGGGGTGGGGTGGGAGGAGGGAGCGGTCTCAGCACCCCAGGCCTCCAGGACCTGCTGCTGGCAGGGGCCAGTGAGTACGTGGGGCATTTCTGCACCCCGCTTGGGGCCCCTGCCCCATGAGGTGGGGCGGAATCACCCTTGAGGCCAAAAGCGCCCTCTAGTGGAGCCCTGCCTCCCTTCAGCTAGGAAGGTTGTTCCCATTTTAAAGATGAGGAAGCTGAGGCTCAGAAGGGCTGTGGCCCCTGGAGCCCGTACCCAGGTTGGCTGGCCTCTAGACCACCCCTCCCCTAGCCCCTGGGGGTGGGCTTGAGGATGGTGGTGAGAGCTCTGGGTTGGCAAAGCTCTTGGGCGGAGGGTTTCCCACAGTGGGGTCGGGGTGCTGGAGGGGCCTTACCTTCCCGCTTTTCACGTTCTCCGCACAGGCCTTGACGTACATGGGCATGGCCATTACCACCTCCAGCCAGGCCTGGACGGTGCCAGCCTTCCAGTGGGACATGGGTGTGGTCCTGACCAGCTCCACCTGCTGCAGCCTGTCCATCTGCTCCTCGCCCTCCGACAGGCTGAGGCTCTGCCGCGTGGGGCTACACTGGCTGTCCGAGTCTGCAACACACAAGCCCGCGGCCCTGCTGGGTGGGGGGAGGCCCTGGGCAGCTTGTGCCCCCCAGGGTGGAGGAGGAGGAGGGCAAAGGTATCTTCCCATGCATTTCTTCTTTCCTAAGTCAAAATGACTTTTATTCGTTTTGTTTTGCACCCCTCCACTGTTTGTAATTCATTCCTCCTTAAAAAAAACACACACACACAAAATCCATAAAGGAATATAAATAAAACAGAAAGTGAAAATCACCCAAAATGCCCCACCCCCTCAGAGACAGCAGCTGTTAGTATTTAGTTAAATGTTCTTTGAGACACACAAACACCCACTCCTAGAAACACACACAGACCCACACTTACACAACGTGCTCTGCTTTGTAATGTGCTTTATCCAGCTATAACACGGAGGGCATCTTTCCACCTCAATAAACAGAGATCTACAGTATGTTTTGACCCATAGGTTTCTCTCCAATGGCTGCCCCGTCTCTTACTGCCGGGCACGGGGCTCGTTCCCAGTTCCTCACTGTTCTAAGCAAGGCTGCGGTGGGCATCTTCTGCGCAACTGAGTGATTTGTTTTCTGAGGATAAATGGAGCCCCAGCCTCATTGCTAAACACACTCAAGCCTGTGTCCTGAGTGGCCCCCACAAGACAGTGCACACACACACACACACACACACACCACAAACACAAAACATCTATCCACCAACATTTTCTGACCCTATTCTTCTGTCTTTGGTAGGCTGTGTTTACACCTGAAAAAACACTGTTCGGGTTACACAGACGAAATCAAGAAGGGAAAAGATTGTCTTTCTCTAAAAGAGGGTCCCCACAAAAGAAACAAACTCAATACCATGAGAGATGGCAAGTATTAAAACATAAGCCTGAAATGAAAAAAAAGAGACTATAATCCAGAATTTTAAAAAATACATTAAAAACCACCACAACAAAGTATAAGCCTGACTATAAATCGTGTATTTCAGAATCATTATGATGACGTAGAAACCACTCGCCCAGCAACACAAACAGGGCACATAGTTAAAACAACAGGTATGAAGCACACTTAAGTGCTCGTAGTTACTGAATTTGGGTGCTGGGAAGAGGCAGCTTATTTTCTCCTTGCTCTACCTTTGTGTATTATTGAATTTCCTTAATCCACATCTGTAATTTTTATAATGAAAAAAAAAAAGGAAAAGATTACAAAATAGGAAGTGACATAATGGTTATTGATGGGAGGTTATTTGAATGAATTGTGGCCCATTCCTCTTTTGGGATGTATTCAGTTCATAAAACATCTGTCAGGAGAATATTTTTTTGACATGGGAAAACATTCACAATCTATTGCCAAGAGAAAAAAGAGGGTAAAAGCAGCACATACCGTACAATCCCAGCTGTGTGTATGTCCACACGATGGAATATTACTCAGCCATAAAAAGGAAGGAAATCCTGATCCAAGCTACAACATGGCTGACCTTTGAAAACACTATGTGCACAAAATAAAGCAGACACCTAGGACAACTGTTGTATGATTCCATTTATATGAAATGTCTAGAATCGGCAAAAAGATGAGAAGTTATACGGACTCGGGGAAGGGGAGAGTGGGGAGTTATTGCTTAATGTGCACAGGAGTCCTGTTTGCGGTGATGACAAATTTGGGAAATAGAGAGTGGTGACGGTTGCACAACACTGTGAGTGTAATTAATGCTACTGGATTGCATACTTAAAAATGGTTAAAATGGTGAATTTTATGTTATGTATATTTTACCACAATAAAAAAAGAAAATCCTCTGGAAACCACATTTAAAAAAGTAAAAAGAAAAAGGTAAAATTACTTTTAAGAATGTATTCTTGTTCAACCTAATATTACCATGCCAACATGTAGTCAACACTAACAAATCATTAGTGAGGTAAAAGAAGGCGTGTTAGAATAATATCCACCTGCAAGACTGATGTCTCTTATGAAACAGGCCTGTAGCATCTAAGGTGATTGGTCAAAGGTGGCTGCAATACTGGGCCTAAGACTCCCCTCCCCTGGGGCTTGGGAGGGTATTTTTGGCCACACCTAGAATGCAGAGGGAGCTGCCAGGGTCCCCCTGCGTTCCTGGGATAAAGCGTGCCTGGGTCCTTGCTCCTTCCCTCTGACTGTCCCGCCCAGCTGAGCAGGACTCGCCATGGCAGCCTGGCCCAGGGGGTCTGTGTCAAGGGGCGAGGGCTGGGGGCGGGTTTGCAGTGGTGGGCTGTGTCTCCCCAAGTAAGTGAAGCAGGAGTCAGAGAGAGTGAGCTAAAGAGAAGGCCTTCAGGAGAGAAGAAGTGTCACAGAAAACAACAAGGACACAGATAAACAGGAGGAAGGAGCGGGAGGGAAGGAGACGTGGAGGGTGGAAAAGGAAAAAGGCAAGCTTTGGTATGTGTGTGAGTGTGTGCTTTCCGAGCACGGGTGTTTTTTGTGAGTGTGTGTGGGATATTCCGCAGCTAACAGGCCAGGGGCCCGTGCAGGGGGGCTGGTTTTACAGTTCACGTGATTTATGGGGCGCAGGCTCCAGGAATGCCAAGGCCAAGCTGGGTTCATCCGCACAATCCACACATTTTCATTTCTGAGAAAAGAGAGCTGTTCACCAACCCCCCCGCCCCACCACCACCCCCAGCCCCCAGGACTGAACTCCAAGGAGTTGATGCCATCAAAGGATTGGGGGTGGGGTGGGGCCCCTCTTTGGGGCCATAAACTGTTAATTAAAGGCAATTTCCAAAATGCAGGCATTGCAGCTGCCAGATTTTATGTCTGAGATCCCATCAATCCTGGCTTTTTATTTCCCCTCTTCTCAGCCCTGAAAGTGAGAATAACTCATGTTTATAGCCGGGCGGCATGGCAGAGAGACCAGGGAGTCAGGGGTCCCGCCGAATTGGAGGAGGTGCCGCCGAGAGGGGCCACCGCAGAGCCTTCTGAGCGAGGGAGGACTGTGGGAGTGGGGAGGGAGGGCGTCCGCCTCCTCCCGCGCTGGGGGGTGGAATTGTGTGGTGGATGGTGTTCAAATCCTGAACTGTGTCCCTGTGGGTGTAAACTGTGTGTAAACAGGCTCTTTTTAGATGTTAATGTTGGTGAAGGGGTGGCCAATGGAATCAGGACTTAGAGAGGGAGGACATTCAGGCAGAGTCAGAGAAGGCCCCGGAAGAAGCCGGAAGCCAACAGAAACCGGAAAGGCAGATGCAAAGAGAGAGAGGTGGCCATGTGACGGGGGCAGGGCTCAAGCCAAGGAACCCCAAGGATGGTGGCAAGCCAGCTCCAGGACGCTGCAGACTCCTGGATTGCCTCGATTTTGGACTTCTGGCCTCCGAAACCATGAGCCAATAGTGCCTGCGGTTAAGCCAGCTTACTGAGTGGCATTGGTCATAGCAGCCCTGGCAAACTAAGGCAAATTGTGTCCCCCCAAATGACACACTCAAGTCCTCGTCCCCAGTCTCAAGACTGTGACCTTATTTGGATATAGGGTCTTTGAAGGTGTAATTAGCTAAGATGAGGCCAAACTGGATTAGGGTGGGCCCTGCTCTAATATGATTGATGTCCTCGTAAGGGGAATCCGTGGACAGACACAGGGGAGAAGGCAGAGATAAGCCAAGGAGCAAAGAAGGACCCTCCCCTAGAGCCTGTGGAGGGAGTGAGTGGAGGGAGGGAGCGTGGCCCTGCCAACACCTTGATTTCAGACTTAAGGAGACATGGATTTTCTGCTGTTTCCAGCCTCCTCGTTGGTGGTGCTTGTCTACGGCACCTCTAGGAGGCTAAGACACCTGCCCACCCCCACACCCCCCCCCCAGGGGCCTACAGGAGCAGCCCTATTAGCTTGGGACAGAGGTTGGCAAATTACAGCCCGGGGGCCTGATCCTGCCTTCTGCCTTTTTTTGTAAACAAAATGTTCTTGGACAGCCATGCCTGTATGTTTTGTATTGTCAAGGCTGCTTTCACACTACAGTGGCAAAGCTGAGTAGCTACAGAGAGACTGGACCACAAAACCTCAAGTATTTACTATCTTATCCTTCACAGAGAAAGTTTGCTGACCCCTGGTCTACCGGTTTTGAGGTTGGCCTTGGAGTATAGGAGTCCTGGGTTTGAATCCCAGCTCTGCTGCTTGCCAGCCTACAATCTTGGGGAAGTGTTTTGAAATTTCCAGGCCTCAGTTTCCCCATCTGCAAAGTGGGGGTGATGAGAATTCCTAACCCCCCAGGTCGGTGTGATGACTAAACGAGATGATGCCTGCAAAGTGCTCAGCTCAGTGCCTGGCACGTGTGGTCTGAGCCGGGGCCTCTGGCCTCTACAAGCTCACATCTGTCCAATATGGCAGCTGGGACCCCAAGTGGCTACTGAGCGCTTGATGTGACCAGTCGGTCCTGAGAGGTGCTGTAAGTATAAAAATTCACACTGGATTTTGAAGAAGATTAGTACAAAAAAAAAAAAAAAAAAGGGCGGAGGGGGGTAGAGAGTGAATGTAACAAATTTCAGTAAAATTTTAATATTGATTACATGTCAAAATGATTTTAGTTTGGATATATTTGGGTTAAATAAAATATAGTATTAAAATTAATTCACCTGTTTCTTTTTACTTTTTAATGTGGCTACTAGGAAATCTAAGGTTACACCTGTAAATTACATTATATTTCTATTGGACAGCACTGGTCTGAATGGAAGATTGATTTTTTTTGTTTCCTCGTTCCATTTACCCCCCTTTGTTGGTTTGGAAGTTAAGCACCCATTTCTGTGCGCTAATGCCTTGGTTCTCAAAGGTGCTGCTGGGAGCAGCCAGGGACATGCCTGGGAACTTCTTAGAAATGCAAATTAGGGACCCACCCCAGATCTCCTGAGTCAGACAGTATAGGGATGGGGGCTCAGTGCTCTGTGCTTTCACTAGCTCTCCAGGTGATTCTGATGCACACTGAAGTTCTAGAACTTCTGCTTTAACGGTCATCCTTGAACACTTACTATGCATATTGAAATGAACAAAACTCAGGGCTGATCAGTGTCTTAATGCCATCTCCTGAGTAGTAAGAGTTATTTAAAACATATCTATTCTGATCACTCCCCCTGACTTACATGCTACCATTATCTGGTATTTCAGGTCTGTCCTGTCTTATAACCCTACAATTCAGACATCATCATCATCATCATCATTTTATCCTGATGATATTTTCTTAAAATTATTTTTTAAGAAATTAAGAATTTCTTTATTCATCATTTCTTCTTCTGGGCTAATTTTCCTGAAGAACATGATTTAAAAGTTCCTTTGATTAAAAGTATTTTAGTGGTGAGCTCTTTCAACTTTAGTTTAGCTGAAAAAAAAGTCTCTATTTCACCTTTGTTCTTCAAGGAGAGTTTTGCTGGGTATGCAGTTTTAGGTTGACAGTTATTTTCTTTTAGCCACCATCTTCTGTTTTGGCTTTTGATGAGAACAAAATTAGCTGCCAGTCTAATTGTTACTCTTTTGTTAGCTGCCTTTTAGATCATCTCTTTGTCTCCAGTTTCACTATGATGTGCCTAGATGTGGATTTCTCTTTATTTATTCTGATCGATATAATTTGTGCTTCCTGTATCTGTGGATTCAGTTTTGGAAAATTCTCAACCATTATCTCTTATAATATTACTTCTTTATATTCTCTCTGTTCTCTCCCTCTGGGTAAGTTAGACTTTCTAATTTTATCCTCCTTGTCTTCTGACCTAGAGATGTTAAATAGAACTTTCTGCAATGATGGAAATATTGTATACTCTTTGCTACAGTATGGGAGCTTCTAGCCACATGCAGCTACTGAGTACTCGATGAGTGCCTAGTGTGACTAAGGAACCAAATTTTTAATTTTATTTAAATTATCTCAAATATAAACTGAAGTAGCCACAGGTGGCTAGTAGCTGTTGTACGGGACCAGGCAACTCTAATCTCTCCATATTTTTCATCTCCTTATCTCTCTGCATTGCTTCCTGGGTAATTTCTTTAGATCTATTTTCCCATTTGCTAATTCTATCTTTAGCTGTTTAGTCTTGTTTAACCCATCCTTTGACTTATTAATGTTCTCAATTGTAATTTTATTCCTAAAAGTTCAATTTGGTTCTTTTTCAACTTAGGATGGTCTTTTTGGATAGTCACTTGTTGCTTGCTCATGTCTGTGATTTCATCTTAAATTTCTTTAAGTATTTTATACATATTATTTTGTACTTGCTATCTGATAATTATTACATCTGAAAAGAGGGTCTAGATTTGCTGTTTGTTTCTGCTCTCACTCATGATAAACTCATATTTGATCTTAACTTATGGGAATCTTTAGGGTCTAAATAGCAGATCTTTCCTCCAGGGAGGATTTACATTTGCTTCTGCCGTGAAGTGGGAGGTGGAGGATGGGGTGATACGTGAACTAGGGCAACTTCATTCCCCTTTGGGAGGCCCTGGTTGAAGAAGTCTCAGGTTCCTCCGCTCCACCACACCTCAAGGCTTAATCTCCTGCTTACAGTCCTGATATCAGCATCTGTCCCTAGGGCAACCCCAGGTTTTGCACATGGTCATCACTCACTGGTCCTGTTCTAGTTTTAGCTCATGCCTTTTTGTTTTAGGATGGGGGAGTCTTGGGAATTCTCAAACTTTTTGTGAGCCATGCAATGCATTTAAAAGTATGTTTTATTCCAGATTTGGTTGTTTTGTAGAGGGAGGCCCTTCAGGGTATGTAATCGTCCACACACTGGGAGTGGCAGTCCTCTTGCCAAGAGCACTGTCCACCCAGCACTCTTCATGCTCTGCTGGGTTGCCATACGTGGGTCTGTCCATCCACCCTGCCACAAAGTGAGTCCCTGAGATCAGCAGCCAAGTCTGTCCATCTCTCTCTTCTCTGGGCTACATGGTGAAGCTTAATGCCGTTAGCTTTGGTAAAAGTCCAGGTTATGGGAAAGGGATGGACGATACCATTTCCTTCTCTCTTGTCTCCAGCTCAGCCCCTTCTTGTTCTACTCATTTTTGCACCCAGTGAAGATGAGGTCACTAGTCACTTGGATATTCCCATGGGGATTCCTCTGTTTCTCCTGCCCTCTCCCAAGGATGAAGGGGCAAAGGAAGAACACATTTCACCGACAAGAAGTGAGGCATGGAGAGGTGAACTGACGTTTCCAGGAAATTAGTGTGGGCCTCAATCCCAAGTTTCCTGACTCCTGGGTAGAGGAACCTACTGGAGCAGCCCTTCTCCCGGTCTTGCTTATGCTCTGTTACAGGAAAGCACCGGCCGGGACCGCTGAGACCGGCCAGAGATCGAGTGGCCGATGGGCTGTGGGGATCTGCTCCTGATGACTGGGAAGTTGCTACCCATCCTGCCGAGCTGGGACGGCGGGAGCCCGTCGTGAGTTACAGTGGGAGACGGACACACAGAGAGCCAGAGAACAGGCCAAACAACCAAGACGCAGACCTGGTGGGACACAAAGACCTGTGATGGGGAAAGACAGGGCTGACGTGGGAACGTGGGTGCTCACAGTTCCTAACTTGGGGCTCTGTCTGTCTTTTGAGATGATTTACCAAACACGGAGGTGCCAGGATAGTAATTCTATGATCAGGAGCTCCTACCTGACTCCCACCAAGCTGCTGGGGCCTGTGACGGCTGCTGGTCTGGGAGGTGAGCTCTGGGCTGAGATGACAGAGGCAGTGACTCCACCCCATCATCCTACTCCCCGACCCCATCATCCTGACTCCCCCTCCTCATCATCCTACTCCCCAACACCTCACCATCATCCTACTCCCCCACCCCATCATCCT